>CM076584.1:645843950-646450394 GCA_034641835.2 Pinus albicaulis | reverse complement strand
TTCTCAATGCTTCATGGGTATTGATGCCTTTTAAAAAACCCAGCGCGGCCTGCACATCGACAAGACACTGTTTTAATTCAAAAACAGTTAAAGAGTATCAGTTTGAAGACAGAGCATAGTAGATGAAGATTGAAGACAGTTTTGTGGGGATTACGGCTAAGACAGTTATTAAAAGCCTAATCCCCAATCTGAAACACAGTTTAAAAGAAAAATCATAAATGATTTGATGACAGAAAGGTTTCCACCGCTTCAACTGAGGCGAATTGATTCCTCAGCTACTACAAAGAGCCACCTGTTGCCTCAAACCTTTCAAACAGAGGCCGAAGTTATTGATTCAGGAAATATCTGCCTCCAGCGCTGCCAAGAAGTTAATTCTGCCAAAGGAGTGTAATAGAAAATAGCTGCAGAGTTGCTCCGGACGGAACATAGAGCCTCAAAGTCAAATAAAGCTCCCGCCGAGCTTTGATATTAATTTTAAAGCATTAATACAGTGATCCACCTGTACACTTCTCCATCGAACCCCTAAAGAGACCGAGAAGTCATTTAATCTGTATTAATGGTTCACGAGATATTTTTGTTAGTTCTCACCTCCTCATCTTCCTATAAGTACTTCTGCATAAGATGAGAAGGTTGGTTGCTGTTTGATCACAAGTTGTAATATTGAAACTCTCTGAAATAAATATACAAGTCTGTTGATGTTGAAAATAATTTGGAGTCTTGGATGTCTTGATGATGCCGTTGCATGTCTATTCCTGAGAAGGCTCTATCATTTGATCCATGAGCTTGGCTTTTGGTGAAGTGCTCTGAACTGTTAAATTATTTTTCGTTGTTTTCATTATGTTCCATAATTTCTTACTACAGTAGGCTGAAATTTTTAGGCTAAGAAATGACTCCTGGAAGCACCTTAGACCTGTTCACCCTTCACTGTTTTATGTTTTCTTCTGCTGAAGTATTTTAGAGGCTTTAAAATTTCTCTTTAGTCTTCATGCTCGTTTATTTCCTTGATAGCTCAAACAGTTGGTTTCAGCATGTTATGGTTCTCCCTGCTTGTCTGCCATCACTTGAAAGTCGTTATTGAAATATCCCTTCGAAGTACCATTGTCTTAAGTTAACCAAAGAGGTCGGTTTTGATCTTACCCTTTGCCCCTGCTTAAACAGTTGTTTTGAAGGTCTTTATAGTTGCAAACACATATGTTATTTAGGTGTTCCCTCTTCTATGAATGCAATTATCAGTGAATCTTTTATGTTTTCTAAATCCTTTAAAATAAGATCTTTGAGGAAATAGGGTGTTCCCCGAATCTTAGATTTCATTTTAGAAGTTGTTTTGAAATCATTATTTGCTTAAAGAATGTTGGTAGAATTTATGGTTAGCCCTGTCTATCAAATATCTCTTTATTGTTAAGTTATGTCTCTCAAGTTCCCTTTGTTGAGAATTAAATTTTTTTTTCCAAATCATTAATGTTCATCTCATTCCAAAACAAAGGATTCTGTGGCCAAGTTATATTTGCCCTTTGATATCCCATATCCCTTGAAGAGTTTGTCATGATCTTATTTTGACTCCATTGCCCAATGAACCGGATATTTCCTCTTTCTGTCTATCTTTCCTAGACCTTTCATATTCTGCTGTATCAACTCAACCCAACCAAACAAACATTTGCACGTAATAACTAGTCTAAAAATCCATAACCAAAGAAAACAAGATAAACCTTTGCAAACAAATATTTGAGAGATCCCTCTCTGAGAACAGGAGGACTAGATCCTGGAACTCTAAAGATTGGTTATGATGTTGCCTTGTCTTTTGATTTTCCAAACTGTCAAAACACGGGATACCAACATAATGGCGATCACGGTGGGACCTACTGAGAATTAGAGGTTTGCGAAACCTTTTCCTTCAACTTTAGGTCCAGTATAACATAAGTAACTTTCTTCAAGCACTGCCTAACATAATGGCAGTCATGATAGGACTCTTTTGAATCAATGACAAACTAAGTAACCCTTAGGATTCCTTTAAATCCTTATCAAACCTTGAAGGAACCAGTTACCAAGCCATAAGAGCAACTCTGTTTGTTTGAACACCTTAGCTAAGTGCAGAATCAGACTTAGAACACTCTCTTAACCTATAAAAACAAAATGAACTCAGAAAAACCCAAAATATTTCAAGTTTGGCTTCATAATAAACATGGTGGTGGACCATAAAACCTTTTACCTCCTTAGGAGCTAAAACGATTCCACCTGGCGACTCCATAATCCTGAGCAGACCTTAAAGACTCCACTGGAAAGAACCCTTACCATTATACAGTTTCCTAATCCAGTTAGAGGATTGTAAGATCAAAATTTGTGTAAACAGATCAGTTAACCTCTCAAAATATTGTCATAGTTGGTTGAACGTTTCCTGTCATTTGGATCTCAAATTACGACATAGTGGCTTCTAGGAAGATTTATACTAGAGCCCATCCTGACCCCGATCCACCTGAGATAGTTGATGACCCAGAAAGTATCCTTTGGAAGTCTCCTAAGGTTAAATTTTCAACTGTTTTCAGATCACCCTTGAGAGCTAATTCAGTTCCTGAAAATATTTTAGCTCTACAACAATCACAAGTTGACTTAGTAAACCCATTTAGAACTAGGTCATTTGATGATATAATTCAGATAAATCCTGAGTCTTCACTTTCATCCCTGGAAACAAGTGAATATCTTGATAGAGAATCAACACCTCCTGATCCACATTTTATTTTTAACCTAGGTGTCTCTCATCCAAAATCAGCTCAGCAATCTGCTTCTGTTCCATCCACTTCTGTACACCATTCATCCACTGTTCAAACCACTCCACTCCAGCCAAATCCCCCTCTTATAAATCCCCCACTTGTTAATCCACCCCCACCACATATCATGGCAGCATGGTATGCTCCCTTAGCCCTTAATATACCACTAGTCAATCTTCCACAGGACTATCAGTCCAAAATTCCATTATATGATGCTAATAATGCTACAACCGCATCACAACATGTGGATAAGATGAATGAATATTTTGATCGAAATGAAATCGATGATGATTCTATCAAACTTAGACTGTTTGCTCAGAGCTTAGGGGGAGAAGTAAGAAAATGGTTTAAAGGTTTAGCCCCCCGTAGTATAAATGACCTCCAAGGCTTCCATCAAACATTCTTAAACAAGTGGGAAGTGAGAAAAAATCCTCTCCAAGTCCTTGCTGATTATAACAATCTCCATAGGAACCCTGGGGAAAGTGTACAAGCTTATTGTACCATATTTGACAGCGTGTATAACGCACTTTCCTCTGAACTAAAACCTCCTCAGGGCTTAGCTTTAAACAAATTTCCTAAAGGGTTTGACCCAGACATGACATATTCACTCAGAGAAAGAGTTTTTGCAACTTTGGAAGATATGCAAAGAGGTGCCCTTTCCGTGGAAGTAAATTTAATAGAAAAGAGAGCAAGAATGAAAACTGAGAAGAGAGTATCTTTTAGAGAGGAATCCCCTCCCTCTACTTCAAGCTCAAAAATGGAGAGAATGTTGGAAGAAATGATGAAAGAGATGAGCATAATTAAGAAAGCACAAGCAAATCAAAGCTAGACTGCACTTCAAAACAATCAAAACAGAAATAGAAATCAGAATTATAGAAAAGATAACAATTAGGATAAGCAAAAAGAAAGTGACCAACAAATCAGACCTCCCTTTCAACAAAACTATGTAGATCAATATGAGGAAGATAGGGAGTTGGAAAGATTGGAAGAATCACATGTAAACTTGATTGGATCAGACAGTGGGGATGAGGTTTTCCTCACCGAGGAAGAACAAGGTTTCTTCTCAAATGATCAAAATACAAACACCTATGAAGATTCTGATGACTATAGATTGGGTTTTGAAAATGCAATCATGGAGGTGCACAAACAGTATGATCTTAGGAGCAAGGGAAGTGTAGAGAATTCAAAAGATAAGAATACTAGCATTGCTGTCAAGAAGAACATAGAAAACCAGTCCAAAAAGATAGCAGAAAAAACCAACATTTCGGCCAAGAAAACAGACTCAAATAAAGACAAGGGAATCCAACCAAATGTTGAAAAAGGTACCCCTAGCACTTCAGCTAGTAGTCCCAATAAAACCATCCCAATTACTATCCCAAACCAGGTTCAGCAAAGTAAAATTGCTGAAAGGAATTTAATTGAAAAAATAGATGTAAATATCAACAAATCAATTATTCCTTTCAGCCTTGAGGGGGAGATTGCCAAGATTAAGATTACCATCCCCCTAGCTGAACTAGTAACCCAAGATGTGTACAAAAACCAAGTTTTAAAAGCTTTAAACTTAAGAAGTGATACTGACACCTTAAACTTGACAGACGACAAACCTGAGCTGTTGTTTGGCCCAGAAGTTGAAGGAAAATATCAAGAAGGACCAGTCCCTCCCTTCTATGTCAGTTTGAGCATACACGATAAAATTCTACACAATGCCATGTTAGATTCCGGAGCTTCACAAAATCTAATGCCCAAAGTAGTAATGGAAAGCTTAGGCTTAGAAATTACTAAACCGTACAAAGATTTGTATTCCTTTGACTCAAGTAGAGTCAAATGTTTGGGTTTAATCAAATATTTATGTGTTAACTTAGCTCAGATCCCTGCCAAGAATCTAGTGATGGACATCGTGGTAGCTGACATTCCCCCTAAGTATGGCATGCTTTTATCAAGATCATGGGGAGCCAAACTTCAGGGAAGCCTTCAAATGGACATGTCTTATGCCACCATCCCTGTTTTTAACCAAAATAGAAGACTATACAGGGAAGCCCACATGAAGTATATGGTGAGTAGCATGGACAAACCAAACAACACTCCGATCTATTCTATTCAATCAAGTTTAGATTCATTTATCTTGTATAACGAAGATGAAATTACTCAACCATGTAAAGAAAATATAGACCCACCAAATTTCACCTCGAATAAACTTCAAAACGTTGACGATCAACAGCGACAAGAAAATGAGAATGAGTCAAATATACTTTGGACAATAAATTTCGATGGATCCTGTAATAAAACTAGTGCAGGGGCAGGTGTCTGGATTCAAAACACAAATCAAAATTTTTCATACAAATTAGACTTCCCATGCACTAACAATATTGCTGAGTATGAAGCACTTCTCCTAGGCTTACAACTGCTTAAAGAATTAGAAGCCCAAAGGATATCCATTTTAGGGGATTCTGAGCTTATCATCAAACAAATCAAAGGAGAATACGCAGCCAAGAATCCAAAGCTTAGGGAATATCGAAATGCTGCCCTTGACCTGTTAAAAACTTTCGAAAAGTATGAACTCATTTTTATCCCTAGAGCACAGAATCATCTAGCAAATGAACTTGCCTTCACTGCCAGTAATTTCCAAGTACCTGAGATAAATGAAAAACTCAGTATAAAGGTAAAATACAGACCTGCTGTGCCTGATAACGAAGATCACTGGCAAGTATTCGAATCTGACAAACACATACGTGATTTCTTAAAATCAGAAAATGACTTCAGCATACCAACACCAGAAGCTGGCTATGAAGAAAACTGCTTGTATATTGAACAAATCCCAGAGGCTGAAATGACATATCCTGCTGATATAAATCATTGCGAAAATCCTTTTGAAGCAGAGGTAGTGAACAATGAAGACCGAGAAGACTTGGAAGTCTTACAATGCAAAAATGCTAAAATTCCAAGAGGTCTCACACCTTTAGAACACCTGTTTGATCTCAACGATGTAGCTAAAGAACCCAGAATGGAGCCTGTGGAGACAAATGTAGAAGAACACAACATAGGCAGTCTCGCAGAACCCAAGATAATCAAAATATCCAGCACTCTCCCAGCCCACATAAAATCACAGTACATAAAGCTTTTTAAAGAATTTAAGGATGTGTTTGCTTGGGAATACAAAGACTTGAAATCATATGATACCAGCATCATCCAGCATAAAATCCCCTTGAAGGAAAATCAAAAACCTTTTAAGCAAAAAATAAGGAGAATAAATCCCCTTTTATTACCTTCGGTTAAGGCAGAAATTGAGAAAATGTACAACGCTGGGATCATAGTACCCATTAGATTTTCGGAATGGGTATCAAACTTAGTTTCTGTTAGAAAGAAAACTAGGGAGATCAGGCTCTGTATTGACTTCAGAAATTTAAATAGAGCCTCTTTAAAAGACAACTACCCTTTACCTAAGATGGACCATATACTTCAAAGGGTAGTTGGATCAAGAAGAATATCCCTATTAGATGGGTTCTCGGGTTACAATCAGGTGTTAGTTTTCCCAAGTGATCAAATAAAAACCGCTTTTACCACACCTTGGGGAACTTTTATGTATGTCAAAATGCCTTTCGGATTAATGAACGCAGGGGACACCTTCCAAAGGGCCATGGACATAGCCTTCTCTGAAGATATTGGCTATTTTATAATTATCTACCTTGATGACATAAATGTTTTCTCAAAAACTGATGAAGAACATTTGATTCACCTAAGGAATGTTTTTGAGAAATGTAGGAAATTTGGCTTATCACTAAATCCCAAGAAGACCCTCTTTGGACTCCAAGAAGGGAAACTTCTTGGTCACATAATTTCAGAAGAGGGAATCAAAATAGACCCTACGAGGATAGATGGCATATTGAAAATCAACCATCCTAGAAGCCTCAAAGAATTGCAATCTTTCATCGGAAAGATTAATTTTTTGAGAAGGTTTATTCCCAACCTTGTTGAGCTATTGAAAAAAATCACGAACATGCTTAAGAAGAATGTGGGTGTAAAATGGACTTTGCCAGCCAAATAATCATTCGAACTGGTCAAACAAGCTCTTACCCAAGCGCCAGTACTGATTAGTCCTGATTTTACCAAATACTTTTACATTTTTTCTTTTGCATCTAAACATACATTAGCTGCAGTTTTGCTTCAAAAGAATGATCTCGGACAAGAAAAACCGATATCATTTTTTAGTAGGGCCCTAAGAGACGCTCCTCTTAATTACAACATTATGGAGAAACAAGCCTTAGCATTAGTAAAAGCATTAAAGGACTTTATGGTCTATATTTTACACTCTCACATAATTGCTTTTGTTCCTCATGCTAGTGTCAAAGATATTCTAAGTCAAGACCCTGATGGTAAAAGGGGAAAATGGATTGCAACTATTCTTGAATATGACTTAGAAATTAGGCCCACCAAACTTGTTAAGGGGCAAGGATTAGCAAAACTTATGGCCGAGTCCAACTTCCAAGCACTAGACATAAATATGGTGGATGTGTTGGAAGAAATGGAAGAATCTGATGCCCCTTTTATTGAGGAAACTTTCCTAAATTCCCCTTGGTATGCTGACATTGTTTATGTGCTTTTATATTTGAATAATCCTCCTTCTCTGTCTAAAACTAAAGCTAGATTTTTGAAACAGAAAGCTTTGAGTTTTTGCATTTTAGACGGAGTGTTATATTGGAAAAACGTTGTTGGAATTTTGCTTAAATTTTTACTTGAAGATGATGCAGGGAAGATCATGCATGAACTACATGATGGTGAATGTGGAGGACACCTCTACTGGAAGGCCACAACAAACAAAATTCTCAGATCAGGTTACTATTGGCCTACACTTTTCCCAGATACTCAGAAGCTCGTCATGTCTTGCCATAAGTGTCAAATCTTTGATGGTAAGAAAAAACTCCTTCCCTTACCCCTACATCCTATCAGAGTTTAGGAACCCTTTCAACAATGGGGGCTGGACTTCATTGGAGAAATTCATCCATCTTCCTCAGCTCAACATAAGTGGATCCTCACAGCCACTGACTTCTTCACCAAATGGATAGAAGCTATACCTACCAGGAATGCTAATGACTCTGTCATTATCAAGTTTCTTGAAACCCACATCCTATCCATATTTGGTTGTCCCAGAAAAATCATAACAGACAATGCTGCTGCTTTCAAATCCAAAAAGATGGTTGATTTTTGTCACAAATACCATATAACCTTGGGCCATTCCACTGCTTACTACCCCCAAGGAAATGGATTAGCTGAATCCTCCAACAAGAGTCTCATCAACATCATTAAAAAACTGTTGGAAGAAAATCAAAAATCATGGCACAGTAAGTTGGTTCATGCCTTATGGGCTGATAGACTAACTACAAAGAAATCAATAAATATGTCCCCCTATCAGTTATTTTATGGCATGGATGCAATTTTTCCTACCTCATTAGGAGTTCCAGTCATAAAACTCCTTCAAGAAGTACAGGTTGAGGAAAATGATATGCAGAGGAGGATCAACCAAACAATCCATTTGCAGCAGACTAGAGAAGAAGTTTATGAGAGAACACAGTTAGTCCAAGAAAATATGAAGAAGCAATTTGATAAGAGGACTAAGGCAAACACTTTCCAGGTTGGAAGTGTTGTTCTTAAGTGGGATTCAAGGAGGGAAGAGAAGGGGAAACATGGCAAGTTTGAGAACTTGTGGAAAGGGCCATATATTATTCATGCTGGGAGGGGTCATAATACATTTTTCTTGAAATAATTGAATGGAGAAGACTTATATGGAGGTCCTGTCAATGGCAGGATGCTCAAGCATTACTTCTGCCAAGAGTCTTAAGTTTCAAAGCATTTTTGTCTCCATTGTAAATATCATAGTCTAACCATTGCATTCAAAAGTTATAAAACTTCAAAAATACAAAAAAAAATAGGAAAAAGGAAAAGAGGGCAGGTTGTCAAAACAAGAAAGGTATAGCCCCATACCAAAAAAGAAACAAATCTGAAAGTGTGCAAGCTTAAATGCCACTCCCGTAAAAACACACTTCTAGTTAGTCAAATTGTTTAATCTTGACTAACTAGCTCTCAATTTTCTGCTGATAGGGTAGTAAATTTGATTTGCCAAACTGTTTAATCTTGGCTTATCAGTAGATAGATTAGGATAGAAATTGAAGGTTCAAACAAACTCAAAATCTGAACCAAAGTTTCCAAAAGGAGATGACTCAAAACTGTTTTATTTTCTGAGTCAAAGAAAGTGTAAATCTGGTTCTAAATCACTCAAAGTCTGAACCAGAAGAAAAGAAAGGACAGCTCAAACAAAGTAAAAAATGGAGCTGTGAAGAAAGGGAAGGCAGTACTTAAACTTTCAGATCTTAAGCCTTCTATTTTTATTTTAATTTTCTGCAAATAATAATCTATGTGTAGCTTGTTTTTATGCCATAGATCACAGCAAGTCAAACTGCTTAATCTTGACTTGGCTGTTTTTAAATTTCTGTTGTAGAATTTAGAGAATGAAAGTTTGTTGGATTGTTTAATCCCAATAGACAGTAGACTAGGTAGAGAAGTATCTGAGCTCAACTGTTTAATCTAAGTTCAGGGAGAAATAAGGAGTAGAAGTAGATTAGATTTTCTGCTTTCAAAAGAATAAAATGTTGTGAATAGAGTTTGCCAATCCAAGTGCACTCTGATGAAGAAAAAATGCTAGATCTGTAGGATTGGGTAGGTAGCAAGATGGTTGATAAAGCTCCATTGTTTTCATGGCTGCCACATATTGTTTTTAGAAAAAGATCATTCAATCACAGAAAGACAGCCCAATGGATGAGGCAACTGATCAGCCTTCCCAGAAATCAAATCTGAATTCTTGATGCCTTCAAGAAGGCACCATCCCCAAGTGGAGCCACTGTTAGCCACCTATAATATTTTGTTATACCAAAAGGTGGCTAAGATCTTTTTTGAGCCTCCAAGGAACAAATTTTATCACTAAAAATTGTTGGCTCTTGAAGACTCCTTGTAGGCATCATACCTCTGTCCAAACTGTTCATCACTTTCCCTATTTTAATTCAGTTGTTTTCCTATAAGAAACTGCTAAAGAAACCATCATTTTTCCCCTTTCTCCCACTCATAACTAACCTTCATATTTTCATCATTTTCCTTTGTTCTCCATTTTCCTCACCCTCTTTTCATATAAATTTGCCTTTGCAGAGTACCAAACTTCTTTCGAACTCTGTCGAAACCCTCAGAAACCTTTGAAATTCACTGAAAATCTGTGTAAAAAACCCATTTCTTTATTAAAGGTTTAAGCCCCTTGGCCTGAGTTTCCAAACCACTTCCCCAATACGCCCTCATCATAAAAACCAAGCGCCAAACCCATGAAGCGCTAATCGAATCGAAAAGATTCAAGTGTGCATGTTTGCGAGCCATTTCAAAATATCGATTGCGATCAACCCCTTTTTCCTAAACCACAGATCGTATTATCATTTCATCTGCCCATAAGCCCGCAATCGAGCGCTAAACTATTGAAAAATCCCTTTCTGATCAATATTTTTCTTTATAAAACTTGAAAACCCATTATTCCAAAGTTTGTTTTAAAAATGCCAAAATCACGTGTTTAAATAAAATGGGTTGATCAAAAAGACCGATCGCGCAATCGTGATCGGAGAATTTAAAATGGGTTGATCAAAAAGACCGGGCCCGAATGTTTCGATTACGATTGGCCCTAGTTATATAAAGCCCGGGCCCACGGTACTCCATACACCCAGTGGCCTCGCAATCGGGCGCCAGCCTATCATATATATATTCCGCCCATTTCACTCAAAACCTTGGTTTTTATTGAAATTTATGGGTTTCTTATGAAGTATAAGGGTCCCGCCGGTGCAAGAAAACAAAGGATCTAGACCGTCGATCTAGACCCAATCGAACGGTTATCGCCCAATCGAAATGTTTCAATCGAAATGTTTCGATCGCACTGAAATTTTCAATCGCATCCCCTTTTCTGCCACCTCCGATTGAATCTGGACCGTCCACGTGTCCAGATCGGACGGTCCAAAACTACTCCGACTTGTTCATCTCCCCGCTCTCCTTTTCGCCTTGTCTACGCAAATCTCCACCGTTGGTTGCCTTCATCCGACGGCTACGCTCATCCCCCGCCATCTGAAGTAGTTTAAACCTATTTCCGTAGGATTTCTTAACTATTTTTGTGTTTTGCAGGTGTTTTAATGGTTTTCCATTGTGTAATGAAAGAGAGCCGAGGGTTCGGAAAGACGTTTCCTACGCCTTCGACCTGTTAAAGAGAACCATTCACACGGTTGGATTCAATAATTTCTCAATGCTTCATGGGCATTGATGCCTTTAAAAAATCCCAGTGCGGCCTGCACATCGACAAGACACTGTTTTAATTCAAAAACAGTTAAAGAGTATCAGTTTGAAGACAGAACACAACAGATGAAGATTGAAGACGGTTTTTATGGGGATTACGGCTAAGACCGTTATCATAAGCCTAATCCCCAACTCAAAACACAGTTTAAAAGAAAATCATAAATTTTTTGATGACAGAAAGGTTTCCACCGCTTCAACTGAGGCGAATTGATTCCTCAGCTACTACAAAGAGCCACCTGTCACCTCAAACCTTTCAAACAGAGGCCGAAGTTATTGATTCAGGGAATATCTGCCTCCAGCGCTACCAAGAAGTTAATTCTGCCAAAGGAGTGTAATAGAAAGTAGCTGCAGAGTTGCTCTGGACGGAACATAGAGCCTCAAAGTCAAATAAAGCTCCCGCCGAGCTTTGATATTAATTGTAAAACATTAATATAGTGATCCACCTGTACAATTCCCCATCGAACCCCTCAAGAGACCGAGAAGTCATTTAATCTGTGTTAATGGTTCACGAGCTATTTTTGTTAGTTCTCACCTCCCCATCTTCCTATAAGTACTTCTGCGTAAGATGAGAAGTTTGGTTGCTGTTTGATCACAAGTTGTAATATTGAAACTCTCTGAAATAAATATACAAGTCTGTTGAAGTTGAAAATAATTTGGAGTCTTGGATGTCTTGATGATGCCGTTGCATGTCTGTTCCTGAGAAGGCTCTATCATTGGATCCATGAGCTTGGCTGTTGGTGAAGTGCTCTGAACTGTTAAATGTTTTTTTCCTTGTTTTCATTATGTTCCATAATTTCTTACTACAGTAGGCTGAAAGTTTTAGGCTAAGAAATGACTCCTGGAAGCACCTTAGACCTGTTCACCCTTCACTATTTTATGTTTTCTTCTGCTGAAGTATTTTAGAGGCTTTAAAACTTCTCTTTAGTCTTCATGCTCGTTTATTTCCTTGATAGCTCAAATAGTTGGTTTCAACATGTTATGGTTCTCCCTGCTTGTCCGTCATCACTTGAAAGTCGTTATTGAAATCTCCCTTCGAAGTACCATTGTCTTAAGTTAACCAAAGAAGTCGGTTTTGATCTTACCCTTTGCCCCTGCTTAAACAGTTGTTTTGAAGGTCTTTATAGTTGCAAACACAGATGTTATTTAGGTGTTCCCTCTTCTATGAATGCAACTATCAGTGAATCTTTTATGTTTTCTAAATCCTTTAAAATAAGATCTTTGAGGAAATAGGGTGTTCCCCGAATCTTAGATTTCATTTTAGAAGTTGTCTTGAAATCATTATTTGCTTAGAGAATTCTTGTAGAATTTATGGTTAGCCCTGTCTATCAAATATCTCTTTATTGTTAAGTCATGTTTCTCAAGTTCCCTTTGTTGAGAATTAAATTTCTTTTTCTGAATCATTAATGTTCATCTCATTCCAAAACAAAAGATCCTGTGGCCAAGTTAGATTTGCCCTTTGATATCCCATATCCCTTGAAGAGTTTGTCATGATCTTATTCTGACTCCATTGCCCAATAAACCGGATATTTCCTCTTTCTGTCTCTCTTTCCTAGACCTTTCATCAACCCAACCAAACAAACATCTGCACGTAATAACTAGTCTAAAATCCATAGCCAAAGCAAACAAGATAAACCTTTGCAAACAAATATTTGAGAGATCCCTCTCTGAGAACAGGAGGACTAGATCCTGGAACTCTAAAGATTGGTTCTGATGTTGCCTTGTCTTTTGATTTGCCAAACTGTCAAAACACGGGATACCAACATAGATAACATATACATTCATCATCACCATGTGTGCAAATAAAGAGAACCTTTTGTCATAAGAAATCTTATCAGCAACATCATTGACCAATTTCATAAGCATACATTGAAACAACATGTAAGAATCATCCATAACTTCACCATATGAAACCCATGCATCAATTATGACTTAATGACAACAAAATAACATGATAAACTTCACTAAATGTAACTTAATCAACATATAGTCATCATACAAAACTTTAACAAGATATGTGTCTTTAGCAGCATCACCAATATATACTTTTCATGAACACCATTATGCAACAAGGATTACTCAAAAATCATAATTCCAACAATGTACTATTATAACCATAGAAAATTCACCCCCAGAACTTGTGCCAACTATTCATTGTCAAATATGATCATATCCAACTTATCAATAATCAAAACCATCAAAATAACCAAAGAAACAATGACATATTGCAGCAACTCATGAACCATCATAGACCAATATCATTTCTAAGTAACATCTCAGCATCATCATCAAAATATAACCAATCAATGTGAGTACCAAAAAGTAAAATAGTAATTGAGTCATATTAGAAACTCTCCCTGATTCTTTCCCATTGTTTCTTCATATCAAAAAATCATACACAATTGTCTAGATCAAATCTCGCATATATATGTGACTATCCTTTATGACATCCACATACAGAAAGTAAAATTTTGAACATTCATATCCACAACTCCCCCATAGCCTATACTATATGTTATTTTTCAATGTTACTACATCAGATGCAATGTTAGTAATACCAAATGAATATCAAAATAACATGGAGAGTCATCATCAATATATATGTATAACTCCCCATGAGATCATTCCTCATTGATCATGTGGACCTGCTAATCATCATATGTTCTCCATTCAAATTACTTCTATTGTCATTGTTAGAATTATTATTTTAGGAACAATGTATTTCAATATTGACCATATTCTTTTACTCTTAATCCGATGACAAGGAACTATCCCTCTCATTTATTCCTTAATTATTCTCTATAAACGGATATAATTTATCTGGATTTCTATATTCTCTTGATATGAAATTTCTATTTTCTTCATATATAACATTGCATTTGGTTTATGTAAACAAAATTCAAATTCCTTTCTCCTCCATTTTAGCTATACTTGAATATTTTGTTTTAGCCCTTGAACTAATAATGTATCAGCGACTCTTCTATACTTATTAATTTTGGATCTACCTTCCCAGAACTTTTTCTGGAGCACTATTTCCAAGAATAACCTTACCCTCTTTGTTTTTCTTGAGAGGCTTGGAATTTTTCTTATCTGCAGTCATGTGTTTAGAGCATTATTTTTCTATGTACCATTCATCTTCATCTTCAAATGAGAAAAGAGAAAGACCATACATTATCTTTTCTTCTTATTTTTTCTTATTATGAGAAGTGTTAGTCGATCCAATTTTCTCGGTATTTTGACAACAATACTCTTATATGATTGTTGGTTGTATTGTATGTTGATGTTCATTGATTTATTCCTACATTATTTTGCTACATGCCCAAAGTTGTTACAAGAATAACATCTTATATGACAAGAAAATTGTGTAGATGCATCATAATATTTATCTTTCATATTCCTTTTATTGCAATCAATAAATTTGTGACCAAATATGTTGCAAGAAAAATGATATCCCTTAAAGAAAGATGAGTACCTCAGAGCTGATGATATTCTTGTGAAGTGACTACTTTCTTGAGATTGAAACAATTTTCTTCGACAATTAGATGCAACATGTCCATAGTTATGACTTATGAAGCATTCTACAATATTGATCAGAGGACAGAATATATTAATTTTTCTATTGTTGGGAGATAATGATTTCTCTTGAATATTCAACTTCCTTGGATGTTGATATGGTTGAATTCTTATATATTTAACAAGAATTTTAGATTGCATGTTGTTATCGTCTAGGATTCTTACACAAGCCTGTGAACTAGATTCTCATTTTTATAGTTTCATGAAAACCAAGACAATATTTAATGGAATAATAACTCTTGTTAGCCTCCTCAATTTCCCAAGGATGAAAGGATATCGACAAAGGTAACCTCAAACCAAGCTTTTCGTTTGGAAGCTAGCCCTACCAAACCAGAGAGGGCTCTCTCTATGAAAAACACAACCAAGGGTTTGACTAGTGCAAGAGTGGATTTTAGGCTAGATAGCTTAGCACTAGGGTTTTGAGAGATTTAGGGTTTTTCTACTGTATCATGGAACTAGGTCAAAGTATCAAAGGTTTCATCTGCAAGAGATATGGAGGAGAAAGGTAGTTGTGCTTTTGTGATGGCTTAAGATTTTGTTAGTGTAGTGCCGGGTTTGAAAGATCAAGATATAATAATGAGCATGTGCACCATGAATTCAATAATCATGAAGGAAAATTACACAAAATGATATTCCTAACAAAACAAAGCTTTAATGAAAAGAATTATTCTTATAATCTCTTAGGAAAATCATTGAAGATAAAATATATGGAAAGGAGACAAGTATAACATTCATATGAAACTATAAAAGAGATAAAAAATTATCACAAACTCACAACACGAGAATTCATGAATAATATCTACAACTATCATTTGATTTCCTGTAAAAAGTGATGAAGTACAAGCTACAGGATTTCTATCCTTTGATGTCGAACCATCAAAATGACTGAAAAATCTATACATATAGACTCAAAAAAACCTTCCCCTCTCTCATGGGTTGAATCCCACAATGTAGTAACAACTTACAAATATCTCTCAACAAAACCCTAATGTCTAGGGAGGTTTGAACAAACCCTCCAATTAGAGTTGACTAAGCTTCTCCTCATAAATGAGGTCAAAAACTGCATCCAAGAGACCATAACAACACAATTTACCCTTAATTACATCATATCAACAATAAAATATAGCAATTACCTCATCAAACCAAGTATCATTAAGAAACATCTCGAGAAAATGCACTATAGGGAAAAGTGCAATGCCTCACTAATCAACGGACTTCTGATAAAGCGCATTGCTTGGCTTATGAGAGGCTTTTAGAGGCCTTACCATCCTCCAAATCCACTTATGAAAGATGTTATGGAAATATGGGGATTTCTAGTTGTCATTAGACACATCAAGTAATCCAAATGGTCACTCCATGAGGTAGAACAATGGATTTTCCCACAACTACTCCCAAAAGTGCAGCACCTGCTTCAAAATAGTGCCAGAAAGTGTGTTTTTGACCCCTTTTTTGACATTTTATCTCAACTAGATTGTTGAAAAGGAACCCTAGGTGTATATACGAGAAGTATCAATCAATTTCTATCCATGCATATCAATTTTTTGGCATTTTTATGCTTGAGGAAAAAGCGCAACGCCAAGGCACTGCACTTTTGGCTATAGTGTCATTTCCAAATTTGCCAAAAGTCTCAAAAAACCAAAAATTTCCAAAATTTATTCATAACTCCACAAAAATTTTGCATGAAGGCCTGTGATGATGTGTCATGCTAGGAGGGAAGCTTCAACAATTAAATCAAAATTATCCTTCTCTTTTTCCCTCATTAGGGCTTTCTTGAGCTTTTTCTTCAATTACTTGATTCTTACCTGGGAGACCTTATTTATTGTATAGTAATGCATGGAAATGTGTCTTTGTAGGTTTTTGTTCCTATTTTCCTTCTTCATAAGAATTTCCATGTGGAAATTCACTCTATCAATCCATCCTACCTTTTCTTTTTCAATTTCTATTAAGATGAGCTCATCGACTATCATTTGAGTTCTTGGCGGAGATGCTTCTTTCTGCTACTCAAGTGCCCTCTTAAGGCCTCTTGTCCTTGGTATATTTCTTCTCATATAATCTTCTTGATTGTCTGAGTCATCAATCTCAACCACTGCCTTACCTTTTACATCTTATTTTCTTAAATCAACATTGGTATTATTTAAGAGTAGTTAGTTTACCTTTAATTGTATATTCTCTTGCTGCAATAACGAAACCAATAAATTGGTGTTTGAAAAAATCTCCTTAGGTTCTATGATCTCTACATCCTTCTCCATGATGATCTGGTCTATTTTTTTTTCTCTTCATTCACCTCTAATTCTACCATGTCAGTGTCAAGGTGGAATGGATCCTCATCTTGCAATGGTGCCTCATGGTATGATGAAGATCCATGTTCAGCTAATGTAGGCTTGGCCCTTAAAAAATATCTAGAGAAAACACAAGCTTCTTACCTCTGACATAAGTTTGTGTCACCTCTACCTTAGGAATTATTTTGGTTGGTTTGCTTGAGGAAGCAATTTCTTGATATGCTGGTGAAACCAAGGGTGTAGAGTGACTGCTAGATTGAGCTGGAGAAGATAGAAGAGAGTGTTAATAAACAAAATATTCCAAAGAAAAATTGATTTGTGATAACTGATGGAAAACCAATACCTTCACCAAGCCATGGTAAAACAAAATAACATGATTATTGTCTCCCATTCTCCTTACTTTCTCTGCCATATTTACCATGCTTTTGTAGAGGTAATGAGGTAAGTTTATGGCTTTTACGCTGGTGAAGTGCATCAAGAGTCTCATATGATATTGATATAACCTTGAATATATTCCATCACATGTGAAGTACCTCATGATGAATTTCATGAGAGGGGAATATTTGTCCAACAAGTGTCTAAATGTAAAGATGTGTGTAGGATTTACTTTGTATGTTGGCTTCAAGTACATTTTGTAGCTATCAAGGTCAGGTTGTCTTCTCTTGAACCAATTTTATCCACTTTTTGGAATCCATGCGGTTGAGGCAATGATCTATGTAGAAAGAGTGAACAACACCCCTGAAATAGTTACCTTATATATCCTCAATCTAGTGGAAAAAGTACCGGTGAGTTTGTCATGAAAACCAAATTCCTCAACCTTTTGGCAAAAGGCAAGGCATCCAACATCCTGAAATGATTTTTTGAGGAAGGGTGAAGAAATGATATCATTTTTTGAAGTGGGCTCTTAATTTCCGATTTAAATCCCCTTTTCCTTTTGTACTCAGTGGTTTTAGAATCCATTGCTAGCCCTAGGTCAATGGGAAAGAGAATTAGGGTTTAATGAAGGAAAAAACAGGGCATTTGGGTAATTTTTTGGAATGAAGGGAGATGAAGGGGTTTAGGGCTTCCTATATTTTTGAGAAAATTTAGGGGGGTAGGAAGAGATGTTAGTGAGTAGGGGAAAGTTAAATTTGAGGCAATGAGTGAGGGGAGGTGTCCAAAGAGGGAAAAAGCAGTCCTAACCTAGAAATTTCTAGTCTATGCTAGGGTTTATAGGAAAATAGGGAAAATGGGGAGTAGGAGATGGGTAAAATTATTAGATAGGCATATAATAGGTGAGGGAAGGTGATTGAGCTTCAAAATTGGGGTTTATTTATGTAATTTATCAATGTAAACATGAAACCACACAAATGCACTAACAACCCTAGAAGAGAGAATTTATCTTTCGAATCACAAAATGAAGACACAATAGATGATTTGGAGGGCCCACTTACCTATATATGATAAAATTGAATATTTTTTCTAATGAATAATCCAATAAAATGCGTATTTGTGCCAATAATGGAGAAAACACAACGCTCAGGGAAAAGTGTAACACGTGTGCAACAAATGCGCAGCAAAAGTGCAACACAAAGGAGAGATGACAACCTTGAGCGAAGAAATTTATTTTCTGAGTGTGAGAGTGGGTTTCCTTTCTATAGAGAGGTTTATTGAGGATTAAATGAGAAAATGAGAGGCTCATTTGGTCTGTTGTACCTTTTGAAATCAATTTTCATCTTTTGTGGTCAAGTGGCCCCAACAAGTATTTTCACTTTTGATTTGAAACTTTGCAGATTTAAAACCTTTGAGAAACATATTATATTGATGATTGAAATGAGTTATACTTAAAAAAACCTTATTGAACATTTTTCAATATCACTACTCCTTCAATGTTGAATTCAATGGTGAAATGACCGATTTTTTATGATTTTGATCCTAAAAAATAATGGTGACACTTCATGAAATGATGAGCAGAATGATGACCATGGTGATGTGGTTGAGATGGTGATGGATAAATTTAAATGGTGACTCATAAAAATCAGTCATGGAAAAACCAAAACATGGACTAGAAGGAGTAGTAACACACCTAGACACACTAGTCAGTGACCAAATTTTTATTTTAAGACCTATTGAAACCATAAAAATTTGACTTAAGACCCTAACAAAAACTTTTAAGAGAATATTTGATCACTGGTTACCGGCAGGACTGGAAGAAACTAACATTGGATCCAACAGGGGATGCCAACTCCTTGGAGGTGTTAAGAACACTGTAAACGAGGTAGCCTTATCCATTGGGCATGGAGTCAAAAATAAAAATATCAAACTCTATATCGAAAACTAACTGACAAACTGAACTAACTTGACTAAAAGATACTAACCACTCACTACAACAACACTTACAGAACTTATTGATGGAAACATATCATTGAGATCTTAGGGCCTTCACCTCAGGCTCAAATCCTGATGGTAACCACCTACATGCTGAAGACATATGTACAATCTCGTGAAATTATCCTTCCAGTGTTTCCAATCCAGTAAATGACTACTTACTAGAAGCACACTCACATGTCCCTTGAGTAGGTAGAGAAAATAAAAGGTAGGCCACTCCGAGTGTCCACTAAAGATGTGCTCATGATCAATAAATACAAGAAAAGTCATCTCCCTTGTTGATTGTAGCAAATTAGTGTAAGGATCCTCAATAATTGGAAGTGTTACCTTGTCATGAAATCCAACAAAAATACAAGTACCCTTTTTTCATTTCGATCTAAAATAATACTTGGTTTTTGATCCATAGGAAGGCATAGAGAAGTACCACTTTCTTCTACCTAAGTGTTGGCTGTAAATTCCTCAAGCATGAGTATCTCTGATTCTATCTCTCGCATATTGTCTATCATAGACTCATACTCTTCCAATTCATAGTCTAAATCATCCTTGAAAATAAAACTTTCTTCAAGATTATTAAACATGACATATCTATCTTCTTCATGAAAGAAATAATTCCTTATTATCTGATCGCCTTCCAAGAAATCATCATTACAAATAGGCTTACTCACAACAACTTCCTCTATAGTTTCAACAGTCTCATGAATATCATAACTTAAACCCAAATTTTCATTTTCAATAATGGAAGAAATTTCAATCACACATTCTTCACTGTGTGAACACTGTAAGAGCTTAAAAACTACATTAGATTGGGCTTTAACATGAATATTCAGGAGTTGATCTATTTGATCTTCATAGAAAAGAGAAAAATGAGTTTTATAAAGGTTAACATTGGCTTGGTGATTTTCATTTTCAAGATCAGAAATAGGCCTTTCTCTATTTTGGTCCCAGTCTGCTGCATCCAAGAAGGAAGATATTGATTCTTGTTGGGAGGAAAATTCTTAAAGGGCTTCTAACATCACTTCTTCCATACATTATTCATCCCCATACAAATTTTCAAGAAATTTAATGAAATTTTTATAAATATTACAACAACTATCAACCATCGATAAGGAAAAATTATGTTTTTGATAATGTTGAAAGAAAACTGAATGAAAATCCTTTAGAGAATATAACCAAGAAGATGGTAGAACTTCATACTATGATCTCGCTTTTTCCTCCAAGGTGGCCATGAACATCTTCATTAGAGAATCTTCAAGAAACTCAACCTTAAGTCTGTCAATATGAAAATGGAATTTGACCAAATGAAAACTAACATCTTCTCCATCCCAACCTTTAAATTTTGGAAGCCCCGTTTTCCAATCTATGCAAGGATTATGGCTTAGAAAAATATTAATATGATCTCGATTCATAGGAGAATGCCTTTGAGTAGTTGAATCCATCCTGAAAATAGTGAGGTCACCAGGAATTTCTTCAAACTACTGGTCCTTGAATATTGGAGTCACCATGAAAATTTAGACTCTTTGAATTCTTCGACACTGGAGTCACCAGTTGAAAGATGCACAATATTATTGTGTCTAAGCACTATTCACCATCAGCAATCATATTTTATCCTTTTCGTTCTTTCCCAAGGAAGATCTATCACCTAGTTCCCTGGCAACGCCGCTAGAAAATGCAAGCCTCCACAATGTCCCAAGGCTGAAAGGATATCGATGGAGGTAACCTCAAACCAAGCCTTTTGTTTGGAAGCTATCCCTACCAAACCATAAAGGCCTCTCTCTATGAAAAACAAATCCAAGGGTTTTACTGGTGCAAGACTGGATTTTAGGATAGATAGCTCAACAATATCGTTTTGAGAGATTTAGGGTTTTCTGTTGGATCAAGGATCAAAATCAGGGAACTAGGTCAAAGTATCAAAGCTTTCAGTTACAAGAGTTATGGAGGATCAAGGTGGCTGTGCTTTTTTGATGGCTTAAGATTTTGTCGGAATGGTTTAGGGTTTGGAAGAGAAAGAGAACATAATGAGCATGTGCAACATGAATTCATTAATCAAGAAGGAAAATTACATAAAATGAGATTCCTAACAAAGCAGAGCTTTAGTGAAAATAATTATGCCTATAAAATCTTAGGAAAATCACTAAAGATAAGAGATATGGTAGGGAGACAAGTATAAAATTCATATAAAACTATAACAGAAAGAAAAAATTATCACAAACTCACAACACGATAATTTTTGAATAATAGCTACAATTTTCCTTTGATCTCCTCTAAAATGTGATGAAGTACAAGCTACAATATTTCCACCCTCTGATGTCCAACCATCAAAATGACTGAAAAATCCATATATATAGAATAAAAAACAACTTCCCCTCTCTCAGGGGTTGAATCCCTCAGTGTAGTAACAACTTCCAAATATATCCCAACAAAACCCTAATGCCTAAGGAGGTTTGAACAAACCCTCCAAATAGAGTTGACTAAGTTTCTCCTCATAAATGAGGTTAAAAATGACATCAAAGAGACCATAACAAGACCATTTACCCTTAATTACATCATATGAACAGTAAAATAGAGTAATTACATCATCAAACCAAGTTTCACTGATAAAAAGCTCGAAAAACGCACTATAGGGAAAAGTGTAGCACCTGACTGATAAAGCATAGTGCACTTTTGATAAAGTGCAACACCTGGCTGGTGAGAGGCTTTTGGAGGCCTTCGCATGCTATAAATCCACTTCTAAAATATGTTCTAGAAATATGAGGATGTCTAGTTGTAATTAGACTCCTCAAGCAAGCCAAATGGACACTTTATAGAGACATATGGGTTTTCCCTCAACTACACCCAAAAGCGCAACGTCTGTTTAAAAATAGTGGTAGAAAGTGTGTTTTCGACCCCTATTTTGACATTTTCTCTCAACCAAATTGATGATAAGGAACCCCGGGTGGATAGACGAGATTTTTGGGTCAATACCTATCCAGGAATATCAATTTTTTTGCATTTGGATGTTTGAGGTTGTAGTGTAATTTTCAAATTGGTCAAAAGACTCAAAAACAAAAAAAAATCCAAAATTTCTTGAAAACTGCACAAAAATTCTTCCATGAGGGTATGTGATGACATTTCATGCTATGATGGACGCTTCAACAATTAAATCCATATTATGCTTCTCTTTTTTCCTCATTAGGGTTTCCTTGGTATTTTTCTTCAACTACTTGATTCTTACATGGGAGACCTGATTTCTTGTATAGTAATGCATTGCCATGTGTCTTTGTAGGTTTTTGTTTCTATTTTCCTTCTTTAGAAGCATTTTGATGTGGAAATTCACTATATCAAGCCATCCTACCTTGTCTTTTTCAATTTCTACCATGATGAGCTCATCAACTGTCATTTGATTTCTTGGTGGAGATGCTTCTTTTTGTTGCTCAAGTGCCCTCTTATGGCCTCTTGTCCTTGGTATATTTCTTATAACCCGCTCTTCCTAATCATCTAAATCGTCAATATCAGTGACTTCCTTACCTTTTACATCATATTTTCTCAATTCAAACTCAGGCTTATTTAAGAGAAGTTGATTTATCTTTAATTGCATATTCTCTTGCTGCAAGAATGAAAGCAAGAAGTTGGCCTTTGACAAAATATCCTTAAGTTATCTGATCTTAGCATCCTTCTCCATGATGATATTCTCTCGTTTTTTTTTCTCTTCACTCACCTCCAAGTCTTCCATGTCAGTGTCAAGATGGAATGGATCCTCATCTTGCAATGGTGGCTCATGGAGGGATGATGACCATGTTCACGTCATGTAGGCTTTTCCCTTTCAACAATATCTAGAGAAAACACAAAAATATTACCTTTGACATAAGTTTGTGTCACCTCTGCCCTAGAAATTCTTTTGGTAGGTTTTCTTGAGGAAGAAACCTCTTGATATGATGGTGAAACAAAGTGTGTAGAGTGACTGCTAGATTTAGCTAGAGTAGACAAAAGAGAATTTGAATAAACAAAAATTTCCCATGAAAAATTGATTTGTGATAACTGATGGCAAACCAATACCTTCACCAAGACATGGTGAAATAAAATAGCATGATGATTCTATACCATTCTCCTTACTTTCTCAGCCATCATTACCAAGCTCTTGTAGAGGTAATGAGGTAAGTTTAATATTTTTACACCGGTGAAGTGCATCAAGTGTCTCATATGATACTGATATAACCTTGAATATTTTCCCTCACATGTGAATTACCTCTTGATCAATTTCATGAAAGGGGCATATTTGTCCAGAAAGTGTCTAAATGGAAATATGTGTGTAGGAGTTGCTTTGTATGTTGGCTTCAAGTATATTTTGTAGCTGTAAAGGTCAAGGTATTTTCTCTTGAACCGATTTTCTCCCTTATTTGGAATTTCTGTGGTTGAGGCAATGATATTTGTAGAAAGAGTGAGCACCATGCCTGAAATAGTCACCTTATCTCTCCTCAATCTAGTGGAAAAAGTACTGGCGAGTTTGTCATGAAAACCAAATTCTTTAACCTTTTGGAAAAAAATTGTAGGTTTTAACCCTGTACAGAAATTATCTGAAAACAAATTCTTAAAAACAGAAAATAAAAAATAGCGAGAGAATAAAACATAAAAAATATATAGACATATATTTTTTCCCTGAATCCCAAATCGGGACTACGAGATTGATTTTTTATTATATTCCTTTTAGTGTTACAACACATATATATATACATGCCAAAGAATTCATAAACCCCAATCAATTAACCCTGGATTAGAACATAACCATAGTTCCCTTGACCAAATCTACAAAATACCAAGGGTCGAGAATAATCATGCCCTAAAACGATGTGCAAACCCATGTACAAAATCATAGGTGGGTCTGCCTACCTAAAATAAGGTCCAATTTTTTTTCCCTCGGTGTTGCCTTGGACCTCGTGTAGGGGGCTGCCCGCCCCCTGCAAACCCCTGGACTATTCGTGGAAATAATATAACATATACCCAACATTCTCCCACTTGTTTTTTCCTTTCCACAGGGTGGCACACGAGAGCTTATTCATTAGTCCAACCGTCCAACACCCATTGTCTCTCTACACCAAGAGAACTTCTGAGTTCTCACAGACTTCGTCAATGCATCTGCAACATAATTCAAAGTGTCCACCTTTACAAGCAACACCTTTTTATCCTCAACCATATCTCTCACAAAGCGATATTGAACATCAATGCACTTTATCTTTCAGTGATAAGTAGGTTTCTTAGCCAAGTAAGATTTACTTTGGCTATCATAGTCTATCCTTATATCTCGCTGCACCAACCCCATAATTGAACACAATCTCTACAACCAAAATAATTCCTTGCTTGCATGTGTTATCACAAATTTGGTACAGATGGGCTCCTCCACCAGACAACCTAGAGTTACTCTTTGAAACTAATTTCTAGCTGAAAATTAGCCTTTTTAGCCTGAGAGGGCTCTCTCAAATATATAAATTATTTTATTCAAATGGGTTTCAACATATGGCTAACTCTGAAAAAATTATTTTACGTATGTTTGTATGCAGGTGAAAGATGTATAGAAATCACTACCATTGGGATTATGGAGTTAGTGTTAAGAAACTCAATGACATGGTTCTTCTTGTGGAAGTTGAGGCATATAGATGTTTTTATGAAAAGACAACATACACAGATACACAAATTTCTAATTCTTGAAGGTAGTTATCATGATGTACATTAATTATAAGTAATGAAACATCAAATTACTAAAGTCAAAATAGCATGATACATAAAACAATAACTCATAAAAACATCAATGAATCTTAGGTGAATAAACAACAACCATTGTATTTTACTGATAAGAAGTGTTTACAATAGTATTTTTGTAGTCCACATCATTCAACCCTCTATTCTTCGATAATATTCCTATTAATAGGATTAAGCATCTTTACATTGGGTCTGCCAACAAGGCTAGACCATCGAGTCTCTTTGCTGACACCTAATCTAACAATAAGAAAATTACTTGGAAATAAAACTGACAACTACTAAATTTAGGACTTATAGACCTATTAGGACTCTATAGCTTATTTATTACATCAAGAAACTTAAATAATATATACTTAAATCGATAATATTCATGTGCCTAGGTGGCACTGACCATGACCAAAACATAACTGTCCCCACCAAGTCAGGGGACTTGTATTCCTACTTTTAATGAGGCAGTGTCATGATAAATGATGAGTGTCTTCATGGTGAGCTGGTGAACTGAACAACTTTTTTGAAGACCATGCCTCCACAAAAAAATTCCTCTGATGACCTTTAATCTTTCCACATGGATAGATTACCTCCAACAGACCATCAAAACTCAAAAATTCTACCAAAACCTGCCCACTACAGAAACAAGGGAGTTAAGGCAAATTCGTCGCGAAAGTTTGTAGCAATTTGATTTTGCCCATCTCTGCCACCTGTTTTCTCCCTTTGCTGATTTGGAATTGTCTATTAAGTCAAAAGAGATAAATAAAAGCTTTAACCTGCTTTGATTATGACCACACCTGTGATTTATAACAAAGAAGACACCTACAACGCGTTTGTATCGAATTCTAGGCTTCAAGCATGAGATACGCTATGAACTTGCCTAATTGGAAACAAACTTGAAAATTGTGCCTCTTTCTTCAAAGCTTTTCCTATGACTCTGAAAATGCTGATTTTGAATGATGTAAAAAATATCAGAAAGTTAATTTGTCCACTCTTCAAACTTTAGAAGCTTCACCTTTTTCAGTAGAAGCTTGAGTCTCTTTAGGTTCATTCATGACTATGATTTTAAGACGTTTCTTATTTAACTCTGACTATATCATCTCCATTTGCTCTTCTAGCTCTTTGACTTGGATTTTAAGTTCCTTTCTCTCATCTTGTAACCATATATTCCTCTTTCTTTTGTTCTTCATTACCCTTCATAGAGGAAGTGTCCTTTTTAATGTTTTATTGGCATTGGTTAATGACTCATCTTATTGATTGATTTTCTCATTTACCTTCTCTTTGAATTTGTACATCATTTTCCAGTCTAGATTGGCTTCCTGTAATTCCAATTTGGTTTCAATAACCTCCTCTCAGGCTTCTCCTAACTATTCTTTTAACATCTGCACTTCAGTTTTCTCAGCAACATTATCTTTACCCTACACCTCCACAATGATCTCTTCTTTTTTTGGAGACAAATCAATGATATCCTATATCATAGGCTACTTGCATTTGTCTGTAACTTTTATCCTTGTATTTTCCATGATACCTTTGGCCAACTCCAACGTGGTGAGTGGTTTTCTAGGTTGAAACATAAACCCTGCATATTCCCCTAAGAAATGAATTTTTTTAGCAGCTATACCCTTCGTTTTCTTCTTGCTTTATTTAATATCTACAAATTTGACCACTGGAGTCTCCTCTACGTATATGGCTTGAAGAATACCTTCAAGGTTGCCTTTCCAAATTGTTTGGCTTCTAGTTACCTTCAATGAATTTTCTTTTTGATATTTTGTTTACTACTTGTAGGTGTAGACTGTGGAACTTCTGTTTCTTGTGAAACCTCTATCTCAACATCCATGGGTTCTACAATGGGCTTTATTTCTTCTTCATTAATACAGTTTGCTTCAGCTACAAGTTTTTCACTCTTGCTTGAAGGAGTGGCTTTTTATTTTTGAGTGTTATTGGGCGTTAATGTATTTACCTCATAATTACTGGCAAAAAGGAATGTGGCCCAATCTTGGTTCAGTTTTTTCAACTCCTCGAATACCAGAAGTTTGATCAACCCATGATGGAAAATTGAAGTCTCACTACTTTCTGGCCTAGCCAGAACTTTTTCTAACATATTGCCTAGGATCCTAAACAAGATAAATGGAAGATCTAGAGATTGCTTACAAGTTAAGTGCAGCAAGAGCCTAAAATGATACTAATAGACCATATGGAACCTCCCCTCACATGTGAAGTATTTTTCGATTATGAGCAATAGTTTGGAGTAGTTCTCTTTAAGGCATGTCCTTGGGATTCTAGAGTTCATAAATACTCCAATATATTCAGGTTTCATACACTCATCACAATTCTGTAATTTAAACTTAGTGGCTTTGAACCATTCTTCTCCCATCCCCATAATTTTTATGGCTTGGGAAATTGGCTTAGGTGACACTACAAAACTCAGCACCCCCACCTTTGAAGTTGTACATATGAAATTCAATGTAAATATTTTGAAACCTGGGCATGAAAACCTTGTAATTTTTGGCAGAATATCATGCATCCAACACTGCTGAAAGCTTCTGCAAAGCTAGGGTCCTCATTGAGTAATTTTAGATCCATGGGCTCATATCTTACACATGAGCCCCCTTTATTAGTTTTATTATGCATAGCCATCTCCCTTATACTGTGCTGGCCTCTTTGATGTTGTGATACCTACAAAGAAATGAATTGAACAACAATAAACTTGCAACAAAGCTGGACTTCTCAAGGATGACAACAAAAAATTTACATAGAGGTTGAAAGAAGGATGACAGAGAGCAGCTTTGAAGGTGATTTTAAAAGGTGAAATTCGAATATGGGAGGGATAATGATAAATGGGATGATTTAAGTGTAATGGTGAGTGCTACTTATGATTTTGAATTTTTGGATGACTATACTAATCGATCACGTGACCTGAGATTGACCTTGAACCTCTAAATACTCGAAACCTCATAATTCCCTTTATCAATGCCGAAAAAGCATGATTCCATAGCAGTTTTCGTTATAAATATGGAAAATTCGCTACGGACTCATCAAGTGAGTCCATAGTGAAGACAATATGTTCTAAGTTATATTCACTGCAGATTCAGGAAAAGATAGACAGGTGTCCACTACCTAATTTTAAACCAATGCATGTAGACCTGTGGTATATTTTGATAGATTTGACCATGATGAGATGCCAAATAGACTCTCTAAACTTAGGATAATGACCCATTCATAAAATTTCATCAATTTCATGAAGTAATTTTTATGAGACAAATGAAACCTATGCTAATGAATCTATTAATAAAAAAAATGAAATTTTAGTTGTGATAACATCATGAGTGGCTGCCATGTATTCTTCCTTTGTAGTTGAAAGAGCCAGTATAAACTGTATTTTACTCATCCAACAGACTGCAACTCCAAATAGGCTAAACACATACCCAATTGTATATCTTCTTTCATCCAAATCTCTAGCCCAATATGCATCAACAAAACCATGTATGTCCAAAAATTTTCCCAATCCTGGTCTTCCCTAGTAGCACAAACCATAATCACTAGTGCTACACAGATATCTGAAAACCTGCGTCACTGTTGTCCAATGCTCCTTCCCTGTTTTTGAAATAAACCCACTCAATACTCCCACTACATGTGCATTGTTTGGTCTATTATAGACCATTGCATACATCAGGCTACCTACTCCACTTGCATATGGAAAATGAGACATATCCTCCTCTTCTTCTTGTGTCTTGGGACATTTTTCAACATATAGATTTACACCTATAGGAATAGGAACCTTCACCAATTTACTATTCTAAATATTGAACCTATGCAATATTGTCTCAATATAATTCCTCTATTTTAACCAAAGCTCCCTCTTTGCCTGATATCTCTTAATTTCCATGCCCAAAATATAATTTGTAGCACCAATATCCTTCTTGATGAATTTGGAAAACAATTGGGTCTTCAAATCCTAGACAATATATTTTTGTTTCCAATGAGCAACATATCATCCACATACAACACCAAATAAATAACAGGGTCACCAATTAATTTAAAATACACACAGAGATCCTCTTTGCTTCTAGTGAAGCCAAGTCCCTATATATAGATATCAAATTTTGAATACCACATCCTTGGTTATTTTTTAACCCATAAATTTTTTTTTTTAACCTACATAAGAGTTCTTTCTTACCCTTCACCGCAAATCCTTAAGGTTGCTTCATTTATATCTCCTCTTCCATATCCTCATGAAGAAATGTTGTCCTCACATCCATCTATTCTACCTCAAAATAAAATTCAACAATAATAAATAAAAGTAATCTAGTATAAGTAACCTTGGAAATATGAGAAAAAATATCACCAAAATTCATTCCCAGCAATTGGGAATAACCTTTTTCTACCAACTGAGATTTGTATTTCTCCACCTTGCCTTCTACATTCATATTCTTCTTAAACACCCACTTTCTCCCAATGGGCTTCCTTCCAGCCGAAAATTCCACCATATCCCATGCCTCATTTTTGCTCAAGGATGCGATTTCATCAACCATGGCATCCTTCCATATTTTTCCATCCTCTGATTCCACTTGCTCCCTGACAGTTCTAGGATCAAAATCAGTGATAGTTAAAGTAAAATTTAAACAGAAAGTAGATGGACTATACATTTTTGGCTACCTTCTTTCATGACCTCATTTGTTGAAGTGGGTTCATACTTGCTGATATGACCTCCCTCGTTCCTCTTCTTCTCAGTGGTTTCAGAATCCATTTTTGAACCTAGCTCAATGGGAAAGGGACTTAGGGTTTACTGAAGGGAAAAACAAGGCCATTGGGTAATTTTTGGGAATGAAGGGAGATGAAGGGGTTTAGAGCTTCCTAAATTCTTGAGAAAATCTAGGGCGGTAGGGAGAGATGTTAGGGAGTAGGGGAAAGTAAATTTTGAGTGAATAAGTGATGGGAAGGGGTCCAAAGAGGGAAAAAATAGTCCTAACATAGAAATGTATAGTATATGCTAGGGTTTGTAAGAAAATAGGAAAAATGAGGAGTAGGGAGTGGGGAAAATTATTAGGTAGGTGTATAATATGTGAGGGAATGTGAGTGAGCTTCAAACTTAGGGTTTATCTTAGAAATTTATCAATGTCAACATGAAACCAGGAAAATGCACTAGAAACCCTAAAAGAGGGAATTTCTCTTTCCAATAAAAAAATGAAGACACAAGAGATGATTTGGACATCCCAATTACCTATCTCTGATATAATGGAAGGTATTTTCTGAGGAATAATCCACCGCAATGATGATTTTTTCCAATAATGGAGAAAACATAGTGCTCATGGAAAAGGGCAGCAAAAGGTCAATGCATGCTCAACAAAAGTGTAGCATAAAGGATAGATGTCACCCTTGAGTGAAGAATTTTTCTTTTTGAGGGTGAGAATGAGTTTTCTTACTAGAGAGAGGTTTCTTGAGGATGAAATGAGCAAATGAGAGCCTCATTTGGTCTTTTGTACCTTTGGAAAGCATGTTTCACCTTTGGTGGTCAGGTGGCCCCACCAAGTCTTTTCACTTTTGATTTGAAAATTTGCAGCTTTAGAACCTTTGAGAAACATATTACATTCATGACTGAAATGAGATTTCATTTTAACAAACCTTATTGAACATTTTTCAATATCACTACTCCTTCAATGCTGAATTCAATGGTGAAATGACTGATTTTTTATGATTTTGAGACTAAAACGTAATGGTGACACTTCATGAAATAATGAGCGGAATTATCACCATGTTGATGTGACTGAGATGGTTATGGAGACATTTCAATGCTGGCTCATCAAAATGAATGATGGAAAAACCAAAACATGGAATATAAGGAGTTGTAACACACCTAGACACACTAGCCAGTGACCAAATTGTTATTTGAAGACCTACTGAAACCATAAAAATTTGACTTAAGACCCTAACCAAACCTTGTAAGAGAATATTTGATCACTGGTGACTAGAAGGACTGAGATACTCTAACACCTCTGACTACTAAGAATTTTATCCAAAATATTAGTACTATCTTAAAATCTGAAGTGTTTATTAATTTCTTCTAATTTACCTTATAGAATGCTTACCTCAACCTCCATTCTTTGGTACTTCTCTTTATTTTCTAGATACTTCTTCCTCATTCCTTCATAAACCTTTCTTCCTTCTTCCAATTTCTCCTTTAATTCAATGATATTTTTATTTATCACATTCTCTTGTGCTTCAAATGCTTGAAGTACCTCTTCATTTCATTTTTTTTCCTTTTCAAGAACATCTTTTAGAGAGACAATATCAACTTCAAGTCCTTCATAGTTTTGATTATATACTACTGCAAAATTTATCGATTTAACATGATCTCTGTTATAATTTTTCATCTTATCCTTAATATTGTTAATCCTTTTCAAGGCAAAACCAAGTTTTCTTATAAGATTAAGAATTCCCTCTAGCATGTCTTATTCTTAATCAATGAATCCATTTGACATAACATACTCATCTTTTGATACATCATTATTTTCTTTAGAAACAAGATTACTTGTTGGTTCTTCTGATGAACAATATTCCTTTGTTTTTCCATCATGGATTTCATGTAGGTTATCCCATACTTCCTTTGTAGTTGTATAATGCATAAACCTTTTAATGTTGAATAAAGTATGTTATTAATGATGTGAGTTAATTCCTTATTGATGTTTTGTACTTCTTCACTTGAAGAGGAGTTTTAGCGAATCCGTTTCATACTAAATACCAAACATCAGATGCAAGGTTCACTAGATTAGAATTCATATTTTGTTTCCATTCTTGAAAATTATCATTATTTATCATAGGAATAGCTTCACAGTCCATTATTTCTAACTTGCCTTTTTCTTCTGCTTCTAGGGCCATCATTTTTTAATCTATTTTCTCTTTAGAATGCTTACTTTCACTTTTACCCATGAGAGGAATTTCAGTTGGTTCATTGTCATATTCACTATCATCATTATTACATCCATAAGGAGATGAAACACAATTAGAACCAAATGTTATACCTAATAATTATTTATTAATATATTATTTATTATTAATCAATAGAAAGCGAGGTGCTCAGAAAGATGAAAATTTGGTGACATCTATAAAATTCACTGAATTTGATATATTACGATAGTTTTCAGACTCTGTCCTTTGAGTTATCTTATTCTTTCACATCATCCCTGATCCACTCTAGGTGGTTAATCTTCAACTAAAGTGACATTCTCTTACACCAATTGTTGGGAAAAATATTGAGGTGGGGGGGGGTGGTGGGCATGGAGGGGGGGGGGGGGGGGGGGGGTTGGGGGGCGTGGAGAGGGGGGTGTGTGGGGTGAATAAGTATTTTAAACTTAGTTCAAAGTTTCATTTCTTATTTTCAATCATGTATGCTACTATCATTCAGGAAACCAACATATGTATGTGAATGCGATGAATACCAACTGCGTATATTGAGTTAACATAATCTCAATATATTTCATCATCTGTTAATATTTAATCATTTCATCATTACTTCATTATTTATTAATTAAAATTAACCATGACAGTAATAACAAAATAAACCATCACACATAAGCAATACAACAACAAATGAGAAGACTAGGATTTTTAGGTGGAAACCCTTTGTGGGAGAAAACCACCACTGGCATCATCTTTGTATTCTTATTTTATTATAAAGGAAATCCTATTAGAATATTATATTGGTGCAAACTCATACCAGTACATAGGAACCCACCTGGAGAAGGCTACAACCTTCTCTGGGTCTCCAATGTCCACTCGAAGGGAGCTCCAACCCTGTGATATCGTTTAATGGCTCCTACCGGAAGGAAGCTCCTACCCCTTGAGCACATTTACCAGATCCTACTATAATGGAGCCCCTACCCCTTGAACAAATTTACTAGATATCACTGGAAGGAGCCTTTGACTCCCTCGCTGAAGGATCCAAACCTCACACCTTTTTGGACCATGTTTTATAATATTTCATACTCGATCCACCTGACTCAAAATGTCAAACTTCTAGGACATAATTCATCATATTTTCAGACTGGTCCTACTTCCATCATTTAAGCCCAATATTAAATAGCAATGTTTAAATCAATCACTGAATCAACTCACTCAATCAAACTAATCATTGAATCTCAACCATCTTGTTCAACTAGATCAAACTAATCCATAACAGATATAAACCATCAGACCAAACATACATTCATCAATATACCAAACCTTATACTATTCATCACAAAAACCAAATGTTTTCATTGCAAACCTGATCAAACATATTCCAAGATATATACGCTATTTTTTTGAATCATACCCGTGTATGTACTCACTTCGCATGAAGAATTCCTACGCCTAGATCTCAAATCCCTGACACTCGAATCTAAATTAATATAAATTTGAATCATTCACTGAATCATATACTGAATCTATCACATAGTATTGAACCAAATACATATCACCACATAGTAGAATCATCACTATTCAACATTCCATTCCATAACCAATTCATTCCAACCAACACTGTCAGACATAGATTATCATGAAAGAGACATCATCGACAGACAAGAAAAAACATAACAGAAGTCATCAAATATCATAAAAAACCCATACTTTAAAACCCTAGAACATATATGTGACTTTTACAAAGAACATTTATGTATCTACACACTTACCATTTTTAACACCCATGTACAAATTATGAACATACAAAAATGTTTTCTCGGAATATATACGCGACTTCCTAGAGGCAGATATGCATATGTATGTGACCTTTTAGAGGCAAACTAGTTTACAAATATGAAATCACTGAAGCATACCTTCGTTGTAGCCATATCACAAACTTCACAAACCTCACATTCACAAATTCATGTCAGAACCTCATTGTGACTACAAATCTACCATTGCTAGCTATAATCATAAACATATCTAGCAACCATGTTCGTTGGTATTTACTATACTTTCATATCTTATTATACACTCAGATCTTATCAGATCTAAGCCTCCTCCATGCTCCTTGGTTCACACATGTTTTAGGTAAAATTACATATTAATAAACCATAACTTGCACATTTAACACTTTGATCTCCATCTCCTTATATAACTTTATCCTTAGCCAATTCCTTACACCAATACCTTAGTAATGTCATTAGTATTATTTGATGAGATGAAATAACCATTTTCATAATCATTACTATGGACCAATAAAATGGTAAATACCCCTGGTATTCAAAAAACCATGGTGTGAATTATGTAAGTGACTTCTCTTCATCGTACTTTTGTATGTATGTGACATTTCTTCACAGGACCAGCATATACTTTCCTAAACTTTACCTTTATCATTCCCCTATCTCTAAACTTGGCATTCCTTTTTCCATCATCTTTGTGAAATATATATACACCTACATAGTCATCATGTTACCATAATGTTTACATACTTATCAAGTATGTTTCTATCAAGGATAACACATTAGCCATAATCCCAAGGGTTATAATGGTTTGAGATATTTAGATGTATCTTTGAGGCCTATTTTTCCATATTTTCCAAATTTTGTTTCCTATAAAAATACAAAGTCAACATCTCTAGGCCACCTCAGCAATTTGACTTGGGGATTAGATATATTCTCCTTTATTATTTCAAACATTATTGAAGAGGTTTTGAGATCCATTTCTTTTGGATCTTCAGGATTATTGTAATTAATACTTTCCACAAATTGTGGATCTGAAGCTTATGTAGCATTTCTATAAATTAAATGTAAAAGGAGGACCAAGGGTTGGATTTTTAGGTTTTTTAGCAGAAACTATTGCTATGTTTTTTAATATTTTTTTAGTGCTAATTATATCAAGTGAAAAATTTAAGAGTACTTTCATACCAGAGATTCATGATGATGATGTTTTTAGGTTTTTCCCCTTTCTTATGTGTATGTGATTCCTTTCTCTGTTATTAATTTATGTGTAAATATTATAAGAATTTAAGATGAAAGTAAATGTTGTGGAACACATAATTTCTTAGATGCTCCATTACATAAAGTAAAATACTCACATTCTCCTCTAAAGTTACATTTGAAATTAATCCTTTGTTAGATGATTTAAATGTGATGGATTGTTAATCCCTTTTTACACTTTCATACTGTAAATATTATATTCATAGATACCATCATTTACCTTGCCTCTGTTTCCTAGAGTATTTCATGAATCACTAATAATGTTTATAGATACTCAGATTTGACTCCATTTCCCAATAGTTGATATTTTTGCAACCCTACTAAACTAAACCTTATTTTGATACGATCTTACTAAAAATCTAGCCACTGTTTGGGAATAAATTTAGTTACTAAACATTTAGTGATTAAATTATCAGAGAGATCTGTTTATAGATTGAAGGGGATAACCTTTAATCCACAAGCCTGGTTTTAAAATGTTACCTTAGGACTTCCTCTTTCATGGCCAAGAGGAAAACGTTCTGAGTAATAACATCTTGGTGACCATACTTGCGATACGAAAGTACATATGCCTGAAAACTATTTTAAGGATCAAATCTACCTTCTGAGGGAAAAAATAAGGCTAGATAATAAGATTGGTTGTTTGATTTATCCTGAAGACTCCATTGGCATACAATCCAGAGCTCAAAACATGAATGGTGACTCCACTGTCTAATGAATCCATAGCATAGTTGTAGATATGTTTCCTAATTAATCAATATGACAAGGTATGATCTAATGAACCGTGTACATATACCAGTTTTTCCAAATCATATTTCGTACATATATTGGAAAACATATTTTCAAAAATTCATAGATCAGAACAGGGATGACGATGCTCTTCATTTGATTAAATTACCCATGCATGATGTAAACTTGGGATTAAATTTCATGAGGATTATTTGATGATAATATTCATGGTCTCTTATGTTATGAAACCAGCTCTAGAAATAGAATAAAAGAGAGAGAAATGGCTTAGAAATAAGCCACTTCAAGGGGGTAACCTCCTTTAAAATACATAAATGAACAATTATTAGATGATACAAATGAAAAAACATCCTTTCTCTATATATGATCCCATGGGGTCCCAATATAATTCTAACTGATCTAACAATAATAATGTAAGGGCACAATAATAACAATATGGGGGTTACAATAACAACAATAAGGGATTACATTATTAATATAGGGACCTAACATGCCCATCTCCTTAAAAAAAGTGGTGTCCTCAATTCTTGAGTAGCTTTGGATGCTTATGTATAAAATTATCACCCTCCCATGTAGAATCTTTAGTGGGTAAGTTCTTCCACTTGATGAGATAATCTCAAATTGAATGATTTTGAATGTGTCGAGTTCTTGTTTACATGGCTTCTTGAGGTTCCAATATGATTTTTTATTCCTCATAGAGTTCTGGAAATATTGTTTGAAATAGAAGTTTTTCACTTATAACCTTCTTTAAGCATGAAACATGGAAAACTGGATGCAGTCGAGAAGAATTAGGAAGCTCGAATTTGTATGCCATAGTACCAATCTTTTTCAACACCTTGTAAGGACCATAATACTTTGGCGATAATTTATTATCCTTCTTAGCTTGCTTGAGGGACATTTTTTTTATGGTTGTAGCCGTAAAAATACGTAGTCTTCTACATCAAAACTTTGCTCGTTGTGATGTTGGTGTGCTTGTTGTTGCATTCGATTTTGTGCCAAATTTAGGTTATCCTTTGAGAGTTAGAGAACTTTTTGTTGATGCTCGATGTGATCTTCCACTGCTTGTGTTACACAAATGTTTGGTCATCTAACCATATATAATTAGATGGATCAAAATACACCATGTAAGACCAATTTTACCATAGTAAAATTGCTTTCACTAAGAAATAATATAATAAACCATATTTTATTAAGTTATTTCTCATCCAAATAGAAAACCCCATGAGGAATAATTAAACAAATCCTTATTTATTTGATTTTCCTCTAGGAATAATTAATTAAACCTTCCTTTAATTATATTCCTAGTCATATTTAACCCAATTAATGAGAAATAATTAGATAAATCATTATTTATGTTATTATTATCTTGAAATAATTAATTAAATCATTATTTAATTAATATTCTTTGTTAAATTTGAGTAAATCATTTAGGAATAATAAAATAAATCATTATTTGTTTAATTATTCCTTGATCCCATCCTTCAAATAATAAAAAAATATTTTATTTGCTAATTGTTTCTAAATAATTGGATTTAACCAATTTAAATTCATTTTTCCCTCCAACAAAATATAACAAAATATTCCAAGCAGTTAGATCTAGATCTTGGTTAATAATATTTTATTATGCACCATTATCAAGGATAACTCAATATTTTGATATAAATAGGAGGGTTTTTCATTCATTCCTTACATTCGATCCTTTTATCATGGTCACAATTTGATCCTCTTATCATTGTCTATCTTTGATTATTATTATTATTATTATTATTTATTGAGGTCCCTTTGAGCTCTCTTCTGAGGCATTACCTAATACAAAAATTTATTCAGAATCATTGTCTTGTCCATTAGATATTTTGGAGAAACTCTTATTTCATTTTGTTGTTTAGCTGATTTATTTGCATAGATCTGGGTCTATTTTGCATTTGTTTTGACCATTTATGGAAAATATAAGAAGTCCCGCATCCATATTTGTTTTTAGGTTTTTTTTCATGTGCAGCTAAAGTGATCTCTTTTCGTACACTTGTGTTAAGATTTCATACTAACAATTGGCGAATTCACAGGGTTTTATTCATATTTTCCAACGTGACTATCTCCTTCAGTATCTAGGGTTTTCTATTCATCTAATTTTCAGCTTATTAATGTTTATTTTTACCTTGTATGCCCTAAAACAATAAAAAATCAAACTTCTGCATGCTTCTAGGTGTTTTCCGCAGGTAATAGGTATCAACTGCGACATAAACAGGAAATTTTTTTTGCAACCTACTGCTAAGAGTCACAGAAGTGCAGTTCACACTTTTCAGCCCAAAACCTATGATTTTAGGGCTTAGATAGTAGCTGTTGGGCCAAAAACTTCGAGTTCACCAATCAATAGGTCAGTACCTACGACTTGCATTTTTTTTTTCTGAAAATTTCAAGGTTTGCCACAAGTACTATTCACGGTTGATTCACCTCTATCTCCATCCATATTAGGCCTGGATATGCTCAGTTTTTCTTTTTGAAGTGGGAACAAGCCTCTTAGGTCTTCGGTATGCTTCCACCTTTTTCAAGAAGGGTTTAGCTGAGTAGGTAGTCTGAGATTTTGTAGTGCTTTTAACCAATTTTCAGGGTCTGATCCCTCTTTCTTTCAGATTCATTTAGATTGGCTATTATCTCATCCAAAAATCTCTCTTGAGTCTTGTTTGACCTCTCCCTTAGGGTCCCTCTTATTTCCCTTAGGGTTTTAACATGTCGCCTCCAATTTTGCAGTAGTTTTCCCTTTGGTTTTTTGTTTTTTTTTTGCACCTCTTTTCAGCACATCAGAGTCATTAGATCCATGTCTCTTAGACCTTGGATATTTTGGCCCTTTGTGTGTTTTGAGTCAATTTTTCCTGCCTCTTAGAATCGTTTCTTGGGAGCCCTCCTTTTTGGGTCAGAATTTATGCATCTTTAGCTATTTATTTTATTCTCTCTTCAATTTTATTTACAACTATACAACATTTTTTATTTTTCTTTATACTCAACCATCTGGGCTTAATTAAAATTAGGGCATAGGTCACACAAATTCACATCTAAAGTGAATATTTCTTGGTTTACATCATCAATCCAAGACATAAACACCATAATTAATTTATCTTGCCCTCTATGCCTTTGTTTATTTCTCTTCCATCTTATTTGGGCATCTATGTCTTGCAATCATTACGCCCCCAAGGTGTTTATCCTAGGAGCTCCTAGCCCTTCATCCTCAATTTCCATTAGGAAGACTTACTCCACCTCATCGCCACTGAGTCAGTCCTCCCCCGAGTCCCTATACCGACTCTAATTCTAGTCCATCAGGCCCTCATTTTGATTATGAACCCAGTTCCCCTCTACCTCATTCTCCCACCATGTCAGGTGTCAATGCAGGTACTGCTCCTAATGCTAGCGGTAGCCCCAAACCTAAATCTGGAGGTGCTAGTAATGGAACCAATACCAGAACCATTCCGGATACTCCCTTTCTACCTTTTTATGGCAGGTTTGAGCCTCCCCGATTTTAGACAATTAATCAACCGCCCTATACACCATGATCCAAGTTGGCCTGTTATGCCAACTAAGCTTCCTTCTGACATCCCTAAGTTCAAAGGAAATGCTAGATATGACCCTACTAATCACGTCTAATCCTTCCACATGTGGTGTGCATCCAATTCTGTCACCGATGACTCTATCCGTGTTTGGTTATTTCAGCGTATGTTCACTCGAGACGGTGCAAAGTGGTATGTCGACCAGGCCTCTACCTCTTATTCCACTTTTGCGACTTTTGTGAAAGTGTTCCTATCCTACTTCCAGTTACCTCTCTCATATGATACTAGTACCGAGTTGTTGACAACATTCCACCAAAATTCTGCCACCCACCTTTCCTATGATGTCCAAGAATGGCGTAGAAGGAGGAGCTTATGTCAAGATCGCACATTAAACGACCATGTCTATATGGATTGGTTTCTTAGGAGAATTTTTCCCTCTATTGGTAAATATTTTTTATTTCAGTTTCCTCAAAAAGAGGAAAAATATCTCCATATCACGTTTAAATATGACCTCATCTACAACTAGTCGGATTATATTTATATTGTCTTACCGAATCTTCCTAGTCCTGGTGGTGACAACACACCGAGAGAATCTCAAGCCACCGATGATATCGTTGGATTTCTTTCACATATGTATACTCATCCTCCAATTGGTTATGGTTTCCCTCCAGGAGAGGTTGACTCCTCTAGCACTTATCCTGCTCCTGACAACATGTATCTACGAGAAAGCGCATTTTCCCCATTGCATCAACTAATGATAAGGCTTGTGGTCAGTCAACCTGTTTACCACAATCTTGATAAACCTCCTTTATATCCATATCAACAGCCTGGTGTTCCATCCCCTCCAAAATTATCACCCTAGCCTCTTATGTCTTCTCAACCTCCACCGTAGCAGCCACCTCACCCTTTGATTCAGGTGTATGCGCAGCAGAGCGCGACCGATCCTCCAAACTCTAAGAAAAAGAGGGAAAGAAACTAAAATCAACCCACCCAAGGTAATCAATGGCGCCAACCTAATCCACTAAACAATAACAACCAACAAGAGGTCACTCAGCCTGAGTAGGCCAAGCCTCTTCGTACAAACAAGCCTTGTTCTTGGTGTGGTGTCCATGGCCATTATACTCACAATTTTCCTCTTTACACTAAATGCATCAGTTTTGGGAAGCACAGGCAACATCTTGAGGTCAACCAACCATGGTTTCAGCTCCTCCAAATACTACGCCTATTCAATCGGCTATTTTTACTAATCCCTTCCCTCAACAAGGGTATGTAGCTGCCCAACCCCCTCAAGGTTAGGCCACCCCTCAAACCTCTCAATGTGGTACATATGATTACTAGATTCTCATGATGAATTCTGAAGTAGTTAATACCGCTGATGTCAACCTTCAAACTCGGTCACACAAATATGGAAAACCACCTGCTTCCTCTGTAGCCAAGTCTCAAAACAAAGTTTCCATGGAGTCCAGTTCGACATCTGATGCCCCTTTACAGATCCTCAACCACGGGCAGAGATATTACCAAGATCCCCAAAGGTCCATTACGCCAAACTGTTGCTTCTTTCAAATCCGACCATAACTACATCATAATAGTTGACTTAGCACAATCTCTTTCTGCTATGTCAATGTTGGAAGTCCTTCAGTCATGCCCTTTAGAACATAAATCTATATTATTAGCTTTGGGCACTGTGGAGATGATTGTTTGATCATCTTTGATAACAAAAATTCCGAACATCCCCCTTTAGCTTCATCCGTCGCCTTCCAAATACCTGTCAAGATTAAAAATTCCCATGTTTTGCGTCATATCATTGATGAGGGCACATCCCCCAGTGTGATGTCTGCCTCTATTTGGAAGAAACTCGGATCACCTAAGTTAGTCCCATCCACTATCACTTTTCATGCTTGGGATGGTCACTCTTCTCAACCCCTTGGCATGTTCTGCAATTGTCATGTCACTCTTGCAGGAATCATTGTTTGCATTAACACAGAAGTCAATGATGTCCCCTTGGATTAAAACATCCTATTGGGTCGTAGCTACACCTATGTGATGTCTTTGTCGCATCTCCAGTTCACCACAAGATGTGCTTTACTCGCAATGGAAAGATCATCAGCATAGATGAACTGACATATTAGAAACCCAAGTCTCAGCTCTCTCCCGTGTCTATCATCTCTCAGTGGCTAATAAGCAATCAATCCCAAATATTACCAGTGTTTCACCTAGAGTCTATAAATTTTTCCACCTTACTTGGTGCTTTCCCTGGTCCCCCCACCCTCTTGTCTTAGATCCCAAATCGTTGAACGTTTGCATGATGCAATCATCTCAGACTAGCCATAAGCTGTCCGATTCAACCACCTAACAATATAAGGCTCCACAACCTGCTAGTGGTCACTTGACAGAGCCTATAGGGCCTTCCTTTCAAGGACCTTCCTATAATGCTATTGTCTCTTCCAATCCTTTTCAACTAAGAATTGTTCCCCTAGCCTTAACCAGTTGGGAGCCATTCTGCTAGGCAATTACCCCTCCGATCATATATCATTTATTGCTTCCCTCTTTGGAGTCTTTTTGGTACCTATTATGCGTACATTAAGCCTTCCCAAATTTACCCTGGGGATCCCAGTTTGGTACATCTATCCCCCAACTGAAACTCCACCTGGTCAGCTCAAACCTTATATCGCTTTAACCCTAGCCTAACTGGTCACCATGACCCATACCTTTGCTTTAGTGCCTCAACCACCTCAACAAGTCTCTACTCCTGCTGCGAAAGCATATGGTTAATGGGGAAAAGCTAGAAAGATAGAACCTAAGGACAAATATACCCAAACAACTCCTACTCCTCCTCAGCCTCCAAATAAGTCGACTTCATGCGCTTTGTGTGATGTTGTTAGGCATGCCACCCATAACTATCTTGAACTTCCTCATCTCAAACCCGGGTCAACGAGTTGTTTCTTGAATCTGATATCGTGAAGGTCCATGTTACCTTAACAGATTCATCTAAAAAACTCAAATCATTGTTCACAAACAACCCTTGTGCCTTGTGTTATCCTTATGGCCATTATTCTCACCTATGTCCCTGTCTCGACGACTTTCGCGACACTCTTGAAGTTTTTCACGAAATAGAGGCCGCTCGTAGTGGATCTTGTACCCCTCTACTTATGAGTTATTCTTTGGTAGAACCGGAGGACATTTTCATACCTCCCACCAATGTCGATATGATGGAACCTTTGGCCACCATCCTCTATCTATCATCATCCATGAGACCATTGGTCAAACACCCCTCCGGGGAGTTCCCTTCTGTTTCGAATGAACCTCCTTCAGCGATCACCTTAGGCTTATATAGCGATACGTATGTGAGCCATATCTCTCATGATGATGCGTCAGGTAGCCCCGCCACATGATGTGGTATTTCTTCTACTAGTCCCCCCTTATTTCACTATGATGAAGACATTATGGAAGAAATGATCACCCCTGACTTTCCTTGGGATGATATGTATCACCATGCATACTTCTTCCTACAATAGTCCCTTGACTAGTATGTTGTGGAGTCTAAATAATTCACCTTAGATGAGGTCAATTGGTTTAGAAATCCCCTTCCTGCACCCGATTATTTTGATGAAGAAAAAATTCCCTTAAGGGAACCTTGCACCCATAATGAAATTGAGGCTTACACCAAGCTACTCAAAATATTATGTAATGTTTCAGCTGAGTCCTATCTAGAGAGGCTGGTACATGATCCTCCCGCATTTTACCATCATATTGACACACAACCTGATGTCTACCCTATTTGTCAAAAGTTGAGACACATTTCTCGACGAAAGGCTCTCAAAACCGCAATCGATAAGCTCAAGCAGGATGGTTGTTCCTATGCCGTTTTCAATAAAAAAATGCACCATTCATGTCTGTATGGACTTTCATAACTTGAAAAAAGCTTGTCCCCATATAGCTTCCCTACACCATGTATCGACCATATCTTTACCAAGTGTAAGGGGCATAGAAATTTTACCCATAGCATCCCCCATGCGTGTTTATTTCTGTCATGCGTTCAAGCTTCTTGCATTGTCTATCATCTTCTCCTTTGTTGTCTTGTGACGCCTTTCAAATGGATCCTTCATCCACACCATACATCCACCATGTCGTCGGTGCAAGTCGCTATTCACAGAATATAACCTCGACAGCCTGGTCCATTTTCACCCCCATACATTCGTTAGTCCTTTCCAACGACGTATGTATCATATTTTCCACCAATAATCATGTCAAATATGATATGGTGATAGGTTTGTTACTCGATGCCCTTGACCATCGCATCCTTCATCTGCATGTTCATTAGATTCCCTGCTTCTTTTCAGATAATTGAATGGCATTAATCCTGTGCATAACCATGTCCTTTTTAGAGATATTTACGAGTGAATCTCTTAATGCGTGAATTTGAAACCATTGCACTCATTCATGTACCTAGAGCCAAAAATCCATTTGGGGAATTTATAGATCTAAAATGGGCTTCCTAAGGAAATTATAAAATAATAGTGGAAATAATAAAATAAGATTTGATGACATCATCAAATTTTAGAGAGAAAAAAGAAAAAACTACTTTTTCAACTCATATTTTCAACTTATCTCCCAAATTTTTTACTCAAATTTAGAGCGAGAGTACTTATTGGATGCAAAATTTAATTCCTCACCTAAGGAGTACCCATGTTGCATAATTTTGATGGACCCTGCTACACAAAAAATGAGAAATACATGAAAAACGTGATTGCAATCACTTTTTTTCATGTATTTCTCATTTTTCACATAGTAGGGTCCATCAAAAGTATGCAACATGGGTACTCATTGAATGAGTAATTAAATTTTGCATCCAACGAGTACTCCTGCTCGAAATTTGGGTAAAAAAATTGGGAGATAAGTTGAAAATACGAGTTGAAAAAGTAGTTTTATTATTTTATTATTTTTTAATATTTTTACCCTTTTACTTAAAAAATGGTGAATCATCCACCATTTTTGACATCATCATCTTGAATCCTATTGGTTCTTATAAATTTTATTTTGGTTTTACATTTTTCTTAGGAGGCCCATTTTAGACCTCAAAATTCCCCTAATGCACTATGTAGATAACATTGAAAATAATATTATAGATTGGAACTTATCACATCCATTTAACACAAGAAAATAACGTTAAACATGTGGAAAGCCACATAATCACCATATATAAGAATATGCATATCCATAATATGTGTCCACAAAATCATAAATTTTTTGGAGTCATATACTCTAATACATCTGACATGCCCATAGCATGTTTCCAAAATCAAAGCTGAGGGCACCTCATGCCCCTACATCTAGTCACTATCTGTAGGGTCCCAAGCCAATGGCTTGGCTCCTGTAGCCCGCAGATCCTACATACCCTTTTCATCCATTTTCATGCACTGCATGACCCCTCCCCATTCCAAGGGTAGACCAACACATGCCTCAATGTAGCGGTCATATAGATCTTGCCAGCTGCACTTTGGCACCCCGGTCATCAACAAATCACATCTGCGGCGGAAATCCTCCAACAATGCCTATAAATTTTCTAGGTCATCTCCTCTAGTTGTACTATAATCTGCAGCCCTTGGTGCTACGGATCGTCCCATATACTTGGTCGGTCTCACCGGTTATCTACATACCAAAAGTAACGAATAAGTACCACATAAATCATTCTAAAAATTTAAATGCACAATAAAATATAACAACTTATCACTTACCATCTGGTCCCCATGCTTGACCGGGCAGAAGTGGAAAGTCTGAGTCCCCCTGATGCTTTTGGTGATTTGATACTTTATCCAGGAGCCTTTTTTCCAAGAAGGTTCACTTCATTGCCTCTCAAAATCAATTTTTTTCACCTGCACCACTTGTACTTGGGGTACCCCTTAGCTTTCATACTTGCCGATGCGTGTGTCGATTTTCGTTGTGATTAACCATTTGTTGCTCATGCTTTTATGGTACCCACTGGGCCTATTTTGTGTGGCAGCATCATCGAGTTGCCCTTGATCATAGAATCTTGGTTGAGTCATCATCGTATTCATGGATTCTATCCCAAGTCCCGTTTGCCTCACATCACAGTATTCCATCCATTCATGCTTTGTCCCTCTCTCGTGTAGCCCTTTTTGGCTTCTAGTCCCACTTTCCTTCATCTTCTCAGGAGTCGATTCAATCCTTGCCTGGTCATCCATGATTTTTATGCTCCAAAAAGGGAAGTCGTCCATTTTGTACTCAGTATCCCCCATTCCATCATCATCTCTGGTGTCAGTCCATCAGTTACTCTACTATATTCGACCATGCCTTATTTGAGGACCCTCATTGCCTCACCTATGGTGGACCTCCTTCTGTCGACATCATCATATTCATTCTATAGGATGGGTCTAGAGGGCGGTGTATCTTGGTTCCTGATTCCATCATTGTTCCAACCTCAAATCAGGAAAAGGGGCTCCTTATTTTGCTTTGACTTGATTGTTTCTCATCCTATCCACTTTAGCATGACTGAGATTTGTATACTCGATAGTTCGGTGATCCAGTAGATTGATCCTGTGATTCTAGGGTATGTAAGAGATGTTTCAGACCTCATGAGGGGTTGGCCCATTAGGTAGCCCTCCACATGCCCAGATGACCTCATTCTCTTCTACAACCTTAGATGCAGCTCCGCAGATTTGATGGGTTCGGCTCGAGCCGCTTGTAGTGCCTATAGCATGGATGTTTCACTTAGATGATCCATTTATATTTTTCAGAGCCCTTTCCTGTTTCTGAGGGCTTGTCTGGTTGTTATTATATCTCATGTCCTTAGATATTATTGTATTCAGTCCTGGCTATTGTCCCAGGTGTAGTATGTATGTTGGATTCATTATATATTTTTTCTGGCCCATGTTTACACCATCATATCCTGTATTTTATAGCTCAGTCTCATTTTGTTAAGCAAACCATTATTCTTTGTACTTTGTTATCATGAAGGGCATAGGTATGACTCCCCTGCCTAATTGTATATAGGTACTAAATCATTAAAGGAGACTTACGGTTGTCGGTCTCACCACCTCAGGCTTATCATCCTCTCTTGCTTCGCTTCGCCTATGTATATCTCTCTCTACGACTCTCCTTCGGTGTCTATTGATTGTGTTCTTACAACGTACTTTGCTCATATGATTAGCTCCTAATGCTGCACGTTGGGGGGCAATCTGTTACACAAATTTTTGGTCATATAACCATGCATAATTAGATGGATCGAAATACACCATGCAATACCAATTTTACCATAGTAAAATTTCTTTCACTAAGAAATAATTTAATAAACCATAGTTTATTAAGTTATTTCAGGTCCAAATAGAAAACCCCATGATAAATAAGTAAATAAATCCTTATTTATTTGATTTTCCTCTAGGAATAATTAATCAAACATCTGCTTAATTATATTCCTAGTCATATTTAACCCAATTAATGAGTAATAATTAGATAAACCATTATTTATCTTATTATTCCCTAGGAAAAAATAATTAAATCATTATTTAATTAATATTCCTTGCTAAATTTGACTAAATCATTTAAGAATAATAAAACAAATCATTATTTGTTAATTATTTCTTGATATCACCCTTGAAATAATAAGTAAATATTTTATTTGTTTATTGTTTCTAAATAAAGGTATTTAACCGATTTAAATTCCTTTTCCCTCCAACAAATATAATAAAATATTCCAAGCAGTTAAATCTAGATCTTGGTTAATAATATTATATTATGCACCATTACCAAGGATAAATCACTATTTTGTTATAAATAGGAGGATTTTCCATTCATTCCTTACATTTGATCATTTTATCATGGTCGGACTTTGATCCTCTTATCATTGTCTATCTTTGATTATTTTTATTTTCTTTTTACTTATTGAGCTCGGTTTGAGTTCTACACGTCTTGGGTATTCTACACCATTGAGAGAAAAACTCTGAAGCTGAAGCATTTGAGGACAACCAAGAACCGATCCCATTGTGGGAGACTGTATTAGTTCTCTTCCCATGTGTTAAGTAATACAAAAGATTATTTATAATTCTTGTCTTGTCCATTAGATATTTTGGAGAAACTGTTATTTCATTTTGCTGTTTAGCTACTTTATTTGCATCGAGCTGGGTTTATTTTTTGTTTGTTTCGGCCGTCTATTGTAGATCTAAAAAGTTTGAAAACCATATTTTTTTTTAGGTTTTTTTCTCATGTGCAGCTAAAGTTATTTATTTTCGTACACTTGTGTTAAGATTTCATACTAACATTTTGAACCTTAGAATTTTCTGTTAAATCTGATGTGATGGACGGTGGATGATATCCATAAAGTGCCATAAATGGGGTCATTTTTGTTGCAGTATGGAAGGAAGTGTTATTCCACCATTAAGACAGAGGTAACCACTTGACCCATTGTGCTTGTTTATCAAATACAAAACAACAAAGATATCCTTCCAAACATTTGTTCACTATCTCAGTTTGCCCATGGGATTGAGGATGATAAGGTGAGCTTTGAGATAGTTGAGTACCCAAACAAGAAAATAATTCCGTCCAAAAATTTCTAGTAAAAGTGGGATCTCTGTCGCTTACAATAATCTTTTGGTTTCCATGTAGCTTTTGAATTGTTTCCATAAATGCAGTAGAAAATGTATTTGCTTTAAATGGATGAGATAATGCACAAATGTGTGCATACTTGGTATGTCTATGAACGACAACCATGATGACACTCTTTCCTTTGGAATTAGGTAAACCTATGATAAAATCCATTGAAATATCCTCCCAATGTTGATGTTGAATGGATAAAGGTTTTCAAAGACCCAAGGTCTGAATTGTCTCAACTTTATTTTTCTAGTAAACCAAACATTCCACCACAAAATTTTGAATATTAGGTTTAAGGCCATCTCAAAAAAAATATTTCTTCACCCTCTGGTATGTTTTTAAAAATCCTGAGTGTCTTCCTAAGGGAGAAGTGTGCAATTCCAAAATAATTCTTTGTTTTAGTTTGGAATTATTATAATGATATAAGCGATATTTCTACCATAAGGAATCATTTTTCCAAATAAATGTATCAGATTTCCTAGGATATTGCTGTAACTTTTGAATGAGTGTCCACACTTCTTCATCCCTTTTCCATTCATCCCTTGCTTTGGTTATCCAATCTGGTTGGATAATAGAAATGGCACAAAGAAATGCTTACACCTATTCATCCTTTCTTGAGAGTGCATCTGCAACAACATTTAGCTTCCCTTTTTTTAGATGATTTCAAAGTCATAACCCAACATATTTGTGACCGATTTTTGTTTCTCTTCTAAATATAGTCTTTGTTCCAAAAATTATTTAAGACTATCATGATCAGTTTTTACCTTGAACTATCTTCCCATTAGGAAAGGGTGCCATTTCTTTAGTGCATGTAGTATTGCCAATATTCCTTCTCATAAATAGCTTTCTGTAAATACATTCCTTTCATTGAATGACTTTCAAAAGAAATGGGTCTTCCTTCTTGCATTAAAACAACACTAATTCCATTTCTCAAGGCATCACGTTCAACAATAAATGTTTTTTTGAATTTTGGTAGAGCTAAGACTAGTGCTAGGAACATTTCCTCTTTAAGATGTTAAAAGGCCTTAGTTGCTTTAGGAGTCCATGGAAATGCATATTTCTTCAATAATGTTGTTAGAGGTGTTTCTATTCTCCCATAATTCTTAACAAACTTGTGATAATACCTTGTTAACCCAAAAAATCCTCACAACTTCTTTATGGTTATGGGGAATTTCCATTCGTTAATGGATTTAATTTTGTTAGGGTCTACCTTAACACCCTCATGAGATAAAATATGACCCAAATATTCCACGTCTTGTAGTCCAAAGAAACATTTGTAGGTTTTTTCATATTATTGATTCTCCTGCTATGGTTTGAGCACCCTGTCAGCATGTTGAACATGATCGTTCCAAGACCTGTTGTAGATTAGTATATCGTCAAAAAATACTAACACAATTTTTCGAAGGAAGGGTTTGAAAATGAAATTCATCAACCCTTGAAATGTAGAAGGTGCATTGGTAAGAACAAAAGGCATGACAAAAAATTCATAATGACCATCATGAGTTTGAAATGTTGTTTTCAGAATATCCTCGGTCTTCATTCTAATTTGATGATATCCTGAACGAAGATCCAACTTGGTAAAATAAATTGCTCCATGCAATTCATCCAATAATTCATCAATCAGAGGAATGGGAAATTTATCTTTAATAGTGATATTATTGAGCTCCCTATAATATGGACACATGCACCATGGTCCGTCCTTTTTGTGCACCAATACTACTAGAGTAGAGAAAGAACTTTGACGTGGTTGAATTATACCAACCTATAACATTTCTGCAATCAGACGTTATATTTCGCTCTTTTGGACATAAGAATATCTGTAAGGCTTGATGTTTGGAGGAACACTTCCTAGAATCAAATGAATAAAATGATCATGATAATGAATAGGTGCCAGTCCTTTGGGAGTTTCAAACACCTTGGAATGATTCTCCAAGAATTTTTGGAGATTTGGGTAGATAGATGATTTTGATGTTGGAACTTCTAGTGAGCATAATTGTGAAATTACGTGTCATTGTTCTTTCTTCAGAATAATTTTCATGACATTAGATCTTATTGTATTTTTTGACTTCCCTACGATACCCCATAATTAAACTTCCTTTCCTTCTGAATTTATTTTCAAGAAAATTTCTTGAAAATTAAAAGCTACCATCCCCAAAGATTGTAACCATTGTACTCCTAGTATAACATCAACACCTCCCATTGGAATGGAAAGCCTTGGACTATTCAATAGATATTCCCCTATGGTTATATAATGGTATTTTCTAGAGAAATTTATAGCTCCTACATTTTCAACCATCACTTCATACTCTAGTGTTGGGTATTGGAAGCAATTCAATTCCTTGGCTACCTTGCAATGAATAAAATTATGGGTACTACCCGAATCAATCAACACTACTGCATTTTTCTTCTTGATATGTACTTCTATCATAAGAGTTTGAGGAGTGGTAATTCCTGCCAATGCATTACAGGATATGCTCGAACTCGTTTCTTCTTTCTCTAGGGCTGGTTCCTGGTGTATATCCTCTTATTTTTAAGTTTCTTGTTCATTTTATTCCTCCTATTCACAATATATGTAAAATAATTTCTTCTCAACACACTTATGACCTTCAGTGTATTTGTTATCACAACTGTAGAAAATCCCTTTTTCTCTATTTTCTTCCAATTGTTGTGGTGTCAACCTTGTAGGTTGTTGAAGTCTAGGAGTAGAAAAACTTCCATATTTATAGATGTGAGTGGTAGGCTTCCTTGTCACTATAGTTTTACATTCAATTTTTCTTTCCAATGTGAATGCCTTCTCCAATGAATCAACTTCCCAAAGGTAAACCTCATGTTGGGTGTTATCCTTTAAAGTCCTTCTGAAGACATCAATCTTGTGTTCCTCTGGAATATCAAGTACCCTTATATTCAATTTTTAGTATTCCTCAATGTGCTCCACCACTGAACCCTTTCGTTTGATATCTATCAATTGGCTGAAGAAGGTGTTCCTTTTTTTATCCTTTGAAAAATTTGACTAAGTGACAATTTTTTTACAGGAACAATGCCATCGATACCATGCAAATGTATTTTGTTCTAAATATAAAGTTTCAAGGCATATATTTTGTGTGTTTTTCACATTATTGAGATCAAATATTGCTCCATCTGTAGTATCCATGTTACAGGATCCCTGCCATCAAACTTCCTTATATAGATCTTTGGAATATGGTGGGTCTTCAATCCAACATTAGAGTTTGTGAAATCACGATTAACATTTATTTTATTCTCATCATGAGTTTCCTCTACTATATTTTCTCCCTTAGGAATAATTTCTTGTATTAACTTTGTTAAACCTTCCTTCAAACCTTCCATGTCTACTTTTAGATCATTCTTCATGTCTTCCATGTTGTCTTTATTTTTTTTATTCCATCTCTTTCATTACATTCTTCAAACCATCCATCTTAGCTTCCATGCCTTTCCTCAAACCATCCATCTTAGCTTCCACGCCTTTCTTCAAAACTTCCATTTCATTTTTTGTTTCTTTTTGTGAGAGCGAAATTTGGTGCACTTGTTCTTGTAATTTTGATATATCATGTTTCACTTCTTCCTCTTCATGAGTCATAGTAGAGTATTCCAAGGGCTTAATGGGTGTTGAATTGTTTCTAGGGGGGATTTTTAGAACCCAATACTGATATATATGCTTCAATATTCCCTTGGAATCACTTCAAACTGGTTTTCAAATAAGAGTTATGCAATTTGAAAAACATATGCACACTTTTTCCTTCCTTTTGAGGAGCTTGATATTGACATGATTATCTCTGAGATTTTGGATCTTCAATATCTGAAATTCGGTATTGTAGTAGCCCTCTGAATCTTTTTTTGAATACCATAGGTCTGTTCTAATTTGGATTCTTCAAGGAAATGTTACGCCCAATCTCCCAAAATGGCCTAATTATGGATTAGTTCAGTAGAGCTAACTTGTACGATGTGCCACATGTCACAGTTTCCTCCTTCAGCTCTGAATTTTTTACACAGGAAACAACAGTCCGTGTAATTTCAGCCACTTGTTACAGAATTCCAATATTTAGAGAGAGAGTTATGATGATTTTCCCAAGGTCATCTCTTTTAGATGAAACTCGGGAGCCCACAAAAACCCTAACTTCCACAAATCATATCTCCGAAAGAATTGCGAACCAAGATCTGAAACTTTTACACGAAGTTCCTCAAGATTTATTTGAAACAGTTTTTTTTAGTCTCTTAGCCCTCGTAGAAAAAGGTTATAGAGAAAATTCCACGATGACTTGTTTGAAGTAGCTAAACCCTAGAATCCAAAGCTCTCATACCAAATGTTATGAAACTAGCTCCAAAAATAGAAGAAAAGAGATATCATTGCCTTAGAAATAAGCCACATTGAGGGGGAAAACTCCTTTAAATTACATAAATGAACAATCCTTGGATGATAAAAATGAAAAAACCTCGTTTCTATAAATAGGAGTCCACGGGGTTACAATATAATCCTATCCAACATAAAAATAATAATTTAAGGGCACAATAATAACAATATTGGGGTTGCAGGGGTACAAAAATAACAATAAGTGGGCTACACTAACAACAAGAAGGGACTACACTATTAATATAGGGGCCTAATGTCTTTAGAGGGAAACACTAAGTCCTGTTATGAAAAGTTTCCAACTGTTAGTATTTATTCTCTTGAGGTTTTTCATGTAGTTTTCTATGAGTGTTATAAAGAATCCTACCCTTCTTTATTATTCCTTGAAAAATGTTGTGAGCATGCTGGAAATTTCATAAAGACCATCAAAGTTTGTATGGTGATGAGGAGTTCATGGATGAAGACATTATAGGAGTTTTGTATGAAACTCCTTTACAAAACTATGAATATAAATCATGGCATAATTGTTATGATATACAAGACAATTTTCAGCAAACATCAACTTCTCCCTTGGCTGAAAATGGAACCCATCAACATATTGATGTAGACAATCTTGTTTCTTCTCTTAATCTTGATTATTATTTTCAGCAAGATTTCTAGCAGGACAAAGTGTTTTTGATTTATCTTTCAACCCCTAAGAATGATGAAATTGTTTAGATTTTGAATAATCAAAGGGATGCGAAGATCCAATCAAGTTGTTAATTAGATTATTCATTTTCTAAATTTTTATTTCATGAAGAAGTTTATCAAAATTGTTTTTTTTGAAAATCCATTTACAAAAGCTTTAGATATTAATTCAACAAATGATATGAAATTTCAAGAAAACATTAAAACAAAATATGATACTCTTCAATTGAATATATAGGGAGACAATGATAAAGAAACCATTTTCTTTCACTCATTTGAATAGAAATATGAGCTTCTTTTTTAAGCTTATTAATGATCATTTTCATATTTTCTTCAGACAAGTATTGTGGTTGCCCCATTTGAAAATTTCCATGAATGTACAAAACCTATTCTCGAGGTGCATGATAGGAGCGTTAAATAACTTATTTCTTTATTACTGGATAATGATCTTGAAATTGAAAACATTGGACAAGAACAACGAGTAGTTGAAGATGAAATTATTCTTTCTCTTTCTTCTCATCAACAAAAAGTATATATCTATGATGTTGAAGATCATTTTTCTACATTATTTCAGTCATTAGAACATGTAGATTTTAATTTATTCATGGATCATGTAGATTTTTTCAGTTGGAAGTTTGAGTTACCACAACTTTAAAATGTTTCATTTTTCACTTTGTTGAAGAACTTTCAAGTGGCCACATTATTTGAGAAACTACTTCATTGGCTTGGGATTTTTTTATTACCTAATTTCAGAAATTCTTCAATAGTTTAGAGTAGGATGTTGTGTGATGAATAAGCTCACATTTTGTGAATCCTTTTAGCATTAATTTCACCTTGGTTAGTTGTAGTATTTTCATATTTCATTTTTTAGTAATGTTTAGTTTCAAATTGATTTTCAGTTTGAATAGTTAGATTTCATGTCACATTTTGAAAGTTTCATTATTCGAGGTTGGGAGCATCTCAGAGTATCAGGCACAAGGTACTCATGTTCCTTACTACCTCTTTGGTAGACATTATCCCCATTTGAGCGATTTCTCAGCACTAGGTTTATATCTTCACAAAGGGTCAAAATGGTTTGAGAATTAGATGACAACTTCAATTAGAAAGAGAGATGGCTTAAGTGTTGAAATATATTATAATTCTGTGTGAAATGATGGAGTAAGGGTTAGGAATGTGCATAATATGTTTATTATTTCCTAGATATTTTTTTTCCTAAGTTTTGCAGCCAACTAAATGGATTATACTGAAAACAGGTGGCGCTACAAATTTTTTTCGTAGCGCCAACATGAATTTTAAAAATAAAGTTTTTATAACCGCTATTTGGATCATATCAAACACCCTTTCACTTTTTGAAGAAGGCTAACTCATGTTTCACATTGATGATACATTTGGAGTGGTTTACAAGAATTAATTTTTTTTAGAGGTAAAACCTAAAAATTAAACTATGTGTAAAAGAACCATTTCCAACATACCCGAGAAACCAACTGAAGAATATAGAGGAGTTATTAGCAGTTTTTATAGCGTGGGGAATATTTCATAAACTCCTTTAATGGTGGCAGAAATAGGATAAGGGAAATGCAATTTGTTATGCAACCAACTCCCAAAATACAATAAAAGAGAGATCAATGCCTTAGAAATGATCCACTTCGAGGGGGAAACCTCCTTTACATTACATAAATGAACAATTCTTGGATGATAAAAATGATAAAGCCTCCTTTCTATATATAGGATTCCATCAGGTCACAATATAATCCTAGCCAACCTAACAATAATAATGTAAGTGCATAAAAATAATAATAGTGGGCTTTTATGGGGCACAATAATAACAATATGGGGACTACAAGGGTAGAACAATAAAAATAAGGGGACTACACTAACAAAAATAAGGGACTACACTAGAAATATAGGGACCTAACATGCCCCTCTCCTTCAAAAATATGTTGTCATCAATGCTTGAGTAGCTCTCGATGCTTATGTATAAAACACTCATCCTCCAATGTGGAGTATTCAGTGGGTAAGTTCTTCCACTTCATGAGATATTCTGAATTTGATCAATTTCGTAGGTGTTAAGTTGTTTCCATGATAGTTTCAAGTTCCAATATAATTTTTCCTTCCTCATCAAGTTCTAGAAATATTGTTTCAAATGGAATTTTGTCACCTATAACCTTCTTTAAGCATGAAAAATGGAAAAGTGGGTGCACTAGAGAAGAAGCAGGAAGCTTCAATTCGTATGCCATAATAAAAATATTTTGAAACACCTTGTAAGGACCATAGTGCTTTGGTGATAATTTATTATCTTTCTTATCTTTCTTGAGGGACTTTTTTTTGTATGGTTGTAGCCGTAAAACTAGCTAGTCTCCTACGTCAAAACTTCTATCATTGCAATGTTGATTTGCCTATTGTTTCATTCAATTTTGTGCCAAATTTAGGTTATCCTTTAAGATTTGGAGAACTTGTTTTTGATGCTCCATGTGATCTTCCACTGCTTGAAACTTAAGTTTTCTCTTAAAGATGATTTAATGGACGGTGGATGATATCCATAAACTACCATAAATGGGGTCATTTTTGCAGCAGTATGGAAGGAAGTGTTATACCAAAATCCAGCCAGAGGGAACCACTTCACCTATTTTTTTTGTTTATTAGATAAAAAACAACAAATATATCCTTCCAAACATTTTTTCACTATCTTAGTTTTCCCATCAGATTGAGGATAACAAGATGAGCTATAAGCTAGTTGAGTACCCAAACAAGAAAATAATTCCCTCCAAATATTTCCAGTGAAAATGGGATCTTTGTTGCTTACAATAATATTTTGGTTTCCATGTATCTTTTGAATTGTTTCCATAAATGCAGTAACAACTCTAATTTATTTTAATGGAGAGATAATGAACAAAAGTGTGCATACTTGGTAATCCTATCAACTACCACCATGAAGACATTGTTTCCTCCGGACTTAGGTAAACCTATGATAAAATCCATTAAAACCTCGTCCCAACGTTGGCTTGAAATGGATAAAGGTTGTAGTAGACCTAGGGTCTTAATTTTCTCAACTTTATTTCGCTGGCAAACCAAACATTCCACCATAAACATTTGAACATCAGATTTAAGGCCAGCCCAAAAATTATTTCTTCACCATGTGGTAATTTTTAAAAATCATGAGTGTCCTCCTAAGGGAGAGCTATGTAATTCCAAAAAATAATTTTATTTTAGTTGGGAATTCTTACAAAGATATAAGAAATATTTGTGCCATGAGGAATCATTTTTCCAACTAAATGTATCAGACGTACTGGGATCTTGCTGCAACTTTTGAATGAGTGTCGACACTTCTTTTTCATTCTTCCATTCCTCCATTTCTTTGGTTATCTAATCTAGTTGGATAATAGAAATGACACAAAGCAATGCTTCCACCTCCTCATCCTTTCTTGAGAGTGAATCTACAACAACATTTAGTTTTTCCTTTTTGTAGATGATTTCAAAATCATAACCAAACATCTTTGTGACCCATTTTCGCTGCTCTTCTGAAGATATTCTTTGTTCCAAAATTTATTTAAGACTATCATGGTCATTTTTTGTCTTGAAGTGTCTTCCCATTAGGTAAGGTCACCATTTCTTTAGTGCATGTAGTATTTCCAAAATTTCCTTCTCATAAATAACATTCTGTAAATACTTTCCTCTGATTGGACGACTTTAAAAAGAAATGGGTCTTCTCTCTTGCATTAAGAAAACACCAATTCCATTTCCTCAGGCATCACATTCCACAATAAAGGTTTTAGTGAACTCCGGCGTAGCTAAGAATGATACTAGGAGCATTGCCTCTTTAAGATGTTAAAAGGCCTTAGTTTCTTCAGGAGTCCATGAAAATTCATCTTTCTTCAATAATGTTGTTAGAGGTGTTGCTATTCTCCCATAATTCTTAAAAAACATACGATAATACCCTGTTAACCCGAGAAATCCTCACAACTACTTTATGGTTGTGGGGACTTTCCATTCATTAATGGTTTTAAGTTTGTTAGGGCCTACAATAACACCCTCCTGAGATACAATATGACCCAGATATTCCACCTCTTGTACTCCAAAGAAACATTTCGAGGTTTTCACATATAATTGTTTCTCTTATAATGGTTTCAACACCCTGTGAACATGTTGAACATGATCCTTCCAAGACGTGCTATAGATTAGTATATAATAAAAAAAAATAACTGAAATTTTCCAAGGAAGGGTTTGAAAATGGAATTCATCAACCCTTGAAATGTGGAAGGTGCATTGGTAAGGCCAAAAGGCATGACCAAAAATTCATAATTACCCTCATGAGTTCAAAATGTTGTTTTAAGAATAACTTCAGTCTTCATTCTAATTTGATGATATCTTAAATGAAGATCGAACTTGGTAAAATAAATTTCTCCATCTAATTCATCCAATAATTCTTCAATCAAAGGAATTGGAAATTTATCTTTAATAGTGAGATTATTGAGCTCCCTATAATCTGGACACATGCACCATGATCCATCCTTCTTGTGCACCAATACTACTAGAGTAGAGAAAGAACTTTTTCCAGGTTAAATTATACCAGCCTATAACATTAATGCAATCATACATTCAATTTTTCTCTTTTGGACATAAGGATATCTGTAAGGCCTGATGTTTGGAGGAACACATCCTCGAATCAAATGAATGTCATGATCATGATCACAAATAGGTGGGAGTCCTTTAGGAGTTTAAAACACATTGGAATGATTGTTCAAGGATTTTTGGAGATCTGTAGAAAAAAATGATTTTGATGTTGGAACTTCTAGTGAGCCTTTGTTCAATTACGCCTAATTTTTCTTTATTCAGAAGATTTGTGATGAAATTAGAGCTTATGCTTCTGTATAAAACACTCATCCTCCAATGTGGAGTATTCAGTGGGTAAGTTCTTCCACTTCATGAGATATTCTGAATTTGATCAATTTCGTAGGTGTTAAGTTGTTTCCATGATAGTTTCAAGTTCCAATATAATTTTTCCTTCCTCATCAAGTTCTAGCAATATTGTTTCAAATGTAATTTTGTCACCTATAACCTTCTTTAGGCATGAAAAATGGAAAAGTGGGTGCACTAGAGAAGAAGCAGGAATATTCAATTCGTATGCCATAATAAAAATATTTTGAAACACCTTGTAAGGACCATAGTGCTTTGGTGATAATTTATTATCTTTCTTATCTTTCTTGAGGGAATTTTTTTTGTATGGTTGTAGCCGTAAAACTAGCTATTCTCCTACGTCAAAACTTATATCATTGCAATGTTGATTTGCCTATTGCTTCATTCAATTTTGTGCCAAATTTAGGTTATCCTTTAAGATTTGGAGAACTTGTTTTTGATGCTCCATGTGATCTTCCACTGCTTGAAACTTAAGTTTTCTCTTAAAGATGATTTAATGGACGGTGGATGATATCCATAAACTACCATAAATGGGGTCATTTTTGCAGCAGTATGGAAGGAAGTGTTATACCAAAATCCAGCCAGAGGGAACCACTTCACCTATTTTTTTTGTTTATTAGATAAAAAACAACGAATATATCCTTCCAAACATTTTTTCACTATCTTAGTTTTCCCATCGGATTGAGGATGACAAGATGAGCTATAAGCTAGTTGAGTACCCAAACAAGAAAATAATTCCCTCCAAATATTTCCAGTGAAAATGGGATCTTTGTTGCTTACAATAATCTTTTGGTTTCCATGTATCTTTTGAATTGTTTCCATAAATGCAGTAACAACTCTAATTTATTTTAATGGAGAGATAATGAACAAAAGTGTGCATACTTGGTAAGCCTATCAACTACCACCATGAAGACATTGTTTCCTCCGGACTTAGGTAAACCTATGATAAAATCCATTAAAACCTCGTCCCAACGTTGGCATGAAATGGAGAAAGGTTGTAGTAGACCTAGGGTCTAAATTTTCTCAACTTTATTTCGCTGGCAAACCAAACATTCCACCATAAAATTTTGAACATCAGATTTAAGGCTAGCCAAAAAATTATTTCTTCACCATGTGGTAAATTTTTAAAAATCATGAGTGTCCTCCTAAGGGAGAGCTATGTAATTCCAAAAAATAATTTTATTTTAGTTGGGAATTCTTACAAAGATATAAGAAATATTTGTGCCATGAGGAATCATTTTTCCAACTAAATGTATCAGACGTACTGGGATCTTGCTGCAACTTTTGAATGAGTGTCGACACTTCTTCGTCATTCTTCCATTCCTCCATTTCTTTGGTTATCTAATCTAGTTGGATAATAGAAATGACACAAAGGAATGCTTCCACCTTCTCATCCTTTCTTGAGAGTGCATCTACAACAACATTTAGTTTTTCTTTTTTGTAGATGATTTCAAAATCATAACCCAACATCTTTGTGACCCATTTTCGCTGCTCTTCTGAAGATATTCTTTGTTCCAAAATTTATTTAAGACTATCATGGTCATTTTTTGTCTTGAAGTGTCTTCCCATTAGGTAAGGTCACCATTTCTTTAGTGCATGTAGTATTTCCAAAATTTCCTTCTCATAAATAACATTCTGTAAATACTTTCCTCTGATTGGACGACTTTCAAAAGAAATGGGTCTTCTCTCTTGCATTAAGAAAACACCAATTCCATTTCCTCAGGCATCACATTCCACAATAAAGGTTTTAGTGAAGTCCGACGTAGCTAAGAATGATAATAGGAGAATTGCCTCTTTAAGATGTTAAAAGGCCTTAGTTTCTTCAGGAGTCCATGAAAATTCATCTTTCTTCAATAATGTTGTTAGAGGTGTTGCTATTCTCCCATAATTCTTAAAAGACATACGATAATACCCTGTTAACCCGAGAAATCCTCACAACTACTTTATGGTTGTGGGGACTTTCCATTCATTAATGGTTTTAAGTTTGTTAGGGCCTACAATAACACCCTCCTGAGATACAATATGACCCAGATATTCCACCTCTTGTACTCCAAAGAAACATTTCGAGGTTTTCACATATAATTGTTTCTCCTCTAATGGTTTCAACACCCCGTCAACATGTTGAACATGATCCTTCCAAGACGTGCTATAGATTAGTATATAATAAAAAAAAATAACTGAAATTTTCCAAGGACGGGTTTGAAAATGGAATTCATCAACCCTTGAAATGTGGAAGGTGCATTGGTAAGGCCAAAAGGCATGACCAAAAATTCATAATTACCCTCATGAGTTCAAAATGTTGTTTTAAGAATAACTTCAGTCTTCATTCTAATTTGATGATATCTTAAACGAAGATCGAACTTGGTAAAATAAATTTCTCCATCTAATTCATCCAATAATTCTTTAATCAAAGGAATTGGAAATTTATCTTTAATAGTGAGATTATTGAGCTCCCTATAATCTGGACATATGCACCATGATCCATCCTTCTTGTTCACCAATACTACTAGAGTAGAGAAAGAACTTATTCTAGGTTAAATTATACCAGCCTATAACATTAATGCAATCATACGTTCAATTTTGCTCTTTTGGACATAAGGATATCTGTAAGGCCTGATGTTTGGAGGAACACATCCTCGAATAAAATGAATATCATGATCATGATCACGAATAGGTGGGAGTCCTTTGGGAGTTTAAAACACATTGGAATGATTGTTCAAGGATTTTTGGAGATCTGTAGAAAAAAATGATTTTGATGTTGGAACTTCTAGTGAGCCTTTGTTCAATTACGCCTAATTTTTCTTTATTCAGAAGATTTGTGATAAAACTAGAGCTTATTATCTTTCTTGGCTTCCCTATGACACCCCATAATTCAAATTCCTTTCCTTCTGATTTTTTTTCAAGAAAATTTCTTGAAAATTAAAAGCTACCATCCCCAAAGATTGTAACCATTATATTCATAGTACAAAATCAACACCTCCCATTGGAATGGAAAGAATTGAACTATTTAATACATATTCTGCCATGGTTAGCTTAACATTATAGAATTTTCCAGATCAATTTATAGTTCCTGCATTTGCAACCATCACTTGAAACTCTAGTGATGGGCACAAGAAGTAATTCAATTCCTTGGCTACCTTATAATGAATAAAATTATGGGTACTACCTGAATGATTCAACACTATTACATTTTTCTTCTCAATATTTCCTTCTATATTGAGATTTTGAGGAGTGGCAATTCCTGTCAATGCATTACAGGATATGGTCATACTCATTTCTTTTTTCTCTAGCGTTCGTTCCTCGTGTATATCCTCTTATTTTGAAGTTTCTTGTTCATTTTCTTCCTCCTCTTCACAATCTATCTAAAATAATTTCTTATTAGCACACTTATGACCTTTATAGTATTTTCTATCACAACTGTAGAAAATCCCTTTCACTCTTTTTTCTTCCAACTATTGTGGTGTCCACCTTGTATTTTGTGGAAGTATAGGAGTAGAAACACTTGCATCTTTATAGATGTGACTGGTAGGCTTCCTTGTCGCCATAATTTTACTTTCAATTTTTCTGGCCAACCTGAATCCCTGATCCAATGAATAAGGTTCCCAAAGGTGAACATCATGTTGGATGTTATCCTTTAAAGTCCCTATGAAGACATCAATCATGTGTTCCTCTAGAATATTAGTTACCCTTATACTCAATTTTTGGAAGTCCTCAATGTGCTCCACCAATGAACCCTTTTGTTTGAGATTTATCAATTGGCTAAAGAAGGTATTTCTCTTTGTATCCTCATAATGTGTTATCCATTAGGGGAATTTTGAGGTATAAAATGGGCCTCCTAAGGAAATTATAAAATAATAGTGGAAATAATAAAATAAGACTAGATTACATCATCAAATTTTAGAGGGAAAAAATAAAAAACTACTTTTTTAACTCGTATTTTCAACTTATCTCGCTATGGGTTTACTCAAAGTTCGAGTGGGAACACTCGTTAGATGCAGAATTTGATTCCTCATCCAAGGAGTACCCATGTTTCATAATTTCGATCGACCTTTCTACATGAAAAATGAGAAATACATGAAAAACATGATTGCAATCACGTTTTCAATGTATTTCTCATTTTTCATGTACTAGGGTCCATCAAAAGTATCCAACATGGACACTCCTTGGATGAGAAATCAAATTTTGGATCCAATGAGTACTCCTGCTCGAAATTTGAGTAAAATCTTAGGGAGACGAGCTGAAAATACAAGTTGAAAAAGTAGTTTTATTATTTTATTATTTTTTAATCTTTTTACTTTTTTACCCCAAAAATGGTGAACCATCGCCCATGGTTGACATAATAATCTTGAATCCTATTGTTTCTTATAAAGTTTATTTTGGTTGTACTTTTTTTTTTAAGAGGCCGATTTTAGACCTCAAAATTTCTCTAATGATTTCCTTCGTAAAAATTTACCACGTGACAATTTTTTTACAAGAGAAAAGCCATAGATACCATACAAATTTATGTTTTTATAAATATAAAGCTGCAATGCATACCTTTTGTGTGAATTTCACATTATGGAGATTGAAATATTTCTCCATCTGTAGTATCCGTGCTACAGTATCCTTTCCATAAAATTCTCTCATATCAATCTTTAGAATGTGGTGGGTCTTCAATCCAGCATTAGATTTTATAGAATCACGATCAACATTTATTTTGTTCTCATCACGAGTTTCCTCTACTACCTTTACACCATTAGGAATCGTTTCTTCTATCAACTTTGTCAAACCTTCCTTCAAACCTTCTATATCTTCTTTCAGATCATTCTTCATGTATTCCATGTTGTTTTTCATTTTGTCATAGATCTTAGCTTCCATGTCATCCATCTTAGCTTCCATGCCATTATTCAAAACATCCATCTTAGCTTCCATGTCATCCATCTTAGCTTCCATGCCATCCATCTTAGCTTCCATGCCATTATTCAAAACATCCATCTTAGCTTCCATGAATTTCTTCAAACTATCCATCCAAGCTTCCACACCTTTATTCAAAACTTCCATTTCATTTTTTGTCACTCTTTGCGAGAGAGAAATTTGGTGCACTTGGTCTTGTAATTTTGACATATCATGTTGCACTTCTTTCTATTCATGAGTCATAGTAGAGCATTATGAGGGTTTAATGGTTGTTGAATTGTTTTTAGTGGCCATTTTAGAACCCAATACTGATATCTGTGCTTCAATATGCCCTTGAAATCACTTCAAACAGATTTTTCAAGCAAGACTTATGCAATTTGAAAATAAAATACATACCTTTTTCTTTCTTTTGAGGAGCTCGATATTATGACTGATCTATCTCTGTAATTTAGTATCCCTAGGATTTTATCTTTGATCCTTAGTATTCCTTTGAATATTCTTTCTAATGCCACATGTATAACCTGATTTGGATTCTTCAAGACAAAGTTATGCCCAATATTCCCCAATGACGTAATTATGGATTCATTCGGTAGAGAAAACTTGTATGATATGCCACATGTCACTATTTCCTCCTTTGGCTATGGTATTGATACACAAGAAACTAAAATCCTTATAATTTTGGCTACTTTTTACATAATTCCAATCCGATGCTCAGAGAGAGACTCATGAAAATTTTCCCGAGGTCACCTCTTTGAGATGAAATTAGGGAGCCTGAAAAAAACCTAACTTCCATATATCATATCTATGAAAATATTGTGAACCAAGCTTTGATATTTTACATGGAGTTCCTTAATATTTCTTCGTAAATTTGTCTGTTTTTTAGCCTCTGAAACTTCGTAGAAAAAAAATTATAGAAAGAATTACATGATGACCTATTTGAAGTAGTGAAACCGTAGAATCCAAAGATCTGATACCAAATGTTATGAAACCAGCTCCCAATATAGAAGAAACGAGAGATCAATGCCTTAGAAACCAGCCACTTCAAGGGGGAAACGTCCTTTACATTACATAAATGAAAAATTCTTGGGTGATACAAATGAAAAAAACTCCTTTCTATATATAGGAATCCATGGGGTCACAATATAATCCTAGCCAACCTAGCAATAAAAATTTAATGACACAACAATAACAATAATGGGAATTTAATAATAATAGCAATATGGGGACTGCAGGGGTACAACAATAACAATAAGGGGACTACACTAACAACAATAAGGGACTACACTAGTAATATAGGGACCTAACACAATTTTAAGTGACAAAAGTTTCAAAGGGAACAAGTTTAGCAGCTAAATGAGAGAAGTGGTTTATGAAGAAATGGGAATGCTCAGTTTTTTCCCCTTTTAGTCACTATATTCAAACAAAGATTCCAATCAGGTGGTGATGAATTTGAAAAAACCAAAAGAATTTTTTTTTGGGAATGGGATGAGTTAAAAAAATGTCTTTCATATTTTACTTAGACATCATGGTTTGGAAAATACAAACGAACCTTTGAAGCCTATTTTCGCATATTTTGTAATTCTGTTTTTTGCTATTTTAGTCATTGTTTTTAAAAAGACGTTTTGGAATACATGGAGATGAATTTTGGGGGAAAATAGGTTTTTTGAGGGAACATAGAAATTAAAAACAAACTCCCTATTTTTTATAACATATATCATGGTTTGAGATATTCAAATGTATCTTTGAGGCTTGTTTTTCTATATTTTTTGAAATTATGTTTGCTATAAAAATGCCAAGTTAAAAAATACAGGAAACCTCATAAATTTGACTTGGGGATCAGAAATTATCTCCTCCTTTATTATTACAAACAACAAATATGAGGATTCATATCCATTTATTTTTTAATCTTGTGTTTTATTGTAATTAATACTTTCCACAAATTGTGGATATGAAGCCTATGTAGTATTTATTTTAATTAAATGTAAAACGAGGACCAAGGGTTGAATTACGAGTTTTGGAGAAGAAACTATTTGTCTATTTTATAATATTTTCTCAGTATTAATTATATCAAGTGTAGAAGTAAAGGATTCTTTCATACCATATATTCATGAAGACAATGTTTTGAAGTTTGTCCCGTTTCTTATGTGTATGTGATTCCTTTCTTAGTTATTCATTTATGTGTAAATATTCTAAGCATTTAATTTGAAAATAGATGTTGTGGCACTCATCCTTTGTTATATACTCCATTACATAAAGTTAAATACTCACATTTCCATATGAAGTTACATTTTAAATCCATCCTTTGTTAGATGCTTTAAATGCTATGGATTGTTAATCCATTTTTCCACTTTCATATTTGAAAGATTATATTCACACATAAACATCATTTGCCTTACCTATTTTTCGTAGAGTATTTCATCAGTCACTAATAATATTTATAGATACTCAAATTTGACTACATTTCCCAATAGTTGATATTTATACAACCCTAACCAACCTAAAGGAATAACGAGAAATTACAATAATGCAAGAGACTCAAACTGGGGGATGAACATAATATAACTTCGTTTTCCTTTACAAGTTTATTTCATAATAAGAAAAGAAAAAAATACAGCTATATTCCCTATTTTATAATCTACACTTGGTCAAGACTCTTTTCCTTTTTATTTTAGATGGAAGAGGAACAAAAATAAATGATTTCTTATAAAATATTTCTCACACTTTCATAAACAATTGATGAATCCAACCAATAAAAAACTTACTCAATATTAAGACAAAATAACAGCTATCATTCACCAAAAATAAAATTGCATCATATTCATACAAAGGACTAATATTAGACTAACTTGATCATAATCCAAGTGATTCAAAATCAACAATCAAACTTCTCCCCCTAGAATTAAAATTACTAAAGAAAAGTATTTTGATATTTTTTATGAAATGGAAGTATGAATCTGAATAAGTGAAAAAAAATCAACAAAGTAATGAAATTAAGGCAATTGTTTACTTGAGAATCAAATCACTAAGAAAAAAAAAAATCATTAACCACAAGATATAATGAAATCAAATGATGACCATGGGAGCATAATGAAATAATAGGTAGATGGAATAAAACCACATCAAACACATGCAATTAAAATTAATACCATAGTCATAGATAATAATATCACATTGTTCAGAAAGTATAGTCCTCTTTGACCCTCCCGGGGAATCCCTTCCCTCTTCCAAATGAGGATTTTATATTATCATTAGTTTTCATAAATAATAACACACTATAATTATAAAACATTGTTTTACAAAAAATAGTAATCAGTCTCATCTTTCGACATCATCTCCAATCCATAGATAATATAAAATCAGCTAAATAACTGAGGAAATATGCTTTCTAACATTTCCACAGACTGAAGTCATGATGGTAAATTTGTCCCAAGATCATGGGGATAACATGTTTAGTCGAAGAAAATAAAATGAAAGCAATTGTAGAAGAAACAATTACAACAAGACTTAATAAAAAGAGAGGGTGTTACAAAATCTTTGATTCTGTAACACCCTTCTTACATTTAGAAAAAGAGCCATCAAACAAAATCTTACCTCATTCAGTGGAAATATATTTACAGAAACCTTTATTTAGCACCTTGAGTTTCTGATTAAATTATGAGCTTAACCTTTAATTATTTTATTACAATTTAAGTATTCGATAACGATGAATTGTTTATTGAACTGGTAGAATTATATTTCATAATTATTTCATGTAACCTATAGGTAGCCCTGGGTTTCTCATTTTCTCTAACAACTTGTTCAAGTCATCATTTAACTGAGACACTATGAAAATGAAATGTTGGTGCCAGTAAAAAATTTCCACAGTTTCTAAAGGAAATATATCAAGTTTACTATCGAGTTATGGTGGGGTGTCGACATCATCAGGAAAACCATGACTATTTGCATCATTTGACTTATCCCTTTTAGATTAAGTGTCATCAATATTAACAAATATCTGATCAAAAGGGATCCTTTTTTTATTTCACTGATATATGGGGAGCCTTTTGATTATTATTTTATCTATAATATGTGGATCATGCTCTGAGCTATATTGATTATCTACTTGTTAACTTGTACGTTCCAAGCGAGATGACTTCGACTGATATTTCTCCTTAGAAAACCTCATTTTACCCTTTTTCTTAGGGTTAATTTTAGTTATCATACATGAGGGAATTTGCATATATGTATTTCCTCTATAATATATGTTATATATAAGGTTTTAAAGCTTTACCATCTTCTAAAAGAGATGGAATAGCATTTTGATGAGACTTAGAGTAATTTAAATGTGCAACATCATGCACAGGTGAAGATGGAGTATTCTCGCAGGGCATTCAAGGATAAATTTCCCCAAAAGAGAGGGTTTTAACAAAACCATTTCCTTCAATAAATTTTTCCAATTGTGTCCCAATTGGTATAATTGATGCCTAACCATAATGGAAATTAGACTATGGTGAATCAAATACCAATTCATAATTTAGCTATGTATTTTGATAAACAAAATACATATTCACTAGGCTCTTATACAAGAAATGAGGCAAATTCAACTTAAACAATAGGAAAACCATCAATAATCAGATGTGGTTGAGAAACACCAGAATAAAATGAAATTCGTAGGTAACATATATTTGAAAAAAACAACAATAGCTTCTACCACTGGGTTTTCAAATAGGAAATAAATATTCCTTTCATCTGATACAAAAAACCTTTCTTTTCCAATGACTTTCTCCACAATATATCTGAGACATTATGATTTTTGGACCAAATTTCACCCTCAACAGGAAGATGAGTGGCTTTGGCAATGAAATTGACATCAAATATCATGTACACATATCCAAATTAGGCTTTGTGACCATCAACATGAAGCAGCAAACGATTGAACCACACTCTGGTTGAAAGCTTGAAAGGGTTGTAGGAACTCATACCAACCCATGGTTCAAAAGAGTTACACACCTTCCTCATAAGCCTCAAGAAATTATGTGCCAAAAATCTCTATTTGGGTAACTAATGAAATAAATGGGAGATGGGAGTACCAAAAGTTAAAAAAAAACAAATATACATATGACTAGATGAATCTATCGAAACCCTAACCAACACTACTAACAATAGAATGACAAAGTCATAGATTGAATCGAGGAAAATCGCTAATCATTTGTCTTGAGGCAGGAATAATGATGAGAAATAATTGCGAGGTAACATGAGGACAAACATGAATAATAATAGCATTAGATCAAATAATATGGAGGAAATTGGGACAATAAGTCCATTTGAAAGATTATCATAATGATACTTTATACCTACCCTTATTATCAATAATTAAGTCGAGGATTGAGAATTTTCGATGTGGATTATCCTAAGACTAAGGCCATAGACTTAGGTTTCAAAATTATACCATGGTCAAAAGAAATGAGTGGATAAATAGAGTGTAAACATTATATCAATAACCAATAATCATCATTTACCGATTATATTATACACGGGGATGATTTAAATTTAAATTCATTCAAATTAAATAAAGCTATTGAGTATTAATCATCTGGTGGATCAATTTTATGCTCAAAATTAATTTTTTTTCGAAATGGCTTGAAAGTATAACTACTATGTAGATCTCACCATTCGGAATCTGATGCAACTTGTTTCACTCAAAACCGACACTCTATGCTCCTGTAATCGAGTTTTGTTTTTTTTTGGAAACAACTAACTTTTTATTTTTTTGGTTTTGTAGGGTTGCACACTCAGCAATCTGTACTGCTAAATTGACCTTGAGTGTACAGGTTGACTCTTCATCACTGGCCAATATCTTCTTAGCACTTGGCACAATTGTATTGGATGTGAAATGGTGGAATGTCATTGGTTTATTGGGTTGGTTTAGGTGGACAAACTAGGAGGGACTACATGGGCCAAGAAGAGGTTTTCACATGGCCTCCTTGTGGCCACTAAAAAATTGTATGGGCCAAGAAACAACCCATGAGGTTTGAGCGCACGACCTCCTCTAATCCAATAAAGGTCTACAACCAACTCTTCTGTAATATTTCTCAACCCTTATATATCAAAGGCCTTATTTAAATTTTATTCAAGCTGGAAGCAGGGGTTGGGACCAAGGTTAACCCTCGAGCCTAGTCCACAAACCAGGGTTAGCGGCTAAAACTGACCCCAAAAGTATTGAATAAGGTATATGTCATTTTTTTTTATCACATGAATAATATCGCAAACATATGTGTTAAAACGACAAAGAAAACCCACATATCCAAAGTTTGATGTAAGGAATGTTAAGGGTTATGCAACAGACAGGTAGGGTTCATCATATGCAGGTGAGATCCAATGCTCACATAGCGGCCATGGAACCACCAACGGGTAGTGGGACCTTACTTGGGCAAGATTCCACTAACCCTATCCCAAAAAAGACTTGGAAATCACAATTGAACTTGGGTCAACCAACCACCTGCGTGAATTTGTGAAATCAATGATGGACTTTATGCAACGTGGAAGAAATCTAATCGGGCAAGCTCCTAACTAGCACGAGTAAGGAGGCGAAATTTTGACTCCTTTCCGATGAGGATCCTACTGGTGCCGGACCAAAATTTTGCTCCGCGTGGCCGAAAAAGGCGCAATTTGTCGCCTAGGGCTAGAAAAAAGGGAAATTGTAGAACAAATAGTAGGAAAACTTTGGGAGAGGACAACTGACGAAGTTTTTGGAACTTTTGGGAGTAGAAAGAGGCTAAATAGGGGTTTTTGATAGTTATTAATCCATCGGAGCTATTTTTGAAGCCATTTTAGCATTGTAACTTGATCTAAACACCATTTTTTAGCATAATGAAAGAGGCCGAACCATTGGAAGTTGGACCAGGTGATGTAGCCCATGAGGGGTGAACTCCTTCATCATTTCTTGTTTTTTGTTTGCTGTTATGGTGATATTATCTCATATTTTCTACAAAAATTGTACTTTTAATTCTTGTTTATGTGTTTAATAATTTGACATAAGAGGCTTAAAAACCTAATTTATTCACTTGCAAAAATTTACATAATCCTCAATTAGTTTGTTATACATATGAGTTTGGTATCAGAGCTAGAATTGTTTGTTGTTGTGCGGGTTTAATTTTTTTTCAAGTGTTTCTGATGCTTACAAGGTTGAAGCTCAAGAGGGGACAAGGAAATATTTTCGTTGCAAGTCCTCAAGTTCGTTCAAGGACAAGTAGAGAAAATTTTCCACAATATCCATCATAAATTTCACCTCAAGTTGTATATTAAGCTTCAACAAGTATGTCACATGAAGGAGAGCCTAAAAATATCTCAAAGGATGAAAAATATTTTAGGAAATCATTATTTGACGTGATACAAATGGTGAAATTTTTTTGTGACGATAGAAACAAAAGGTTGCAAGGTGAGAGCTCCAATCCATCAAAGGGAGATAATTCTTCCAAAGGAGATGGAGGAGATGGAGACAAGAATCCAAAAGGTAATAGAGGGAATGGTGAAAAACCACCTTTGAAACCACCATTCTCTTCAACTCCATCCTCACCACCATATTCATCATCATCATCTTCCATAACAAGCCCTTCACAAACACCTACACATTCTCCAAAGTGACATAGTAAAACTCCATTGTTGAAACTTGACATAAAATTTGAATTTCATATGTATAATGGAGAGGTAAATGATGAGAGATTAGATAACTGGGTTCTTGAGCTTGAAGTGTATTGTAGGATAGAAAGGATCAAACTTTATGACACCAAGATTCATCTTGCTTCATTAAGGTTGGAAGGTGCAACACTTCTTTGATGGGAAGCCAAAACTCAAGAAGACATGAATAAACATGGTAAGTTTTTAACCTCTTGGAATCATTTAGTTGTTTAACTAAGAATACAATTCCATCCACTAGCATACATGCAAAAATCTATCATTTATTGGAAAAAATGTAGGCAATTAAAGTGTCAAAGTGTGCAAAGCTATACTCAAGAGTTTAGAAGAAGAGCACTAATATTGGGTGTATATTTGTCATCTCAAGATACTTTGATAAAATACGTTGGAGATTTGAATATCACTTTGAGACATACCATTATGATGTTTAACCCTTCAAGTTTATATGAGGTTTGAGTACATGAAACACATCTAGAAGAAAGAGGGAAAACTGTCCCAGAATAGGGGGAAAATCAGCCATTTAGAGGTGGAGACAAAGGAAAGGGTAAGTTAAAATGACAATGGAAGAAGAATGCTTCCATAAATAAAAAGAGAGAAAAAATATCATGCAAACATTGTTCAAAGGATGGTCATGATGAAGAACACTGTTGGAAACTTCATCCAGAGATGAGACCCAAAAATTTTAACAAGGGAAAGTAGAAGGCAGTTGCAACTGCACAACATGATTTAGGATATCATTCGGGAGATGAAACAAAGATCACATATATGGGATTGAAAGGTAAGGAATCCATTTCTAGTACTAGTTCTTCAAATAGTTACAATGAAACTCAAAATGAAAGAGAGGATAAAAATTTTTCATATCGGAGTCATATGAAAAGATAACAAGATTGACACTCTATTTGATGGTGGCTCACAAGAAAATCCTATTTATGAAAAAATTGTCAAAAATCTGAATTTGGAAAGTATTCCATATCATAAGCCATATCCTTTAGGTTGGGTGTGTGACAATTCAAAGTTGCAAGTAACTAGAAAATGAAAACTAAAATTATCCATTACTACAAACTTCATTGATGAGGTAGAACTTAATGTAGTGCCATTAGACATATGTGGTACTATTTTGGGAAGGCCATATATGTATGACATGAAAGATATATTTTATCGCCACGAACACAAATATCACTTGTTCAAATATAGTATTTAGTACATTGTTAGAGCACATCACAAGAAACTAAAATTTTCAATTGTGAACACCAAAAAAATGAAGAGACTTGTTAACTCAAGCAAGAATTTTTTTTCTTCTAATAATTCAACCCAAGATTGATGTTGATAGTGAAGATTTTCAAGGTTGTGATTCAAAGTTGAAATCTGATTTGGTTGAGGTTATTAACTAGTATGATGAGATGCTTCAGGAGCCTAAAGGATTTCCTCCCAAAAGAGGAATCCAACATGAAATGCAATTGCAAAAATATTTTCCTCTTCCTAACATTGGCATGTATAGGATGTCACTAATGGAAAATGAAGAAATTAAAAAAAAAAATCTAAGAGTTGTTTCACAAGGGGATCATTTGACCAAGTAATTTGCCATGCAATTCACTTATTGTTTTGGTGCCAAATAAATATGGAACATGGTGCATGTGCATGGATTTTTGTGCATTGAACAAGATAACGGTAAATAACCATTACCCACTTCCTAGAATTGATGATTTAGTTGATCAATTGAAATACGTTGTGTATTTCACTAAGTTGGAATTGAGGGAGTGGTTATCATCAAATCAAAATCGCTGAAGGAGACATATGGAAGACAACATTCAAAACAAAGAAATGTGTGTTTGAATGGTTGGTTCCCTTTCATATTTGTAATGCTCCTGCCACTTTTTGCATGTGATGAATGATGTATTGAGGCTTTTTGTAGATGAATTTGTGTTAGTCTATTTAGATGACATATTAATTTTCAAAAAGTCCTAGGAATAACATGTCATGCATCTCAAGAAAGTATTAGATGTCTTGAAGAAATAAATTTTTCTTTTAAATATGTCAAAATGTTAATTTGGAAAAACTTCTTTAGTCTAATTGGGTCATATTGTTGGAGAAGGACAATTGAAAATAGATCACTCCAAGCTTGATGTCATTTTAAATTGGCCAAGGCCTACAACAGTGACAAAGGTTAGATGTTTTTTGGGATCAACCCAATATTGGAGGAAGTTTATTGCTAACATCTCTTCTATCGTGGCTCCATTGCATGTATTGAAAAGTGTGAAGCAATTTTTTCAGTGGGGAGGTTAACAACAAAAATCATTTGATGTATAGAATAAAAATACCATTTCAGCTCATGTTCTTGCATTTCTTGACTTGAGACAGTCATTTGAGATACAGATTGATGCAAGAGACTATTCCATGGGTGTAATCCTAATGTAACATGGAAAGCTTATTTGTTTTCATTCACAAAATTTTAATGGTGCATTAATTAACTATCCTACATATGACAAGGAATTTTATGCATTGGTGCAAAGTATGAAAAAGTGGAAACACTACTTTATGTGTAAGGAGACAATCATTCACTTGGATCATAATCCATTGCAATACTTTAAATAAAAAACAAAGTTGTAGCTAGAAAGGCACTTTTGATGGATCGAATTTCTTCAAAAATCCCACTTGGTGATAAGGTATAATAAAGGTATCTATAACAAGGTTATCGATATGATTTCTAGACCAATTCTTAGTGCATCCATTATTCTTAAGCATAAGTATGTGATGCATGAGAGATATGTTGATCAATATGCTTCAGATAGTGATTTCAAAGATTCATATGTCGCTTTCTGTCAAGGTCACCAAGTAGAGGTATTGGATTAGCATGTGCATGATTGCTTTTTGTATCATTTTGGAAAGCTTTGTATTCCACGCGGGGGGGGGGCGCGGGAGATTCGACATCATAAGGGAAGTGCATACTTATGTTATTGATGGTCATTTCAGTGTAGGTAATATGGTGCACAATTACAGATGTATTGTTATTGGCCTTGTATGCTTGAAATGTGTAACGATTTGTAAGAGGATGTTCAGTATGTGGTGTCAGTAAGCCTATCAATAGAAAGTTGGGATTGTATACAACACTTGATATGAACTTGATATGTTAGTTTTGTTGTGCTAATTACAAGTTCAGAATTAAATTTTGTTTGGCCATATATAACGACATCTTTCTAAAATATTAAGTCCAATGGTGATCTTGGAAAATAACCATAACATGCATCAAATGGCTATGTGTTTGTGGAAGAATGTTTTTCCTTGTTGTATGCATATTGAATGTAGTGCAATTGTTCAACCCACAACTTGGGATGCTTGCAGCAATAACCCCTAAGAATATGAATAACGGTCCTATTCACCACCTTTGTTTGACTATATGTTTGTAGATGAAACGTTGTACTCTTATTCAAATTTGTGTCCATCATGTTCCATAATTTTGACCAAAAATTACCAACAAATCGAGAATATCGATCTCTTAAAATAGAAGTAGGAAGACCAAAATGGACCCAAATTTTTTGAAAGAAAAGATTAGAGGTTTTTTCACCTGTAATGGTTCTCTTACATGACATCAAAATGCACATTTTTCTAAACCTATCTACCACAACATAAAAATAATCATGACCTTTCCTTGACATAAGAAGACCACCTACAAAATCCATTCAGATACTCTCCCAAGGATGTGAAGGAACCGAAAGTGGAGTGTACAATCCAAGCTTCCTATTGTTAGGCTTACTTGTTGCACATAAGCAAAGAAATATTGCAAGGGGAAGGTAAAAAGCTCAAACCAATCCGTTATGGCCCATTTAAAATTATGGAAAATATTGGTACAAATGCATTCAAGCTAGATTTGCCTCCTGATATGAAAATTTATTTTGTCTTTAATGTTGTGAATTTGATATTGTTTGAGCCTCCTTTGATTGATGATCAAGGAGACCATGATCAACTGCCATAAATAGATTATTTCTCACTAGAATATCTTGATGACCTTCAGCAAGATCTCATACTTGATAGAAGAATCAGAACTTCAAGAAGAGGGAATGTTGAATACCTTAGAGTGGGACTCAAGGGTTGAAATCCTTCAAAGGCCAAATGGTTGGAGATTGGAAGAGTGAGGGAGTTGTACCCTCAGTTGCTGAAAAATTGATAGTATATTTTGGGGTCCAAAAGGCTTCTAGTGGGGAGGAATGATCTAAGGCTCAATATTTAGCTAAAAATTTAAAGTGCTCAGAAATGCGTCAAACATGAACACCTGGATAGATATCGTATCCAAGATTCCAACTCAACTCGTTTCATCAAATTCTGAGTTCGTATGAGGGAATTATGGCCTGCTGTTCGTTTTCCCAAATAGGAAAAAAAAGAGCAGAACAAATACAGGGATGATGTGGCAAGTCCTATCATCTTCATAGGGTATATTCTCTAATTTCAACCAGTGACACTATGACAAGTGTCATGTTCAAATTTACCACAGTTTCTATGTGAAGTTGGTTTTCTCCTCCATTTCCTAAGCTGGAAATTTTATTTTAATGGCTCCTTATTTTTATTAGATGGAGGATTTTTGAGCCATTAGGGAAGGGCCATGTGGCATGCCACATACCCCCCCCCCCAATGGCAAGTTGGCAAGTTGGCACTATGGTAAAATTGGGCATATATATATATATATATATATATATATATATATATATATATATATGATGGTGATGATGATGGTGGTGGTTAACATCCACTGAGACCAAAACTTTGGTATATCGGACCTATAATTTTCTCATTTCTTAATTGTCTGGCTTCTCGTATTTCTTGGAGAGAATAGTGTTGTAGCTTTATTTTTCTTCTCCATGGTCTTCCAACTTCCTTTATCTTGCACCTCCTCCATCTCTTCTGATTCTTGGGACACTGGTGTCTTATCTTCGAGATCTGGGAGATCTTCTTTGCTGCTTTAAATTAAGATTTCTTTTGCGCTCTATTCGAATCCTCATAATTTTTGATGCTTGAGGAGTTGTCGAGCTCGTTTTTTTGTTGTTATGCGGGGCTTTCTCCCTGCTTTTCTTGAGGGTTGTTTCTTTCTTGCTTGATTTCTTGCGATTCAGAGTTTTGTGGAGAGTAATATTCCTTGATGACAGTGTAATGTTCCTTTTGTGCTCCTTCCCACCATGTAGATCTATGGTGATTCTTCCTAGCATAATTTGTCTCAAAGACTTTTGGGCAATTTTTGGCGAGATGGCCTGGAATATATATATATATATATTCAAAAGTTGAACCTACGATGGTGGAATTATATATATTGCAACATATGTCTTTTTAACCTATGGTTTATAACTTATCATTTGGCGGAGTTAAATAAATGTGGAGAAGGCTCTCTATGAGATTGGCAGGAGGTTAGTTTGGTGGAAAGACAACTATATGGTGGAACCATTAAAAATTTTCGAACAAAATTTATCTAGTGGGGTGGGGGTCAAACCCATGACCTCACCCATGCCACCACAACACTTTTCCACCTCTCCTCTACTGTGGGTCTTAACCCATATGCTTTCCACTACCATTTGAATGTTAACGTGTCAGAGTTTGGGGGCCTGGAGGGGGCTAGCCCCCTCCCATGTGTTCAACGACGAAGACCATGAGTTGAGGAACAAGACCAATGGAGATATATTTAAATTGTATTAGCGCTAAACCGTTGTAATAATCTAGATTAAGTATAAACTAATCTGTGACTAGTTTTTAAAACCACGTTTTGTGCTAATGATAATTAAAGTGTGCTTATCTTAAAGTTAAGTGCGTTTATCTTAAATTAAGAGAAGTTAAATATGACAAAAGAAATAGTAGAGGCGCTTTTTTAGATGGGTTTGCCAAAATTAGCCATGTTAACTAGCGAAACTCTAGTTTTAGAGGAGAGATACTAGGAAAAGTTATTTATGCCATAACTCAGGAAATGTTCGACCAAAATGAGCTCAGGAAGAGTCATTTCTAGTAAATTTTGATGTTTTGAAGCCATTCGAGTAGGTTGCAGAGGCAACATGATACTTTAAACAATAATTTTTTCAAATTCTAAGCTAATAAAAAGACCCACACTATGAAGCTGGACCAAGGAGATGTAGCTCAGGAGGGGTGAACTACTTCATCAAAAAATTATGTATTGAGCTCTGTTATTTATGCTTGTTGTGTACTTATTTTTTGTTGTTCAACTATTAGTTTCTATGATTTTGACTTCATGAAAAACACTAAATTTCACCAAGTTTAATGATTAGATAATCACATTCTCATGGATAAACTCTTAATGGATAAGAAAACCAAAGCAAATTTTATCTAAATCTGAAACATATATTAGCATAACAAAATCTAACAATCATTATCAGATCAACACTTCATGTACATTCTCATCCACAGGATAGTGTTTCTATGTATTTTGTAGGAGGTCTACCTATTGAGCTCTGTTATTTATGCTTGTTGTGTACTTATTTTTTGTTGTTCAACTATTAATTTCTATGATTTTGACTTCATGAAAAACACTAAATTTCACCAAGTTTAATGATTAGATAATCACATTCTCATGGATAAACTCTTAATGGATAAGAAAACCAAAGCAAAGTTTATCTAAATCTAAAACATATATTAGCACAACAAAATCTAACAATCATTATCAGATCAACACTTCATGTACATTCTCATCCACAGGATAGTGTTTCTATGTATTTTGTAGGAGGTCTACCCTAGCTAGAGGCTGTTGCTAGGGTGAGGAGCTAACCCCCGACCCTAGTCCACATATCAGGGTGAGGAGCTAACCCCAACTCGGAAAACATCGAATAAGCTATATGAAATTTTTTTTTTTATCACATGAATGCCATTGCAAACATATGTGTTAAACCGGAAGAGAAAACCAACATAACCAAAGTTTGATGCGAGGAATGTTAACAGTTATGCAACAGACTAGTAGGGTTGATCATATATAGGCAGGATCCAACGCTCACACCACGGTCAAGAAAACAACAATGTGTAGCATACCCTACTTCGGGCAGAGCTTCCCTAACCCTATCCCAAAACCGACCAGGAAAACATAGTTAAACTAGGGTCAATCAACCACCGATGAGAATATCTGAAATCAACGACGAACTTTATGCAACGTGGAAATAATTTAGCCAGGTATAGGCCTAAACGATGCGATTAATGAGGAAATTTTTTTCCTCCGTGTTGGTGGGAATCCCACCGGAACCAGGCCAAAATGTCAGCCCATGTGGACAGAAAACGCACAATTTGTCGCCTAGGGCTGGAAAAAGGGGAAATTGCAAAACAAATAGCATAAAAAAATTCGGAGAGGATATCTGATGCAATTTTTTTCCTTTTTGGGAGAAAAAATATGTTAAACAGGGGTTTTTGATAGTTCTGAAGCCATTTGAGCTATTATTGAAGCCATTTAAGCACTGTAAATTGACATAAACACCAATGTTTTTACCACAATGAAAGAGGACAAACCATTGGAAGTTGTACAAGGAGATGTAGCTCAGGAGGGGTGAACTGCTTCATCATTTGCTGTTTTTTGCTTGTTGTTATGGTGATGTTGTCTCATATTTTATATAGAAATTAAAAATTAATTCATGTTTATGTGTTTAAGAATTTGACATAAGAGAGTTAAAAACCTAATCTATTCACTTGCAAAACTTTAAATAATTCTCAAGAAGTTTCATATACAAATCAATTAAAATAATTAAATAACCTTTGAAGTCAAGTCTGCTACATATTTCATATTCTATAGCGGCCTTTTCTTTGAAAATATTTAAATGTAAAATTATAATTATAGTGCTTCGATTTCTATTTCCATTTTGATGAAAATCGTCAAGGGTAAGTTGAGTTCCATGCAAACAAACATAGATGAGTGAAACAATCATCAAAGAAAAGATGTAAATATTAAACTCCAAAACTTTAGAAACTAAAGGTGAGCATTAACACTATACATATATATACAATAAAACAAAACCAAATGTAGAAAATAGAAGAGGATGCATATAAGAGATGGGCCCATGTCATAAATGAATGAATGAAGGAGATAGTTTTCTAGCCAACAACTCTCCAACTATGTACGTGAAGTATTCATATTAACCTTGTAACTCCATAAATTTAAAATATGACATTATTGTTCAACACTGTAACCATAATAATTATGTGCATAAAGTGAGACATTAACCATAAAAAACCATATCGAACTAGCTTGTGTCTCCCATCATCATCGAAAATATGTACTATAACCATGACAAAGTGATATCCCAATATATACCATTGTCATAATTTTAAAAACTTGTAAGTAAAGTAAAGTAAATAAAACCATGTCAACATAGAAAAGCTCAAAATAAGTTAGGATCTTTGCTTCGACGAGCCCAGTAGTAAAATTTATTTTCTTCTTTCCTTCCCTCTCATTCAGTCTTCGGATGCATATCTCTAAAGGAGAATTTCATCTTCTCTCCTCCTTCCATTGTAGGCATACCAAAATGGGTACGAGAGGAAGTGATTGTTCACAAACCTACGTGCACAACAGCCATTGTGAACTTTACTAACCCTCTCGTCAGAGAACACAAATGTGAATTAAAAAAAAAATTTAAATTGAATTAAATCCCTAGTGGGGCCCATTCTCCATGAGTGCTAGAAGGTGATAGTTATTCTTTCAATTATATTTTTATGAAAATAACATGCACATTGGATTAATTTTGCATGCAAATGGTCATAAGTTTCATATTACTTGACGCCGCATCAGTTAAGAAATGGAAAATGATGTTGTCATGTTTATGCTATATGGTTCTTCGTGTCTTCAAATCTCCAAACAATGACAATCGTTGTAAATATGTTTTTTGAATTGTCCAACTAAGTTTATATATAACGTAGGAAATGTTTGAGTTTGTATATTAGAAGTTCAAAAGAAATAAAAAAATGTTTGGTATATCAACCAACCCAAACCTTGAATTTTATATCACAAGAAAACATTATTGAAAACCCGACCAACACAGAAGATATGGCAGTATGTACCAACCACCACACACATTTTATTATTTTCAACATGTTTGAAAGGTTATGATTAATGGAATACATATATCACATTGTTTTGATAACGATGTCTTACATGTGGCATTAACATATCACATTTAATATGGTTTAGTTCCATTTTATCCATACTTATTAGCTTTAATGTTGATTGGGTTTACCACGTCAATGCCAACGCATATATGAGATCTCCCACTAGTTGGAAGAAATGAAATATATGATATTATGTGTCCATGAAAGGGTTTATTTAACCAATGTATCAAAATTGAATCCTAGCAAGTCGACATGGTGAGCGATTAGGTAGTGGTACCATAGTTGTAATGAACAAGACACTAGTGGTGTTAATGCAAGTATACGTTTTCCAAAATAAGAGCCTAAAACTTTGGTCCACTACCTAAATGGCTCTTTAGGTAGTTTTCATTTGTCCTTGTTTCGAAATGCTAGTTTAGGAGTGTCGAATATTGGCAAGAACATGATGGGGTTCATAAAGAAAACCCGCTTAGCTATGAATACAACTGGGAACTTCTCTTAGTCACCTTTTAAAACGTAGGGATTGAGGTAATCATAACTTCCTCTCTCGTTCTAAGAAGAAATGATATAAAGCAATGCTTATGTTTTTATTTTTAATCTGTTTAGATACTATTGTTGAAGGGTTAATCCTCTCTCATGTCTTCTTCATTTGATGTCACTTCTCTCTGTAATGTGAAGCTCTGCATGTGTTTAGAGTTATTTTCGGTATCTTCCATTAGATTTTGTTTTCCTAAAGCATAATTCCTAAGCACTATCTACACCCATGATAGTTTATTTGACTTATGGAGTGCATTATGAGTCTCCATTCTAATATCTCTATAGTAGGAAGGAAATCCTTATTTCATTTATATATGGAAGCATTTGAGGTATTTCATCTTTGGGGCTTCTAACAAACTAGTATGGGCATCTTCGTATCTAGTACAACCTTAACTACTTTCGAGTTTCCCTAAGGCTTTGAAAAACAATGAAAGGGATTAGTATCCTTCTTAGTTCATACCAAATTTGTAGTAAAATGGAAAAAATTGTTCACACAAGTCCATTACTTATGGGAGGCTCTTTATTTATTTTCTCTCAATATATGTCATTGCTTAGTCTAAAACAAACATTTTCGTTCAAAGTTGAGGGTTTTTCTTCCAGTTCTTTAAAAAATCGTTTTTCTTACCCAAGTTTTATTTAAAAAGAAGAAAGTTGATGTCCGAGAAAGCCACTAACTCGTCCACTTTCCTCTCACAAATCCATTTACTCAGTATTTGTTTCATACCGATATAACCTACATTCCACTCATGATTCACGGATTTATCCATGCATATATTTATTTTAAAATAACTCCTTGGTCTCCCATTTATGAAATCCCATCAAGCAAAAATTAGAGTTTATGGCTGGCCATTAAAGAAATAAAAATGATTCATTCGTCATGTTTACATTTTATATATTCCCCTACAAACATCACATCCCTCCCCTTGTTCCATTTTATGTTTCTGAGGAATTCATAACTAGTTTTCAACGTATTTTAAATTTTTATCCAAGAAGTAAGTATATCTATATTGTTTGACATCGCTACATTCTTTTATTCCATAAAAATGTCAAAAAAATTGAATGTGAAATTCATGTTTACTTGGGAACATATCTTTGTCATGCCTCAATTTACAAAGAAAGAGAAACAAATTTGATTATATAATAGATATACTAGAAATATTTTATAACTTTTTCTCCATTCTTAATGCAATGACATGAGTGGCCATAATTATTATGGTATAAACATTGATATGAAGGGTGTGAAATATACTTTTCCCCATTAGTGAATTCTTAAGATAGGTAGGGTGAAAGATTAAGAACTAGAACTTGATGTTATATATTATTGCCTTTAAATTTTTTAAAGTTGATTCTCATTTAAACATTGATGAGAATACCCATGTTATACTTACGTATGAAGCTTCGGTAACACTGTCTCTACCTCTGTAATTTCTTTAACATGCATGAGTTTCTCCCTCATAAATAATTCTTTCCACATGAATATTTATTAAAAATACGCTAATGATGATGAAAACATGGTTTTAAATCAAAATTATTTAATTGTTTATCCATTTATAATATATAGTTCACTTTGCATATAGATTTTGTGGGCCACTATATACACATCATTAGCTCTCATAGTAGTAGTTCATAAATAATAGAACATGTCAAGGGAAATGTGGAAATTCCACATGATCGTAACAAAATGATTCGATTCTCCATTGATTTGGATGTTGATTCTAAAGAATTCAAACTGCTTACATATACAAAGAATTTGTATGAGTATGCAACCCTATCCATCTTCACAACCGTCAATAGATATGCCTCTTCCACATCCTAACATAGTATATTTGTCTCCATAACATTCCATAGCCCCACAACAACCTCATTCCTTTGATGGATGGTATGAAAATGTCATTGGGAAGCCCTTTGGAAATGCGAGATGATCGTCAATTTCTTATCATGCATATCCTCATTCACGAAATGCTCAACATGTATCCTTTGTAGCCTCACAATAAAACACCATGCCTCATAATCAACCCTAGTAGTCGTCACATGAGCTTTTCATTACTAAAACTCATCCCCCAGTGCTCCTCCATATGACTTTTCTTGGGGCAATATATTCTTATTTTTAAACCTCTGTAGAAAAATGTGAAAAGAGGGAAATTTCTATAGACGACATTTTTCTTGAAATACATTCTAGGGGTAAAAGGGAGAGAAACATGAGTAAGGATATAAAAAAGGATGTCGAGATTTCATAGGGAACATTATGGTTTTATGTTTTTAGACTACATATGGTTTTTTTTAATCATATGTTTCAAGGTAACATATTTTGAGTTTTTATCTTGAGTACATGTTACATGATACACTTTCACCACATTGGTTCTGAATATTGGCACACTTTACAACACTCTTTTACAATATATTTCCAATATGAAGTTTTTTATGACAACACTATATTTTTATATATTTACAACGGATGACATGATGTTTTGAGGATTTATATCTTAATATGGTTATATTTTCTTATTATATTCATATGTTGACATATATGGGCATACACATGCATGTTATAATGGGAAGTACAAGTTGTTTCAATGATAAAAGTTATATGATATTAATGCTTAGGTGTTATATATACATGTTTTCGATGATATACATGCTAGGTGGAACAATGACTATTTTATAGATGATATAAATTGTTATTTGAGATTACCATGAGCACATATTATGTCAGAAGTTATAAGTAAATGTTTAATTTTATGAAAGATATAAGGGGGTCCCCACCTACCAAATTCATTTGAGATTTTAATTAAATGTTAAATTACTTCCTTTAGAACTCTCCTTTCTTGAATGATATAAAAACACATTAAAATAAAAGAAGAATTGATCTCCAAAAATAGTTAGCCTCCCTAAATGTTTCAAGATCATACAAAAATGGGAGACTATGAAGGAAGATATAGAAAATTTGTGAAGAGAGATATGCACAAATTTTAAAAATTGTCATTATTTTCCTTTTAATTAATTATTCTATGAGTACATGTTTGGTGGTAGATAATTGATTAAAATCAATGACATCATGGATGGTAGGCTCATCTCATCCTTATTAGAATTTTCTAGGTTATCTTTACTTCCTACATTTTCCTATGCTCGCAAAAGTGATAACATTTATTTTCTGTGTTAATACCTGAATTTTTTTATTGATAAATGTTGTTGATTTAATCTTATCATATACCTGAAAAGTATTCATTATTGTTGTATGGTCATATTTTTTCTCTCTAAGTGTTTTCCTATGATTCCTTAGCATGAGAAACACTTCAAATCGAATTTTGGCCAATAGTTCTCGGAGGAGCTATCAAGACGAATGGTTGTACTCATAATTTAATAAAAAATATAGTCATCATTAAGATATTTATATGTTTGTATATTTTTCCGATTTGTATTTCAGATTTGCCTAAAGTATGAAGAAAAAATATGGTTAACTATCCTCCACTTACAGGATCACGCTAATCAAACATATAAAAGAGCATTGGGATGATAGTATTTTTGAAGTGTACATATGAGCGCTAATAAAGAAGCCTTGTAATGAGATTGAGTCGTGAATTTTCTTTTAAAATAAATAATCTTACTACTCAAGTCTTGTGTAGGAACATCATAATGACAATACTTGCGAGATCAAGAAAAATGTGAGGGAAAGGATATTTGGAAAAATACATGATCCTATGGCTGCCACTTTATATTGGGCCGAAAATGATGAAGCATTAACTCTTGAAAGTATAATTTCTTTCCTGGATCGAAACATAATGAATCAACCTTTAAAGAAACCTAATATTTATAAGGTTCCTAATCCCTAATTCTCGCGATTAAATGAAAATAACTCATATTACTCATATTCATATCTTATTGTAAATTATACCTCTCCCTCTTCTTGATGTTTACCTAAATTCAAAATCCTCAAGAAAATGGATAACGTCAGCCTCTCTACTTGATATGCCTACTATTCAAGAATGAAAACAACAACTCAAATCTTTTCTTGAAGGGAAAGTGCTTGTGCGTGTACATAGGTGCAACAAGAAAAGGAGTTTCCCAAAGAAAAAATCTATGCTATACATAACCCCTGTAGCTTTCCAATAAATCCTCCTTTGCATATATTGATGAAAGTACATGATATAATGGTACATTCTTCTTTATCCAATGGTTTTTTATACCCCAAAAGAATACTAAAAATAAGTATTTCTAAGAAACACCTAAGAAATTTTTTACTTTCAATAACTCTCGGCAAGAAATAATATGTGATATTAAAGATGTCATCTTAGTTATTTGTGCACATCAAAAAATTAGGACCACCTCTAACATTTAGGTCATGGATATGCTAGCCAATAACTACTCTATCATTCTAGGAAGTGTTAGGTAGATGAGAACATGAGGTTACCTATATTTTGATGGAATTCCAATGAATTTTCCCAATGATGGAAAATATATAATATTTTTCAAAGAAGGTAAAATTATACCGTACATTGAAGGCTTATGCTAGCCTCATGTAAATTATGTCAAAGAATATACCAGTGTCTACTCCCTCTAGATACAATAAGAGATGCATATTTCTCATGAGATCCATCATGGTGATCAAGTCTAGTATTTAGATTTTGATGGTTCCTCTTCCAATCATATTTGAAATTTTATCTTTCAATATCACTGTTACAGGTCAAAAAACCTCCTCATCAGCTCATAGGAGAAGATAAGTATGGAAGGAATAAAGAGGCCTAAACTAAACCTACTTCTGCCAAAGTAATGTGCCGATATGATAGCCAAAGTGCGTCATAACGCTCCTAATCCATTAAAAGGAAACGTTAGTGGCTAGGGCAATGCTCTGTTTAGCCTAGAGGGCAGCGTTACCCGTGTTCTGAGTTTGAAAGAAGAAAACCCCCGGAGAATGATTTGAAACTCCAGCTTTTTCTCATAGAGAGTCAGTGCAAAATAGAAATTGCAAGGCACTAATCTCTTATTGGTTCTTGCCAAAGACAACTAGACTCTCAAGAAATGAAAAACCATAGAAAGTTGAGGAAACATCTTGTTTTTTCTATTTAGAACTGGTGGAAGGAGAAAGGCAAGGTTTGCCCTCTCCATCTCCTATAAAATGGAGTTGTAGGCTCTTGGTCCAAGGTGGAAGGTTTTTTGGAATACATGTGAAGCAGAGCATTTATTGTTGTAGTGTGAAGGTCAAAGATCAAAGAGGTTCATTGATAACTTGTTGATTAAGACATCACCACATTCAAGAGAAAGAGAAAGAGAGATTGGAAGACTGAGGAGGGCTTGGTACAACTAACGGTTGTAATCCTCATTTTTTATAAATCAATAGAATTGTATCTGTTTTGTCCATTCGTTGCGTCAATATTGTTATTGTTCTTCAATTACTTATATAGCATGAGATGAATGGCTTAGAAGTGCATTGTTTAATGTTTATCATATATTAACTTAATTGATAGGAAATGTATATTGTGGTAGAGATTACACGAGTGCTTTGATTGATCACAGGGTCGATATTTGGAGCTGGTGAAGAAGGATCCCTGCTTCACTGCTTAGTGCTTTCCAAAAGACTTCAAGATCTAAAAAGAGGTAATCTTCTATCTTACTCCATCAAGATCGTTTAAAGTTTATATGAACATATATGCTTCTTCTTTGTGAACTATACAGCTAATCTTACTTTCAGCCTCAGGCACTGGAAAACCCTGAGAGGGATATTCGAGAACCAACAACCCAAGCATTTTACCCTATAGCAGAATTGGCAACTCCACTGGGGAGCTTAACCTCAAGTTTCTGTATTATTTCTTTTTATTCCTCCTTCTTTCCTCTGTTCAGATATCCTTCTGACCAGCTTTTATGCCCAGTAGACATTTCAAAAGCTCACAGAGTTCAGTCCTGTTCCCTTTTGTCCATCTGAAGAACTTTACCCTGGCTAACGTTGTCTTTGTTAGTATTCTAGAGTGTTATAACGCAGCCCAGCTTTGATTACAGTGCGTTAGTATCTGCATTAACGCGGTCTTTGCTCAGAACCAGTGCGTTACTCAACCAAAAAATTTCTATTCACCCCTGTGTTGTGTTCCTTTTGGTTGCAGAGTTTTTGGCCATCAAAACCATTCCTTGACTGAATCCCTGTGCTTGTCTACCAACTAGCATTGATGTTTGTTTGTTCTGGTTTGAAAAGTTAGTGTTGAATACATTTTCTTTTTAGAAGAAATTTTTTTTTTAGGTTTTCTGCATCTAGATAGATTAATTCTAAAAATTTTAGTTAAAAGACTATTAAGATGAAATAAATAGATGTATGAATATTTAAAGTTGAACTGTGTTATTTGAATTTTTGCTGCACGGATGTTGAAAAGAAACCTCTCCTTGTAGAAATACTCTTCATCGAATTGAACATTTAGAGCATATTTTTGCATGGTTTTTTGAGTCAGAGTCTCATCACATTTCATATGTCCACTCCCCCTCCGCAAGACTAATAATAAAGTACACTAAGAATCAAGCGATAATAAAATCAATCACATTAATTTTTCTAAGCTCACACCAACAGTGGTTCAGGCTAGGATCTTGGGTTAGGAAAAGTGAGAAAATCACCCAAGATCTCAAAACTTGAAACTAGAGTCATTAACGAGCGAAATCCTACTGCACTCATATTATCGGGACCACTCCTTTACTGGAGCTAAGCATGAGACAACACTTGGGTGCACAAGAAGGTAGCCCGCCTTCGACTGCATTTGGTGGGAATTCTATATATTGCGGTTCCCTTCGGGGATGTCGAAACTAGATCGGGGATCTAGGTATTATGCCTATATCGCATGTTGTCCTAGACCATGACCCCCCTGATGATGTCTGTGATTTGAGGTATCTTTAGTGGCCATAATTTTTAGGGACTTACACAAGGTGACTGGGACGGGCTGTCTTGGTACCTGAAACAGATGGACCTACTCTGTCTTCGGTCTTTAGGAGGGTACTTGTCTTCACGAGAGTACTTACACGTATCATCTGAGGTTCAGGTGAAGCTCTAGAGTAACCATAACTATACTTTCGACCAACCCTCTCTGTATACTATTGTGATACTAGGTTCCATCTCTAGAAAACGGTAGTACTCAGACAGGGCACCCTATTCTAGCTGCTTGCTGATTTTTTTTAGAGAGTCCTTTTTTCTTTTTTCAGGTGTGTGGCTACTGTCATTGAGACTTTATAATACATAAAAATTTATTAAAATTTGTTAAAAATAAATAGGTCACCATGGCATCATCCGATCCACGCCGTCTGTCTTGACGACAGCAAGGTCTACCTCTTCTAAGTCCTGAGGAAGAATTGAACCTAGGTGAACTCGTGCCTTTTGCGGAAGAGCAGTCTCCATTAACGAACCCTGATTTTCACATAGCCTCTTATCATACGGAATTTCCAGAGGACCCTTTCACAGAAGGCATCATACCTCATTACCATCCTCCAGTCACTTATCTGTCGGCAACTGTGATAATTAAGATTCCACCACACCAAGGCATGTCTTCGGCCGCACAAACATCCATTTCACAACCGACATCCACAGGGTCGATACCAATGGCAACCATCCCAGGTTTTCCACCATCCTCCCCGCCAGTTGTCAGTTCTATGCCATCACTTGGTAACCATAGTAGTCAACTTATGCCTAGTCCCAACCCTACAGTTATCACAATTGTGAGTAACTCATCGAGTCCTTCGGGATCCACTCCTACCGTGACCATGTCAGAACCTACGGTTTCCCCTCCCACGAGTGGGAATACTTCGGTTCCCTTTAGAAACCCTTTCGGTTGGAACCCTTTGCTGAGTTCAAAACCCTTGGCCTCCATACCAGGGGGCAGTGTCACCAGCACACAATTAATAGGGAACATTTCATTGCCCCTACAGTCGTTACAACCTATTGTTAACACTATTCCCTTAAGTGGTTTAAATATCGATGTAGGATCTATGCCATTGCTGAACTATGCAAGTAGTAGCATGCCTCTGGGCAACTCTATGGCTTCCATATGGACCAATCCACCCCAACCTCCATCTGGGCTGGGGGGGCACTTTTATGCTGGGGGCAACCAATCGTTTGCCCCATAATACAATATGCCCTATGGACAACAACCATATATCCCTACACCTCCACCCATAAGATTTTTTTATCAAAGTCCCACTTATCCTCCTGGTAACACATTGATGGGTGGACCTTATGGTATAAATAGTCAGCCGAACCTTCCTTGACTAGATTCGGGGGAAAACCCACAATTGTCATTTTTGGCAGCTTTAGACATCCATGACATCTATAAACTTAATAACAACCCCATCAATCACAACCCGCTCTGGCCTCTAGTACCGCACAAGATTCCTTCTGACATCCCAAATTTTGGTGGGAAACAAGGGGAATACCCAGCCGCACCCATCACCACCTTTCATTTATGGTCTATCTCTAATTCCATGGTGGATGATAGTATCTGACTTCGACTATTTTGCCACACCCTTACAGGCAATGTTGCCAAGTGGTATATTGAATTACCATGTGCCACCATCAACACTTTTGGCGCTTTAGCTATAGAGTTTCTAAAGAAATTCCAATTACTGATTAGATACGAACCAAAACTGAACTATTAACCTCACTACGCCAAGACACTGCCACCCACATCTCCGATCACATTCATGAATGGAGGCGTAGGAGGAGGCTAGTCAAAGCGCCAATATGAGATCATCTTCTATCTAATTGATTTTGTAAGTCTCTCTTACCCCACATCTCTAGAGACATTGGCCTATCTAGTGCGGTTACAGAAGATCAATTCATTCGTCATGCCCAAAATTTAGATTTAATCTACTCACAATCTGGCATGCTACATGATTTACTCCCCAATGTCCCAGGTAACCCCAATTCTTCCGCTACTCAGAAACCTGGAGTCCACGCCGACGGTCTCGTTGGCATAATCTCTAGTGTAGCCACAAAAATGTCTCGGGGGTAAAACTCCCAGCCATCCTTGGCTTCCACTGCCCCTAACGAAACGACTACTCTTCCTACTGCTGAGGTCAACTATGTGCAAACTTCACAAAAGCCTAGTGGAAAGAATAAGAAAAAGACATCTTCTTCAGAAGAGAAGTCAGACCATCAGAATAATCCTAATCAGAAAAACACTGCTAAAAATGACAAAGGAAAGGAGAAACCCATGAAATTTCCTTGCAAGATCTATGCGGAGGACCACTTGATATACAAATGTCCTTGGCTACAGGAGTGCACTGATTTTATTGCAAACAAGAATTATGGGAGAACACCTGCCATTCTTCACAATCCTTTCCCTAATCAACAGTAGCAACAACAACACATGGTAGCAATCCCACCACAACCCCCGCAAAGGGGCAATGGTAGTTCACATCCTTCCGGTGAAGGATCATTTGCCATTTATGGCATTGAAAGTGTTGAACTTCAAACACGAGCCAAGATTTATGGAAATCCTACCATAGATGCTCAATAACCTGGTACTAGTTCGAACCCACCGCCGCCCAACGATCTGCATATCGAACGGCATACTGCTGATCCCATGATTCGTCCCCCCAAAGGGACACTTCGACACACAACTCATAATACATCTGCACGTGCAACCCAAAACTACAACATTGTAGAAGATTTGGCGCAAGTACCATCAGCCATGTCTGCTCTCGAAGTATTGCAAACCTATCCAACACAAAGGAAAGCCTTTCTTTCAGCGATTGGTGGAATAGACCCCCAGGATTCCATGCTAGCTATATTTGATAGGGAAAAATCTCGGACTCACCTCTCACACGAACTCACGTTCCAAGTGCAAGTTGTGTCGAAAGGGAGACCAATCCATCATACTATCATTAATGAAGCTGCTTCGACTTGCGTTATGTCACAGGCTTGCTGGCTCGCTTTAGGTTCTCCTACTTTTTCACCACCGTTGAATTCCCTCAAAGCTTTCGATGGCCACACGTTCCTCCCAAAAGGATACCTTTCTAGCTTTCCCATCACTCTAAGTGGGAAAACGATAACTGTGGACATTGAAGTCATAGATCGCCATCTCGACTATAATCTATTGCTTGGTCGCAGTTGGTCTTATGCCATGACCACCATTGTTTCTTCGGTCTTCTGACTCATCCTATTTCCATTGGATGGGAAAATAGTCACAGTGGATCAGCTATCCTTTTGTACCCTCATTATACCACGTTACCAAGTAGCATTGTAGCCCTAATAGGAGGCTTTCCTGATTCTTACGTCAGTATTGGTACTGGTCTTCTGAAGGCATCTTCCCTAATGGGCTGCTTTCCTCTCCTGCTGCCAGAGGTTCCAAATACATTTTCAATGATATCCACCACTTTGGATGGCTCTATCGACCCATGGATCCTGTCGGCAACTTCAGACATTGATTCCTACAGAGATCAGACGCCACTCTCACCACCCGAGTTGGCTTACCAAGCCATCCAAATTACATCTGAACCCTCCATTGCTATGGTTTCAACCAAAGGTACAAACCTACCGCCCATCACAGTTCTCTCTAAATATCTCCTCAATGAAGTCTTACCTACGAAAGAAGTTATTCGAGAGATCCTGTCTCTAGAAGAACGACCTTGGGGAGAGTTTCACCATCGTGCTTCGATGATCGACTCGGACGTGATAAATACTCAAATCCCATCCTTTGATCCACCTGAGATGGTTCCCTCCGCTTACAAAATTGTTCAAACTATCGATTCAGAAGGGAACATGGGTAATATTTCTAAGACAATACTCATAGATATCTCAGTCAAAACGAGTATCATGGAAAACATTCAGATTGGAGCAGATTTCAATCTGGAGGAAATTGCGCGCTTCACATCGTTTTTCAAGGAATTCCGTGATGTTTTTGCTTGGTCTTATAATGAAATTCCCGGAATAGATCCATCTATAGTCGAGCACGAAATCAAAGTTTATGACAATGCCAAACCAGTTCAGCAACGACTACGACCTGTCCAACCGCGCAAAGTTGCCACCATCAAAACTGAGGTAGAAATTTTTTTAAATGTTTATTTCATCTATCCAATTCCTTTGAAAGAATGGGTTTCCAGTACGGTTCCTGTAGACAAAAAACAAGGCACCATCTGAGTTTGGGTTGAATATCGTGATCTAAATGCTGTTTGTCCTAAAGAAGATTATCCCACGCCTTTCATAGATCAGATCCTCAACAATTGCGCTGAATGTGAATCTTTTTCCTTTATGGATGGATTCTTGAGCTATAACCAGATTGCGATTAAAAAAGAAGACCAGCATAAAACTACCTTCATTTGTCCTTGGGGCACATTTGCGTATCAAAAACTCCCATTCAGTCTGAAGAATGTTGGAGCAACTTTTTAGCAGGATATGGACTACGCCTTCCATGACATTTGACATATTGTACATGCTTACTTGGATGACCTCCTGGCCCATTCCAAGAAACGACCTGATCACCTTGCTCATTTAAAAGAAATTTTTTGCCAGGTGTAGGTTCTACAATATACGTCTGAATCCTCATAAATGCATATTTATGGTCAAATCTGGGCATCTTCTCGATTTCATTATATCCAAGCATGGGATTAGGGTTGATCCTGATCATTTTAAAGAAATAGTGGAATTTCCAACGCCACAATCCATCCTCCAACTCCAACGTTTGCAAGGGAAGGAAAACCTTTTACGTCGATTCATTGCCAACTATGCCGAGATGACGAAAGGATTTATGTGATTATTGAAGAAGGGAACACTATATTTGTGGGTGACCATCCTCTACTAGCAGCCTCATCATCCTCACTTGGAATTTTTTTGGTTCGATTTCACAATGACGACAGTGAAAATGTGATATAATACTTGTCAAAAGGTCTAACGGACCCGAACTACGTTATTCACATGTGGAGAAACTTTCTCTGGCGGTATTTTTTGATGTCACCCGACTCCGACACTATATTTCGCTGTGACAGACTACTGTTATTGCTTTGGAGAACCCCATGCAACACATCTTGTCTCGACAAATTATTGGAGTAAAATATTCCAAATGGATTATAATCCTCCAACAATTTGATTTGGTCTTCATGGCTGCCAAAGCAAAGAAATCTCTAGTCTTCGCTGAATTGCTATCGGACCTTCCCAGAATTGACCCAGAAGAAGTAGCTCATGATCCATTTTCTGATGAATCTGTATACTTGGTTGATTCTTTGGACCCTTGGTATGGAGACATTTTGTTCTACCTACAAACCCAACGCTTCTGCCCAACTCTCACATCCGATGACCATCGTTCTATTCTCCACCATGCAAAGCACTACCTCGTGCTGAATGACACTTTATATCATCGTGGTATCGATACTATTCTCCAAATTTGTCTCACCCTTAATGAAGCAGAATGCGTTTTGAATGAATGCCATGCAGGGGCGTGCGGCGGTCATCTTTCGGGCATAGATACTGCCCAAAAAATCCTGCGCGTAGGTTATTATTGGTCCACTTTTTTTAAATACTACATTGCAATAGTCCAAAGGTGCCATCCATGTCAAATTTTCATGAAGAAAATTCATGCTCATCCCGCCCCTCTTCATATGGTTATCTCCATTGGTCCTTTCGCTAAATGGGGAATTGAGTTCATTACCTGCAATGCCATTTCGGAAAATGGACACAACTACATCGTGGTTACGGTCAACTATTTTACAAAATGGGTGGAAGCCAGTCCCACTTTTAAGGCTGATGGCAAAACCACCGCTCTTTTCCTGTTCAATCAGGTAATCTATCATTTCGGCGTATGCCTATCTATTGTCACAAATCATGGATTACACTTTCAAAATCACATGATGACTGAATTAACCTCCATGCTAGGTTTTCAACAGGATCAATCTTCGTCCTACTATCCTCAAGCTAATGGTCAAGTCGAAGCCATAAATGGCGTCCTCAAAACCATTATTCATCGATTAGTCAGAAACCATAAAACCACATGGCATCGGAAGTTGTATTCTGAGTTATGGGCATACCGAACGTCAGTCAAAACTGCCATAGGCTTCGCACCATTTCAACTTGCATTCGACCTAGAAGCAGTACTCCCAATCGAGTGTGAAATTCCATAACTCAAACTGGCTGTTGAACTCATGCCTAGCACTACTAGGATAGAAGAGCACTTGCACTCACTCGATCATTTGGGCAAAACTCATTGAGATGCTACACTAGCACTCGAAGCTCACCAGCACCGAGTCAAAGCTCAATACGAAAAATCTGTCAAGCCTCTTTCTTTCCAAGAGGGTGACTTTGTTTTACTCTATGATCAGAAACATGACCTCTTGGGGGCAGGAACACTCCAACCATTATGGCCTGGTCCTTACATTGTCACTAGGGTCCTTTCAAAAGGAGATTACAAACTTCAGGACTGTAATGGAATTCCGCTCACAGAGCCCCACAACGGGCTTTATCTGAAGAAGTATTTTGCCTAGTTCACCACTAAGCATATGCTTTGTAATTTTATGTATATAAGTTCTGCCTATTATTTTGATGTCTCTCGATATTTTTGGTTTTTTAGGTGTTTTTTCTCATATACAATCTTTTTCTTTCACACATATACCGTCATCCTCCTTATCATACATCGAATATGCAGATGGTGCTAGTCACCACACTAGACACATTGCTTCAGCTGCTTGGGTTCTCTACACACCTGAGTCGGAACTTCTTGGTTTTGGGGGAATTTTCCTAGGTAGCGCCACCAATAACGTTGTTGAATACATGTCAGTAATCCAACTCCTCACAGAGGCTACATCTCGTAACATCTCCAATTTAGTGGTCAGGTTAGATTCCCAACTCATAGTTATGCAGTTAAATAATCATTACCGTGTCTTTCATCCAATCTTATTACATTATTTTTTTAAGGGTGCGACTTTTAGAACGTCAATTTTGAACCATTTCATTTGAAGATGTTCCTAGAGAATTTAATGCATTGGCCAATTCTTTGGAAAACTATGTGCTATATTGGCATTTGTCGCATTTGTTATAAAATATTTACACATGAGTATATATATTTTTTCCATAGAAAATACATAAAAGATTAAAAAACACAAAATCACCAAAAGTATGTATGTATATATATGTCGTGTCTAGTACAATAGTTGCATCAAAAAATCTCTCAAAACTTGGGTGTTTTACAAAAATTTGGCTACAATAAGCCTCGCTATGACATTTATACAACTGCCCTTCCAGCTAAGCCTAATGCTCAAAATAACATACAACTGCCCTGGCTGTCCTCCTCAGAGGCACCAGGTATCTCTCCGGTACACCTATAGTATGCTACTGTAGACGAACTAGAACCTCTTGCATAGGAAGAGGTGGTATACCCATGATCAAACCCTCCAAGTTTTTGGAGATTTCATGAAGGATTTGGGTGTCGTCATCCTCGGCGGCTTCTGCATCCTCTGCTACTGCGCTAGCCCCAGGTAGTTGTAGTCCTCGTTGTGCATAACGAGGGGCCCCAGCTGGGCGGACCGGTGCCAGATCTGTGTTAGGAAAACAAGCTTCATGTCAAAACATTTTTTCACCATATTTAAACAAAATATTACATAAACATTCAAAAGACAAAAAATACTTTCTAAAGTACACTAATCATTCCTTTCTTACCATCAAGCCCCCACTGGGTGCCAGGGGGCAGCACTAGCTCCGGATCTCCAGTGAAGTTCATCCCTGCATAGGGATAATCCTCAATCATAATGATATGGGAGTTAAGCCAATCAAAGATCCCATCATCAAAACAGTGTCGGACAGGACCCTGTCAAGTCCATGGGATCAAAGCTTCCCATCGATCCTGTCTTGGCTCGCGTGGGCCCAATGCCAGTGTAATCATCCTGGGTCTCATCACTATCACCCGCTCTACTAGGAAAGAAACGATCAATGTGTTGTACCCAAACTCTCTTTGGGTATAGGTCTTGCATGCTGTAAGATCTGCCCGGACCCGGTGGACAACTCCATCACACCAGTCAAAAACCTGAGGCTACATGCAATCTAAGGCTAGCAACATCTAGGCCTTGGTGGCCACATGCTGACTCTTGGCCCCTGCCAAGCGAAAGATCATCCATAGTAGATACCTCAGTGGTCTCGAAGCCACCCGTGCGATAGGCACCTTGTTGCTAACTGCCTCTGTGTTGCATGTACAATGAGCAAGGATAAGATTAGCAGTAGAGAGAGTATCCGTTCTTGACCTCGTCAAGTTAGGCCTCGGTCCACGACATGATAGGATAGTCAAAAAATAAATATTTTCCTTCTCAATTGAGAGCTCATTGTCCCTAATACGAAAGATGTGGTGACGCTCGTCCCATTTCTGAATCAACCACCTCAAGAGGTCCTCCTGACCCCTCATCAGTTCTAGCCATGCATATTTTAGAAAATCGCACCTGCGGAGAGCCATCAAACTGGCAGCATCAGTGATCATATCTCTTTCTTTGCGCTCATGTTCTCTCTCTCACCAGATACTCATGATTAATAGATGAATACCTGCCAATACGACATTTTCAACTGATTAGAAATTGCCTAGAATGCTTCAAAATGCTTAACAAAAAGTTCTTAAAACATGCTTTGCGCCTAGCACAGGCTATAGAGAAAGAAATAGCATGCTAACGCGTCCTTCCTTCATGGGAGGTGTGTTTAACACGGGTCCAGCACTGCTGGCTCGCATTATCCGCTAAAAATTTTTAGGGCCTGCCAAATTTCTCATTTTGAACCAACAAAACTTCATAAAAAATAAATAAATTGATAGCAGGAGGTTCCAGCTCTTACTTGGATCTCGCGGGAAGAAGAATTGTTGCCTGGATTTACCACAATCACCAACTGAAGTTTTCACACTTTTTCACCCCAAAGCTCCTTCACAACATTCAAAAAAGTGAAAATGAAAGTCTTATAACCTTATTATAGCCATTTCTGGGGCATGACTCTCTTAGCTAGTATATAAAAAGTCGTGAATTCAGGCTGCATATGTGTCGCAACTATTGAGTTTAGTTACCAATGTTCTGATGACTAATCAAGATCTATATGCAGATATAACCATGTTTGACCCGATATCGAGTGTTCTTTTTATGGTATTTTTCTTGCTCGTTAATCCAAAAAACCTCGAGTTATTTTTTTTGGACACGTTAAACTTACACGAAGTCAATATTGAGCATTCTTTTCATGGTATTTTTCTTGCTCGTTAATCCGAAAAACCGGGAGTTCTCTTCTTCAGACTCGTTAAAACTGATATGAAGAAGCAATGAGCTTTCTTTTTAGGGACTTTTTCTAGCTCATAAAAATGAAAAAACCCTGATTTATTTTTGTTAAGCTCATTAAAATACCACGACAGAGAATCAAGAGCCATTCTTTTCCTCTTTTTCAAATCTCTTTAAAGAGAAAAAATGATCGAATTTTCTCCGCGTGACTCGTTAAAATTTCACGGAGAGCATCCAGTTTTTCTCTTTTGGACTCGTTAAAATTTCACAAAGAATACTGAGTTTACTTTGTCTCCTTGTACTCATAACAAAATGAGGTAGACATCCATCGAACATAGATTTCTCACTTTTCCGACTTTTATGAACTAACTTACGGAAAATGAATTGTTTTGAGCTTACTATTCTCCCTTTTTCATGCCTGGTTATCAAGACGTGACAAAGGTACGTCCCTGGAGTTGTCTTTTATGACATTTTTTAGACTCTCTAAATATGAAAAATTCACCGAGTTTACTCGTCTGGACTCATTAAACCTAATTAGATGGGGAAAAATTTGGACAAAATGGATACTACCTCTGTTACATTTACGAAAGGTCAATTTGGCAGTAAAAATCTTGAACATGGCACTTCCCAGAAAACTCTTTCGCAGTTAGCCAAAACCTACCATCTATGAGTTTAGCCTTCATCTCCCAGTGTTCCTACACCGGTAAAATCCTAAAAATACTCTTTGGTGTTCATTAAGCCTCAGCTGCCTAGTACCTTGTTACAGTGCCTTCTATTGTTCAAGCAGATCTCGCTATATTCTGCTCCTCATATCAACCAAACCACTCATTATGCTAGAAATTATTTGTCGTCAGTTATCCCCACTTGCTCTTCATTATTTCTGTCAAAAACAAAATGTTTTCTGTTTCATGTTGACTGATGTAGGACGCCTCAGTGCCTACCTTTCAGCAGATCTCTTCCCATCGACTTCAACATCTTATCTAGGAAGTTGGTCTAGAAACTCATCAGTACCCAGATACTTGCAGAAATTAGTGGTAGATGATCTTGTGTTTGATCGGGGGTCTCCATCATTGGCTCCCAATCGAATGATTCTACGAGTGTTCGACTTCAACTCCTTTTATTCACACTCGCTAGATTGTAGTCTGCATATTAGGGACCATCATCATTATCGGTGGCCACATTCACATCTATTAACAGTTTTCATTATCGAATGGTAATCAAACAATTTCTCACATGTTTGACGACATCTCCTTCATTCACATGTCGATAAATATGAATTTTAAGTGAAGCGGTGGCCAAGACCTTGGGGAAAAATCTACATCATTACAGTTGTGTTTCCTTCCCCAAGCTACAATATTTTTTATGGAGACAGCTTGTTCAACTTGATCTTGTTATGAAAGACACTTCCACATTATGCTTATTGGTGGACATATTCTTCATATCTCTGTACTAGAGAAATCATGTTGATTAGCTACTTAGCATGGGAATGCCTGACTTAATACAGATACCATATTTTCTGGCATATGTTGTTGTTTCAGGTTCTCCTCAGTCCTCCAATCTCTTTCGCTCTACTACACATTTTATAAATTATTTCGACCATCGTCTTCGTCTCTGATCTAACACTTTAGGGGGCATCTGTTACAGGTCAAAAAATCTCCTCATCAGCTCATAGGAGAAGATAAGTATGGAAGGAATAAATAAGCCTAAACTAAACCTACTTCTGCCAAAGTAACGCGCCCCTATAACAACCAAGGTTCATTATAACGCTCCTGATCCATTAAAAGGTCATGTTAGTGGCTAGGGAAACACTCTGTTTAGCCTAGAGGGCAGCGTTACCCGTGTTATGAGTTTGAAATAAGAAAACCCACGGAGAATGATTTGAAGCTCCAGCTTTTTCTCATAGAGAGTCAGTGCAAAATAGAAACTGCAATGCACTAATCTCTTATTGGGTCTTGCTAAAGACAACTAGACTCTCAAGAAAGGCAAAAGCATAGAAATTTGAGGAAACATCTTGGTTTTTCTATTTAGAACTGGTGGAAGGAGAAAGGCAAGGTTTTCCCTCCCCATCTCCTATAAAATGGAGTTGTAGGCTCTTGGTCCAAGGTGGAAGGTTTTTTGGAATACATGTGAAGCAGAGTGTTTATTGTTGTAGTGTGAAGGTCAAAGATCAAAGAGGTTCATTGAGAACTTGTTGATTAAGACATCACCACATTCAAGAGAAAGAGAAAGAGAGATTGGAAGACTGAGGAGGGCTTGGTACAACCGACGATTGTAATCCTCCTTTTTTATAAATCAATAGAAATGTATCTTTTTTGTCCATTCGATGCGTCAATATTTTTATTGTTCTTCAATTACTTATATAGCATGAGATGAATGGCTTAGACATGCATTTTTTAATGTTTATCATATATTAACTTAATTGATAGGAAATGTATATTGTGGTAGAGATTACACGGGTGCTTTGATTGATCACAGGGTTGAGATTTGGAGCCGGTGAAGAAGGATCCCTGCTTCGCTGCTTAGTGCTCTCCAAAAGACTTCAAGATCTAAAAAGAGGTAATATTCTATCTTACTCCATCAAGATTGTTCAAAGTTGATGTGAACATATATGCTTCTTCTTTGTGAACTATACAACTAATCTTACCGTCTTCCTTGGGCACCAGAAAGCCCTGAGCGGGATATTCGAGAACCAACAACCCAAGAATTTTACCCTATAGCAATCCCTCATGTTAAAAGAGAGTTAAATGACTTAGTTGACCACTTGGCTATTAATTCCTCTATCGATTCATGGAAAATATTACCCGAAAGGTTAGATTGTATCCTTCAATATTTATACATGCCTCATCTCTTGAATAATGAAGAAGACTCATAGTTGTTCCCTCACGATGAGAGAATATTTTATTTCATTCAAAATCATCCCGCGAATGAGAAGGATATAATTTCCTTGAAACACAACAAGTATCGAAGTGGAATTTGTCCTTTGGAAATATATTTTTCTCTTAGTGGAGTGCCTAACACGAAGAAAGAAAGTAAGGAGGAACGTAAATTAAAAGTAGGCAAAACCAATTTTGTCAACTTCGGTAGCCTTGAAGAACTAAAGATGTCACAAATTGGAGCTCAATGTTCTAAATAAGAGAAGAAACACTTATCAACATTTTCAAATATTTCATTGATATCTTTACTTTTTCTTACAAGGATCTTCATGGCTTTTATCTAGGCATTGTACAACATGCAATTCCTATCTAGAACACATGGCTTTGATCTAGGCATCATACAACATGCAATTCCTATCCAGAACAATTCCAATATGGTTAGGAAAATTCAAAGGCCTATAAATATTGTGTTAGAGGCTACCATTAGGAAAGAACCTGAAAAATTATTTGATGTTCATATCACCTTTCCTATTAAGTATTCCAAATGGGTATCGAAATTAACCCAAGTTATAAATAAAAACAAGGAAATTTTCTTGTGTATATTATCATGCTTTGAATAAAGCAACTGTCAAATATGATTTTACCCTTTCCAATATGAAATAAACCTTAAAACAGGTTGTAGGTTTACAAATTATGTCCCTTCTAGATGAATTTTCTAGTTACAATGATATTCTCCTAAAGAAAGAAAAAAAAATACAAAACCATGTTTACTACTCATTGGGGCATCTTTACATATGAATAAATGTCATTCGGGATAATAAATATGGGTGCCACTTTCCAAAGGGACATGTAAATATAATTTAATGATATTATTGGGAAGATAATTTAAATCTATCTTAATGATATCATAGTTTATTCGAGGCGAGGCTTCCATCACCTTAGGTGAGCCCTGTTAACATCTCGAATATGTGGCATATCCCTCAATCTTGAAAAGTTTGGGTTCGAGGTAACCATAGGTAAAATCCTTGGGCACGTCATTTTAGAAGGTGGTGTCAGTATTGACCCATAAAGGGTTGAGGGAATTAAAATATCCTAACATTAAATTTCGAAAAATAAATAAAAATATTTTATGCTTAAAATCAATTTTGTTCAAAGTTTTAATAATGGTTTTTCAAGAATTGTTAAACCAATACATATTTTTTTAACTAAAGATTGAAATTTTAATTGGGATAATTTTGCTCAATGAACACTCCTTACTATCAAGGAATTTGTACCTTCTGAGCTTGTTGTTACAAAGCATAACTTTGCTGAGATGTTCATTATTTATACAAACACAATAGAGGAAGCCATCTTTGGCTTCATTGTGCGAAAGAAAAATATAGGTGAGGATAACTCGATCGCGTTGAAAAGTCAAATCCTCTTGGATGATGAATTAAAATACTCATTAATTGAATCAAAGGCTTCTGCATTAGTCAAGACTATTGAAAATTTTCATAGCTACATATTAGGCAAGCACACAGAGGTAAGATTCCCTTTACTTATTGTGAGTTTTCTACTCTCTCAGGCTCTACTTTCAAGAAAAGTTACACATGGCATGTTGGTATTGTTTGTTTTGGTGCATTTTTTATTGGTTGGGCATGTGGCCAAGCACATGGTGCCATGTGGCCCAATTATAGGCCACCATGTGGCAGCACAGGAGACCATAAAATTTTGGGTCAAGTAAGAGCGGAGCGGGCAAGGGTCACTACCACATTTGAGGTTAAAATCTGATGGTAGAATACGAAAAATAGATAAAATTAGAACCGCCTTCGGGAGTTTAATGTATTTTTTGTTTTAATTAAATCTTGAGGATTTTCGACTATGAGACATTAATTACATAGAGTCTCATATTCAACGATCGTTGTCTTGTCACTGGAAAACGACCAAATTTTGGCATTAATGGCATTTTACCATTGTCTAATGTTTATATGACACACTAGCGTTGAAAATATGACGAGAAATTGATATATATATATATATATATATATATATATATATATATATATATATATATATATATATATATATATATATATATAGGTCCTAATACCTATTTAAAAGTTCCACGTTCTTGTTATACATCCCATGCTTTTGAAATGTTATAGGCCTATTTTGAGGTTAATTTTGATTTATAAACATCACTAAAAGCGATTTGGTGAGGAAAAATGTTAGATAACATTCCTTAAGGAATGGCCCAAGGAGACGTGGGATCGACATCAAGGGCTTCGGAGGATAGAAAATTTTATTTACCTTGTAAAAAGTGCAAGGGCATGAAAGTAACGAGACTTTTAATAACAATAGCTAAAAATAATTGTAGAACTTATGGACATGCTAAAGGCAGAGATGAATATCATACATTAGAGCATACGATAATTGTTATTTATATTTATTATACATGACATACAAGACTTGGTCTTTACTTAGTTTAAATATATAGTCAATGTCACTAGTGACAATCTTCCCAAATATTCATTTTTCGTTTTATGCATTGAGAAAAAAATATAATGATGAGTTCTAGGTAGTTAATTTGAAATTAATATTTATGTTTGTTCATGAATATTTATGCTAGGTATTTTTCAAGTAATATTTATGATAGGTAGTTTGGAATTAATATTTATGTTAGTTTGCAATTAATATTTTTGCTAGGTAATTTTGGCATTCATCGACGATCTCTCTCTCTCTCTCGAAAACTAACATCCTCTTCTCATTGGTGCACTATGTTTCTCATTTGTTCGAGTTTCTACTGCTAGGATTTCATTTTTCCCTCCCTCGTAGCACTAGGTTTTCCAATTTCCTTCATTCCTAGCACTAGCTTTTTAAATTGTCCTTTCACAACACTAGATTTTTCACTCCTTTAACTTTCTAGTGCTATATTGTTTCTCATCTACATTGTTTTATAGTGCTAAGATTCCTCCTTCTTTCCCTTTGCAGTGATAGGAATTCCAAATGTGCCCTTTTGTAGTGCTAGGCTTCATATTTTCTCTTTATTCTAGCATTGATTTTGTCAATTAGAATTCTTTCTAGCGGTAGGATTTGCAAATAAGCTATTTTCTAGTAACATTAATTTTTCAATTGCACCCTTTTCTAGTGCTAAGAGTCGCCAAAAGTGCTCATTCCAACATTGATCAGTTTCACATTTGTTCCTTTTTCTAGTGCTTGGTTTTGAAATTGCCCCACTTTTGACCTTTTTCCATCTTTTCCTTCATCATTTTTCTCTTGAATTGGTTACAAAGGGACATTTTCCTTACGAAATTAAAAATGAATATTCAAATGAAAACATAGAATAAAAAAAAAGAGAGAATAAAGGAATAAGAAAGAAACAATCCATCATATAAAGAGCATTTAACCCTGAATAAATTATTTGATATGACTTTAGATGAAGATTTATGAAATGTTTAATTGATATATTACAAAGCATATAACAAGGATGAATTATGCATATGTATTTTTCAACCAAACATGAAGATAAAAAAGATATGAAATAAACAAAGAGGAATCAAATACACATAAGAGATTGATAGAATCTTCAATACACCATACTTTTGGAAAGTTTGGTATATAATGAATCTGTACTTCTCCATTGATTTTTCATTAATAACTAAAATTTACAGAATCACAACAGTTTCTTCTCCAAAATTAGACGAAACAGAACCCCTATTACATCAAAAAATATTGTATATATATAGTCTTAGACTCCTCAATTCAATTTTAGAAATTACAGAAAAAGATAAATAAAAAAACTTTTTCTATAATCTTGGATCTCTGTTCCTGGAAATAGCATATGTAATGAATTTCTTCACGAATTACTAGGATTAGATATCCCTGAAGAACTTCTAGTGCCAAATAAAACTAATATCCTTTGAATCTGTTTCTTCCAGGCCTCTCTTCTTGAAACTATTATGAGTAAACTGCATTGCCCAATCATTTTCTTCTCTATCCTCATTTTCTAGTAAAATCTTATCTAAATTTACAATATAATCCCTTATGATTTGATTATCTATTTTTGCACTGCTATACGTTTTCTCTTTCTAATCGATGCTCCACATGATTTCAGTCATATCAAAATACTCATCATTTCTAGATGCTGCTTCAAAAACGAATTCTATCTCTTCCATATATTTCTCAGGCTGAAATAACTCAGTATATTTCACTAGTTGTAACTCTTTTACTTTAATATTTTTCCTCTTACTCTTAAGCTCTGATTTATTTTATGCTTTCAAATCGATGTTGAATATTTCCCTTTTTGAAAAATTAATTTTGAATTAAATATTTACTCTGTAAACATAATGAATCAAAATAAATATCTCATCCAAAAATATAGACTCCCAACTGCCAATTTTATCTGCAATCTGAAATGAAAAGAACTATAATGATAACCTCCATCTCCCAGAACATGTGCGACATGTGTGCCTAATTTTATGCTCCTGTAATATGTGCAAGGTCACCTCCAAATATTCGACCAATATATTTCCCATGATTAAGCCTGAAATGCATGATAGGTACTTATTCTACGCTCATGTGCCAAAAACACCACCCTCGAGAACTTGTTGCAAGAGATGAATCTGAAACATTCCACTTATCTACAAATATGGAATTTTTTTTCCAGATAGATGATGAAGGAAATTATACTACCAAAATATATTTTTTAATTGCATCTAATTCTAAATAGAAAGTATATGTAACTGGTGGTAAAATAGGAATCACCTTTCTATTTCATAAAGCAGGAAATTTTTTTTTTCAGGATTTTAATTATTTCCTCTCGCTTCACATTTGTATTGATTTTTTTTTCTAAATAAGATTAAGTATATTGATATAATAAAAAAATATTTACATTCGACACAAGCTCACCCAAATTTCCTGTGCTAGCCAATTTCGGCCGAGACAAAGTTCAAAAAATAAAAATATAGACTGCCCCGAGTGGGGAAACTAGTCAAAATATGTTGCCCCTGATGGGGAAACCAGCATGAGCCAAAATTTTCCAAAAAGAGAAGAAATTGAGGGTATACAAGAAATACATAAAAATAGTAGCATAAAAGCTTTCAAAAGTAGGAGACCTAGAGATGCAAAATCTTTCGTCGTTGTTCATGTTTCAGACATCTGGGGGAGGCTCCTCGACAATGTAGCAGTTGTATTCCTTAGAGGAATCGTTGGCTTTCTTCGTCTGCTGCGATGACGGCTCTAGTGTTGAGGATGAGCGCACCCCTACAAGTTATTCCTTGCCTTCTTCTTTCGAACTTTCCTCACAATCGCTGCCTGAGGAGTGCAATGTAGTTTTTTCTGGAAGAGCTACTGATTTTCTAGAGGGTTGGTGATCAGATTGTAAAATAGTGGAATTTCGTGGGCGCTTCCGGGAGCCGGACTCAAGTGCACAGGAGTGGACTTCCGGGATGCAAAGAAAGATAGAAGCAAAGATACATTGTTTTTTCGTTTCCTAAACAACATCCCAATTAAGCGTGAGTTCCACAGGCCAGTCCTTATGGAAGGGAGAGTGACAGTCATCGAGATTAGAGAGGGGTTGAAGGGAGGCTTGGAATTTCCCTCAGCGTCGACAAAAATGCATCATGTGGTGTCTACGCATGGCATTGCAGGAGATCCTTGAGGGGAGAATGGATGGCGAGGGGAGATAGGATGACGACATAGGGGAGGCATGACGGGAGACGGGGTGGCGAGCACAGATATGGAAATAAATATGCAGAGGAGGCGAAGAAAGTGGATGGAGAATCTGCGCGCAAACACCTGAAACTTGCACTTATATGCATTGAATGGAGGGAGAGAGAGAATGGTAGGGGTCCATGAGTAATTAAAGAGGCGTGCGGGAAGGATGAGAAATAAATCAAAGAGAAAGTGGGGAGAGACGAGCAATAAACCGGAGAGTGGGTGGAGAGGGATTAGCACTAGAGAATTCCCAGAGGCTTTTATTGCCAAAATCTTGGGCCATGCTCAGCCATGTGGATGTGGTATGCACCTCACATCAGGCCTCCACTTGTAAATTCTAACCACCCGTATCCGAGACATATTTGTATTGATGTGATTTATGGTTGATACATAATTTATTTTAGCTAGCAGCATGATATCATATTCACTTTTTGGAAGAAAAAATCCTTCTAAATTCCAAAACCTTGGCAAACCCAGTAGAAACATCTCTCTGAATATTATTTTAAAACCTGATATTCTTGTTTTTGTGAAAAAAAAATTCAACAAAAGATCCTTCATCACTTGATTTTTGATGATATACTTTCTTTCTTGGGATATAATTTCTGCTCTCTCATTTATCCCTACAAAATTCAATTGGAATTTTGTTCTTGAATTTAAATAATTAAGAGAATTTTGAGCCTTTTACGGTTTATATCCCAACATCTGTTGAAAATTAACAATATTGTCCTAAGTAGTAGAAGCCAACTCTCTTTCATCCTCCACTTGTACAAAATAGTCTTTAAGATTTATAATTTCTGAAATGATACGCTCCCATATCAAATATTTTTCTTCTATCAAACTCTACTTTGTTAATTTCAACTGTTTCTATAGAAAATATTTCTTACTTATACTTTTCTTCAAAGGTTTACCTTTCTCTTGAATCTCTTAATTAACTTTATCTAAATCATACTGAAACTTTTCAATATTCTCATCCTACACTAAAAACTTCTTTAAATATGAAATCAAAGAAGAGATGTCGTCATATTGATCGACTTTCTCTTTAGCTATTTTCAATTGCCAAAATTCAGCCTTGAAGTTTAATGTTTCTTGCTTTAAATCATCTCTTTATTTCTGCAAATACAACAACTCCTAAATATGAGGATGATCATTCTCAAAAATATTCAATTTATTCTTCAAAGCTTGGATAATCTTTTCTTTCTCATCCAACAATTTATTTGATGCTTTCTTCTCACTATAATTCCCTTCTATTGCTATCAAATTTGCTTCTAATTTATTGATTTGATTCTTCCATCCTTTTGACATGGAAATATCCTTCTTAATTTACTCTTCTAGTATAAAAAAATTATTCTCCAATTTGTTCTTATTCAAAAATGAACTTATTATATCAGAATATAGAACATCTGAGACTTGCTTATGGAAATGAATCTTATCTAGAACATAGATTTTATCCATTTTGATATATACCTCAGTCATTTTCTTCTCATCTACCACAACAATATTTAGGGCATTACTAGCAGCTTCTTTGACAGAAAATAATGAAACATCCTTAATATCAACCTTCCTAACATGTGACAACATTCTCATAATTTCTTAAATGGACATATTTTTATTTTCAGCATAATCTCTAAGAAAATATTTACAGGATTGAAACTGAGTATGTGATTCTTGAGGAAATATGATTGTTTGCACTTGCAACTCTTCACCTCCTTGTTGGGCTTCAAATTCATCTGAAGACATAGTCTTCTCTGAGGAAGAATGAACCCCTTTTTCTTCCTCTACAATAGTACCCTTTACCTGCTAACTTGATTGATCTTCAACATCAATCATCACAATGTCAAGTCCTTCAAGCATAACCTTATGCTTAATATATTTTCCAAATTTAACCTATACCTCTGAAATTTCGTTATGCAACCTTTTGTATTGAATTTTTTTTATCATGGGAGTCTTAACATCTGCATTTAGATGTTTAGACTTCATTTGTACAGAAGGAGGAGTCTGCACCTGTGGTTTCAAACATATGTCTTCATTTATTGTATCAGAATCAGTCCATTGAATAAAATTTGCCATTTTTTAATTCTCAAAATAACCACATCTATTCTGACTCTTTCTATGATTAATAGTTCCCTATGGATCATACTTGACTTCTTGAGATTCCCTGAAATTAATTCCTTTAATAATTTCCTCTATGATTGGAAGATAAGAAAAATTCAAAACTACAAAAGGTTCAACTATGTATTTTAATTTTATATTGGCTTCATTTTTGTGCTTGACAAAATTCTCTTGCTCAATGAATAACCTTTGCCTCAAAAAATCCTGAGAAAACAATATTTGTACCTAAAAATAAGGCAACATGACAGGTGCATTTTTGAATCCATAAACCCCAATAACTGTAAAATATTTGTACAAAATCCAATCTGCAATAGGCTCATTTTTTATTTGCATGTTTCTCCTCATTTCCTTATAATCTTAGGCATATTTGAATCATAAAGCAATTGATACACTGCAACCATAATTTCATTGACAAATTTGAAGAAGGAAAAATCAACTCCTTCCAATAAGCAACTAAAATCCTTGATGAAAAACTCTGATTTTATCACTTGTAGTGCAATTTGATTCTCATGCACAATAATCTTAAGTAACAATGTTTGATATATGAAATTTTGTTCCAAGTGGAATTTTTCTAACTGAGAATGAATTTTCTCATCTAGAAACTCATCCAAATTAAGGCTTTTAGAATTTTTGGAATGACTCACATGTACAAGACATCCTATCATGACCTCAAAAACTAAACTATCATCATCTAGACCTAAGACCTGACAAAATAAAGACAGTAAATAGTGAATGGGATGTTGAAATATAGATATTTGACAAGGAAAATACATTCCTTCACTATTTACTTCTGGTTTGACCATTGTTGATAGAAAAATATGCAATTTGTCTTGACCTAACTCTACAACTGAACTGAGACTCGACAACTTGGATAATTTCTCAACTAAACCATCATGTGAACCTAGGATTGATAAAGCCTTTCTAACACTTTGGGAATTGACTTGACGTAGAAATTTAGAACCCTGAGAATTGATTATAACCCTCTGAGAACTCAAATAATTCTCTACTGACCATTCAATGAAGTATGGAAAAGGAAATACTGACTCAACAGAAAATTGACAAATTGCAGACCTCAATTTTATTCGAGGTATCGATGAATTACTTACAATGAATTTCTTCAACTCTTTAATAGATCCTACTGATAACCTAGTTTCAAAAATACCAGATACAAAATCTGAAAGATGTTCCTCCATGGGACCTAGATCCTTAGCATTGACAAAACTTATATAAGGAGACGCCATTGATCTGAAATGAAACTCTTGATCGAACACAAGGCCAACAGATCTTTGTGATGATAGAGTAACAATAAAATGAAGATGGAAAAATTACTTACCGACGAATTAGAAAGCCAGTGTCTCTCACTGATTCGAAAGATATTTCCAAATCCCACATTTAAAATGGTGAGCAACCTCAGAATCTCACGCGTATACCACAAAAACAGTTAGAGGGAAAGTTCTCGTCGATTGAAAATGAAATCAACCTCTTGACAACTTAATCAGCGAGAAAATATAGAGAGTTAGATTGTCGCTTGATCTACAATTTTCCGCATTTCCCCTTTTTTCTATCTTTCCACTAAATTTGTTAGGTCATCCATAAAAAAATTAAAGAAATAAAAAAATAAAATAAAAAATGAAAGCCTCATATATTTGTGCGGGAAAGTTTATGTCCAAAACATTAACTTAAAGGAACAAATTTGTTATCTCATAAATAAAAAAAATGTTAAATAAAAAAAAAAAAAAAAAAGATGCTGTCCTTTTTTTACAATAAAATATTAAAAAAATACCTATTCTATCACAAAAAAATGTGAAAATACTCCTAATGCTACTAAATACAAGGTCAAATACAACCCATTGTTTTATAGTAAAACCATGTGCAATTACATCCTCAAATCCCTTTTAAACCAAGATCTCTTACCCCATGGTATATCCACCCATAAAAATATGTGTCGAATCCCTTTAATAATCCATTTGAAAAAATGACTTTCCTTCTTGGAATAACACATCGTTTAAAAGTAAACCATGGGAATGAGCCACTTACATCATCCATATAAAATCAAAGCAGTATAGACCCATCTTACTACGGTTTTACAAAGCCTCGAGAGGGATCAGGTCCCTTTTGGTGCAAACCTCTCCTCACTTTTTTACTCAAAAAATGGGTTTGCATCATTAAGGAATTTATTCCTCTCAACACTTCGTAGAACCAGAGCTATATGGGTCTATACTGGTTTCTATTTATTCTCACTATTACATCTTCATATTATTAAACTCATTAAATTAATGCAGTTACATTTATTTTTTTAATATATTCAATAGAATCATTCGCATTAATGGTTTTTTATTTTGATTATTATGAACATGTAAGTTTTAAGTTGAGCCATATGCAAATGATTAGTTAACTAGCTAAGTTGTCTTTGTCTAGCTCTTTGTTGTCCTTGTTTTCCTATATTATATTTGTAAACATTTCTATTGTTTAAATATTTTTGATAGCTAACTCATATTATTTTATTGATTGTAATTGTCTACTATGGTGCTCCTAGGTCATTCCTCAACGAGGAAGAGGTTGTTGGAGTACAAGTGCCTGTTCAAGAACATGAAACAAATATTGAACCAGATCAAGGTGATGATCCTATGGAAGAAGATAATGATGTTAATAACACATTGGATGAAGATGGGATGAATATTGATCCAAGAGATATTTAATAACGTTACAGGAAGGGACGATGATGATGACCTGTATGTTGGTGGTTATGATCTACCTGTACTTCAGAAGGGAACTTAACCTCTTTATGAAGGCTCATAAACATATCTTCTCTCTATTGTATTGCTTCTGGTTAACCTAAAGGTGGTGAATGGTTTTTCAAACACATGTGTGACACAACTCCGGGTATGTAATATATTTTGTGACATTTAGTACATCATGATAAATAAATTATTTTTTTCCTTTGTTTTAAATGTTATTATTTCGATCAACATTTGTAACATTATTTGGATGCAATATGTATATTGTTTACATTAACTAGCACTATTGATTTATGATGTTCTAGATTGTTAGGTGAATTTATGTTACCACCATAAAATGTTTTACCTTGCACGTACCGAGATTTACATGCCATTATGAAAGATACTGGAATGGAGTATCAATTTATTCGTGCATGTACTAATGATGATATTCACTATTATATAGAACTTCCGTCAAAAGAAAAAATCCCAAAATGTGATGAGAGTAGATATCAAACCAATAAAGTAACAAAAAAGGAGCCTCACAAGGTTCTTCGTTATATTCCCATAATTCCACATTTGTGGAAATTTTTTAGGTGAAAAAGCATAGCACAATTTATGGATTACCATGCAATGAAAAGAATTCAAGACGGTGTTCTTCGAATTCCTTCAAATGGATATGAATTTATGAATATAGAGTAAATATGGAACAATTTTAGAGGAAAGGCCTCATAATCTTAAGTTTTCATTGGCAGCTGATGGATTCAATCCATTTGGAGAGCTAAGATCTATTTACTCGATGTGGCTTGTTTTTGTTATCAACAATAACATTCCTCCTTGTATGTCAATAAACAGGGAGAACATAATGTTGACAATAATTTTTTCAGGAATTATTTTTTTTAGAATAAATATATTTGTTTACAAAATAACATATCATGATTTGTCTTTTTTGTTTCATACTTATGTCTTGTATTTTTGTGTTTACTAATATATCTTCTATCATGTCTTATAATTATGTCTTATTTTTTTTGTTACTTATATATTTTGGAATTATGTACTGTATGTTTAATCAATTATGTAGGTACCAGGTCAAATATATGAATGTATATATTGAGCCTCTTATCGATGACTTATTGAACTTATGGAAGGGCATCACTATGTATGATATCTCCAGACTAGCAAATGCACACATGGAGCTTGAATTCCATGCAATGCTTGTATGGAAAATTCATGATTCCCCAGGGCTAACACAGTTCTATGGTATATTATAACATTACCATGGACTTTAATAGCGTTTACTAGTTTTATGAGGTTCATTTCATGCATTTTTTTGTAAATAGTCCATTCATAATACATACTTCAATTAAAATTTGAAATAAGAATTAATCCATCTCTTGTAGGTCTTCAAACAAAGGGTAAATTTGCTTGTCCAGTTTGTGGTCGTAAATTGAAATCTCGTCATTCAAGAAGCCTAGGAAGGAGGTGTTTTATGAGTATAGGAACTTCCTCTATAATAACCATAGATATCGAAGAACCGAAAAACATATTTTCAAATGGAAAGAAGAGTTTGGATTAAGACCATGGAGAATGACACCTAGTCTACGGAAGTTGCAATATAATAGAATCTCTCAAAATATGGATTAAATAATATATTTTTCATTATACATTAAATGTTTGAATTATTTTATATTTTAATTTCATTTTCTTTAGTGTACTATTTGACATTTAATTTTGTTACAATATCTTAAGTTGTGATTCACCTTGTAGATCAGCAAGGCATTAATAACGGGGCACTACCATGAGGAATGAAAATATATCGTGAGAAATTTAGTAGGATTCCCTAATATTAGCACCTAGATATTTTTCATTTGTTTGACACACTACACATCAGGAATAATGTAACATAGATCTTATGGTGAATCTTAGATGGAAGGAAAGATAAAGAAAAAAATATCAAGATTTGTAATGACAATAAGGAGGCCAATCACGCAATGCAAAGTGTGATTCATTCAAATAGAGATAGAGATGACCAAAATCTAAGTGCTCTTCCATGGTTATTGATGGAGCAGCAAAGCAAGGATATTAAAGAGGTTATTGAAAAAATTAAATTTCCCACTTGATTTTCTTCAAACATAAAGAATATATTAACAAAGAAAGGTGAATTAGGTGGGGTAAAGACTCATGATTGGCATACATTCATCAAGGTAATTAATTTTCTATATATATTTGTACATTAATGGTGAAACATCTTGTTAGTATTTTTGTTTTATACTTATTTCTTAATAAATAATCATTCATTATTATTTTTGTTACAGTATGTTCTACCTCTTTCTCTCCCAGAAAAACTGGACAACAATGTCAAACAAGTTATATATCATCTTAATAGATACATGAGGTAAGTGGAAATTTATATGCAATGTGTAATTTGTTTAATAATTGTTTTTGCATTAACTTATATTTGACTGCATGTTTTTTAGTTATAATGCACTATATATCTTATTGTTGAAACTTGTAATTTTCCTTCTTCATTTGTAGATTGTTTTCATATAAATAAATCGATAAATAATATATAAAGTATTGGAGGAAACAAATTCCTCATCGACTGTGTGAAATTCGAAAGTATCTACCTCCGACATTTTTCAATGCACAAGAACACTACCTCATACACAAAGTTGAGGAGATTGAAAAGTGTGGGCCTGTACACCAAAGATCAATGTTGATGGTTGAGAGGGACTTGAAATATCTGAAGGCTTTGGTCAGACAAAGATCATGTCATGAGGGTTCTATGGTAAAGGGATATATGGTATATCAAACCATGGTTCATATTAGTCAATATAGTCCGAAAATAGGAAAAATTATCAATGTATTGGATAACATTTTGGATGTCAACTCCATGAATAAATTTGAAGTGGAGCACCTATTGCGGAAAGGTACAATGAGGAAAGTGAGATGTAAGTTTATAGTGGAGATTTATAGTAAATTTGAATTTTTTATTTTTATGTATATCATACTTATTTAGTTCTTAGTCTTCATGCAAAATCGAATATTATGGTGGTATAATGTGTTAAATAATTATATATATGCATGTGAACTATTTATTTTAATACAGTTGGTCAAGAGTGGGATGAAATACATTTATACATTGCAAAAAATGTTGATTGGATGAAGGTATTGATTGAACGATGCAAACACGATAATAATGGTCGGTTATCATGGTATGGTGTGTCTAAATTGGTCAAAGAAGTTGAATGTAGTGGAGATACCAATCTTACACAAAGGAATATTGATTTACCAGATGGTTTAGTGCATTACCAAGAAAGCATATAACTCACCTATACTAATTTTTTTTACAATTATATTGATGCATATGGCGTTATTTTTTTATTAATTTGAAAATTTTCCAAGTACAAATATGTTTATCAAATAACGACAACATATTTTTTTACGTGTTTTTCACATTTCAGTCGAAACACCACAAGGCAATGTGGTGCAATGGCCACAAATTTCGCATCAACAGGTTCGATGAAAAGATGACAAATTCAGATAGTGGGATAATTGCAATATTTTAGGTAGAGAACGTTGCATATAGAGGTGACGAACATTCCGAAGTATCTGCAAATCAATACTATGTGTATCTGTATGATATACTTCAGTGTGACTTTAAATCCTTCAAATTAGTTTTGTTCAATGTAAAATGGTACAAGCTAAGAATCAATGAAAGTTATTGCAATATAAATATTATTCGACATGCTAATGAATTTACCATGTTTAATACAAGGATTGTTGAGCCAGGCTCAAAACCTATGTTCTTCCAAGCCAATGCGAACAATTATTTTACTTAGAGGTTCTAGGTAAAGTAAACTAGTCCTATGATGTTAGATATGATCCAATAGGAAGGTCGGTAAAGTATAATGTAGTAGAAGAAGATGACATCGAAGAATAAGATGATGTATAGGAGCAAGGGGTTCATGCGTTAGATAAATGCGTTAAAGAAGTTCAAGGATATGTTCATCCAGACAATTCTCTGGATGAACTAGATGATATAGAAAATACATCGGACAAAGAACATGAAGAGGTTGAACCAAATGTGGGAGAGGATGTTCCGGATGATTATATAGACGATGATGATCATGATGCTGACATGGTCAATCCTTTGAACATGAATTCTTAAAATGATTATACAAAACATGAGTTGGATTAAGAAGAACATTAATGATATAAAAGAGTTCAAATGTACGAGGTATGTATTTATATGTTTTTAGTTGGTTTTTTGTATTTCATTTACCTTAAATAATAAAGAACTTTGTCTAATATATTCTTATGGAAATTTATTTTAACTTGATCTTCTTATGGAGACTCATCGAGCTAGAGGCGAGAGGAAATGATGCAATGGAAGAACTAGTGAATGAAAAAATTTAACTATATATAAAATATAAATATATATAATTAAACATAAATATAACTATATATATTAAATAACCAATATTAAAAGTTAAAATTAAAATTAAAATACAAAGCAAAAAAATATAAAAAAAAAATAATCAAAAAACCAAAACTAATAATTCTCACGTGCTATGAATTCTTCCCAACCCCACACACTTCCCCTCAACCCATTAAATCATCACGCATGCTAGCCGAGTCTCCCTTCACTCAACATTAATCCCAACCCCACACACTTCCCCCCAATCCATTAAATCATCGCACGCGTCAGCCTCCTCTCCCTGCACTGAACACAAACGCCCCACCGAAACCCCACTCACTCAGTATCGCCGCATTGCAAACACTTAATCAGTATACAACTCACCACAAACAGTTACTCTCCTTCATCAATAGGTTATGGTGACGGTTCTTCATTCACACATGACGGTGTTTCATCCGGCCACTCAATAGAGGACTCGCCGCATCAGCAAACCCCACTCTATATTTGACCAATGGACATGGTAAGTTCCATTGCTTATAATTTAGACTAATTGTGTGGCAAATGCAACACAAAATCCATGCTTATGTGTTACTGTTCAGACAGGGTCAAAGGCCAAACTAAATATTGTTCATGTAAATATTTCCTAATGGGCATTGCCAAACTCCATAAACACTTTCCCTAACCAAAGGATCCTCTTGTGAAATACACAATACTTGTTCTCCCAATACAAGAAGAAAAGTCACAAGGAAAATAAATATCCAAAGAAATTTCTTGCTCAAAGAGGACCATATCTCAAACAGGCCATCAAGAAGGAAAATTCAAGCCTTTGCTCAATCTATAACATTTTACATATGATTAGGATGAGTCTTCTTTCTATCAGTCTAAAGAAGACATGGATAAACAATTATTCGATGAGCGAAAATTGTCATTAAATGAATGTTAAAAGTTCATGCAGGAAGCAAGGGGAATCTCACCCACAGTAGTCTCCTTACTTACTGTAAGAGAGGAAGATAGAAACACTCTACGAATTTTTATAGATGATGAGACTAGAGTGTCACAAGGCAAAGGAAACCTATAACTGATAGTGATCTTATTGATGGCCCTCAAGTCAGTGCATATCCTCCATTCACCATATTTTTTTGGAGTTAGCACTGTTGGGACAGTGCATGGACTTAAACTCTCCTTAATTAGGTCCTTTTCCAACAATTTCTGAACTTGATTTCTAACTTCCTCATTTTCCTTTGGGGTCAACCTATAAGTAGGCTTCTTCTGTAATATTTCTCAAGGTATCAGATCTATGTGGTGAATGATAATTCCTTAAGGTGGCAATACATTGGGAAAATCATCAACTACAATGTCTTGATAATCCACTAACATAATTTTAATTTATAATGGTAGGTCTGAAATGAAAGTATTAGCATATTCACATTTTGGCTTACAAACTATGGCATAACTCACCTTTTCTTCTGCCATATGCTATAAGAACTATTTTCAACCAGGAAATAAATATTTTGGCTCACTCTTTGCAACTCCATTCCCTTCTTGCAAAGGCATAAAATTATGTTGAATACCACCCATATCAAACTTATAACAATTCTTTCTTCCATCATGCACCACTTTCCTGTCAAATTTCCAAGGTCTACCCAGTAGCACATCACACACATCCATAGGCATGATATCACAAGTCACTTTGTCTTGATATCTGCCTATTTGGAAAGCTACTTCAATTTTCTCACTAACCATCAATTGGTGTCCTTTATGCAACCATGAAACCTTGTAGGGTGTTGGATTCTTGACCTTATTAAGGTTCAACTTTTCCACCATTTCAATGGACACAAAATTTTCGGTGCTTCGACTATCAATAACTATTTTTCAACATTTTCCTTGGAATTTGCATGTAGTTCAAAACAAAATTTTCCTTTGTGAATACTCTTCCACTTCCTTCTTTGGTTTCAATAGTAGCTTGTTGATGAGAAGAGCTTCTCCAACCTCAGGTACATTCTCCACTACATGAACTTGTGCTTCTGCCTACTCTCCTTGTGCAACATAGTTTCCTCTTTGCCCCGTATTCTCATTATCAAGACACTCATAGGATCGATGGGCTAGTTTTTTGCATTTGTAACATCTGTAGACTGATTCTCTTCCTATAACTATACCTTTACCTCACTAGTAGGGTCTTCCACCACTAGGCTCATATCCTTTCCCTTCTTTTTCTTACTCGTTGGAACCACCAGCCTCATCCTTGTAAGTTTTAACCTTCTCTCTTCCAATTGTTTTCGCTCTTCCTTTGGCATATACTTTTCCTCTAACAAAGGTTTATTTCCTAGATATCTTCTCTTCTACTCTTAAAGCATACTGATATCCCCCCTCCATGGTGCTAGGTGATAACATGCTAATATCCTCTTGAATTTCCATCCGTAATCCATTGATGTACCTAACTATATTTTCAGATTTATATTGTATTTAACCTACTCTCAAGTTAACCTTATAGAACTCTTTTTTATACTCTCTCACATTCAACAACCTTTTTCTAAGGTTCTTCATCTGTTTTTAAAGACTCATCTAATAATCTTTGCGTAAGAATTTTCCTCTCATCTTGGCAACCATTCTTTCCCACCTCTTGATCACCATCTTATTATTTTTCTTTCTCTCATCCTACACACTATCCCACCATAGTGTTGCATGGCCTTTCAGTCTAGTAACAACTAGTTTCACCTTATTTTCCTCCTCAATCTAAAGCACAATTACAACAATTACATCAAATACTTGTGGAAAAGGCCTTATCTACAATAAAATTTTCAAAATTTTCTTTTGGAGATGCTTTAAGACATTTTAACATTCAAGACAAGTTTCAAATTATTCTCAAAGCTCAAAAGATTGTTGATAAAGCTAGCTCAATGGATAAGGTGCAAGAAAATATAGAAAGCATACAGAAGGAAATCAAAGCATTCTATTCTATTTTCAAAACATTGACCGATAAAGGTTTGCCTCCTTTCTAGGATGAAAAAAATATTTTATTACAAGAAGAGGTTTACAATAATTTTCTAGTACAAAAAAGGAATGATCATTCCGATTTTGAAATTATGGAGAGAAATTTGGTGGGAGAGGTAATAATTGAAAATTTGGGTAATAATTTTGACCTCCTTAGTAAAATTAGAAAAATAAAAACTCCTTCACCTTGAATTGATGAATACATGGATTTGGACATAAAGGCTCGACAGCTAGTCAATTCTGAGATAATAGGTAAAGGCCAATTTCTAGAAATCGGCAAGTTGGTAGTCAAACCTCATGTGGGACTCACTCCTACATCATAATGAAGAAGTTTGTATGATAAATAAAATACCAATAGCATAAGTACAATATGAAGTCTTTACCAAAGATTCAAGTATTTGGTGTCTTGAATGTGTCTCTTTTCTCATGTGAGTTTATTGTGTTTTGTTCATCTTCTCAAATTATCTTCATATCCTTAAGGTTTAAGTTTATAATTGAGTTTCATCCAATGTTAAGAAATAGATTATAATTGTTTTAATTATTTCCCTTGCCAAATAAATTTTTTATGTATCATAATTCAATCTTGATAAGTGCTCTATTTCAAATACAATCCATTCTACTAAAGCTGTATTAGGAATACATCGTTATTAGATGCTCATGATTTTTGGGTATGTGTTATATTCATTCCATGACTAAGCACGCGCAGGGGGTAAGAGGGGGGGAGATAGCCCCCCCTTTGCACTGGGCGCAATGGGGGGGTCACAGGGGGGGCTGTTCAGGGTTAAAACCTACATTTGGTATCGGAGCTGTTTCGGCTTCAAGGGGACGCCTTTGTTGTTGAGGGTTTTTTGCTCGGGCCTGTGGTAGACCTTGTTCAGTGGGAGATCTGCGGGATCGATTCTTGCGATGAAAGAAGATGGCGAGCGGTGGAAAGATAGAGATCGAGAAATTTAATGGTCAGAGTTTTGAGTTGTGGAAGCTCAAGATGGAGGATCTGCTGGTGGATAAAGATCAGTGGATCGTAGTAGATCCAGGTACTAAACCAACGGCAATGTCAGATGAAGACTGGAAGAAACTGGATCGGAAGGCTAAGAGCACAATACGGTTGTGTGTGTCAGATTCAGTATTGTTGAATGTATCTGGGGAAGCTACGGCGAAGAATTTGTGGGAAAAAATTGGGACTTTGTACCAATCTAAGTCTCTGGTGAATAAGTTGTTCCTACGGAAAAAGTTGTATAACCTGAGGATGAAGGATGGAGACTCGGTGACAGAGCATCTGAACGCCTTCAATACTGTGGTAAGTCAGCTGTCATCTGTTGATATTAAAATCTTAGATGAGGATAAGTACATCAGCTTGTTGTGTTCTCTATCGGACTCGTGGGACAGTCTGGTTATTGCAATAGGTAGCAATACAACTACCTTGAATTTTGATGACGTTGTCTCGTATGTATGCGAGGAAATGAGACGGTAGAAGTATGGAGAGTGGGAATGGAGATGCCTTGTACGTACGAGGACGGTCCGGAATAGAAACAAGAATAAGGTTTCGAGTGGGAGATCCAAATCTAGAGGGAGATCTAAATCTCACAGAATTTTAGCAAAGGTGTTAAAATGCGGAAAGGAAGGGCACTACAAAAAGGACTGTAGATCTAAAGCTCCTGAGAAAGGAAAGGGATCTGATGATGCTCCTTCTGGAGAGGCAAAAACCACCTCGAATGAAGGTGGGGATGTGTATTTGGCTTCTTCTTCAAATACACATGTAGGTCATGAGTCATGGTTGATTGACTCAGGTGCATCCTTTCACTTCACTCCCCATAGGGAGCAGTTGAGGCCCCTTGTTTGATTGTTTTTGAAATCTTGGTTAGAACATTTTGAATTTTGACCTTTTGAGTTGCGGCATGAAGACACATGGCAATCGCGACCGCGTCGCAACTACCAGGAGTCGCGGAGCTACCAAGGTGGCGCGGAAGCATGAGATATCTGGAGATAGAACACGCACAAGTACAGATGAAGAAAACACACAGCAGAAGACAGAAAGCGGAACACGCAGATAACAGGAGAGAAGCTGGGAGCAGCTGAAGAAAAGACACAGAGGAACTGATAGTCGCGAGAGCGGGTGAATAAATAACAGTCACCCGGCTGAAAGGAGGAAGGATCCTACAGAGGTTGCGAGGCTCGTGACAGGAGAAGAATCACAGAGCGACTGCAGGAAATCATGCGACCTTTCTATGGTTCCTCATCTTCTCTATACTACCTTTCTGTTCCGGAAACCATCTGTATCAGAGTTGTAAGCTATCGCTGAAAATGCTATGTAATCATGTGCTTGGCCAAGAGATTAATACAATGGAAAGTTGTTGTCTCAATGAGAGGTTTACATTCATGTAATGTGTTTATGCTGGTTTAAAATTTTTTTTGTTACTGTCTGATCGATGTATTGTCCATCATGAGTTGCGACTTTGTCCCTTGCCATTGATCTCATCCCCTTTCTGCATGTGGTTGTGGCATGCCTCGGGTGAGACTCACTGCTCTCCGGAGCAGGGTGAAAATGCCGGCATGATCCTAGACTACATCGGACCCCTTTGTTGGCCACAACTCCTGAACTTGGGTCTTGTCCGCGAGACCTGACTCCTCGCCAACAAGTGGTTCTGCGAGTATGAGAAATATGATGGTGATGTCTTCCTAGGGGATGATCAGAAGGCCAAAATCGTCGGACGTGGAAAGGTAAAGCTGAAGCTACAAGGTGGAAGGATTAGAACACTTCCTAGTGTTCTGCATATTCTTTTGCTGTGGCAATCTGATTCTGTAAGCAAGATGGATGATACGGTGTAAAAATATTCGAAAATATGCTTGCAAAGATGGTTCGCCGAAACCTTTAGTGACAATGCGGGAGTTCGGTGGAACCTGTATACCTTCTGGTATGTATTATTAATATGTGTAATAGTTAACGGATTTCTGAAAAGTGGACGACCTAGGCTATCTCTAGAGAAAAGACCATGCTATGGCATCAAAGTCTTGGACATATTGGAGAGAAGGGCCTTCGGATACTGCATAGAAATGGTATGATAGAAGGTATGTCTAATTTCTCTCTGGATTTCGATTTCTGTGAACATTGTGTATTTGGGAAGCAGAATTGGGTGAGTTTTCCTTCTGGTGCTAAGAGGGAGAACAAGATATTAGAACTTGTGCACAGTGATGTGTTTGGACCTGTGTCAGTTCCATCACTGGGAAAGTCTGTGTACTATGTTTCATTCATAGATGACTTCTCAAGGAATACATGGATATATTTCTTGAGGAAGAAATCTGAAGTCTTTGACAAATTTAAAGAATTTAAGGCTCTGGTGGAAAACCAGATAGAGAAAAGGATAAAGGCGTTGAGGACAGATAATGGTGGGGAGTTCTGCAAGAAAGAATTTGAAGAGTTCTGTAAGAAGTGTGGTATAGCACAGCAGAATACTACTCCATATACACCTCAGAAAAATGGAGTTGTAGAAAGAATGAATAGAACACTGATGGAAAAGGCAAGAAGCATGCTCAGTGGTACCGGGTTAGGACAAGAATTCTGGGAAGAGGCAGTGGAGACTTCCTGTTACTTAGTTAACAGATCACCTTCATCAGCGTTGGAGGATAAGACCCCACATGAGGTATGGACTGGTAAGAAACCCTCTCTCTCACATCTAAGGGTATTTGGATGTGATGCATATGTACATGTTCCAAAGGAAAAAAGGACCAAGTTGGATAATAAATCTGAAAGGTGCATCTTTATTGGGTATAAGGATGGTTTAAAGGGTTACAAGCTTTGGAACCCAGAAACAAGGAAGGTTGTGTACATCTGAGATGTGGTGTTTAGAGAGGTGAAACATGTTGTTAAACATGAAGTCCTACCAAAGGAACCTGAGAAGATAGAGTTTGAGCTAAAGGAGGATGAATCAGACTCTACAACAGAAGAAGACTCAAAAGATGAAGAGCCACAAACTCCATCTTTGGGAATATCGATTAACATTGGAGAACGGCAGTGGCCATACGCTTTCGCTTCGAGTTTTTCATCGCTATAATGATAATGAACGAACTATGGGGAAGGGCAGTAGATTAGAGGATGGAAAACTGCGGGAAGGAGGCCATGGTTGATGAGAACCACCGTCCCTTGCACAAAAACTGTGCATGGGATCTGTGGTGGGTGATGGCATTTAGAAGGAAGCCCACGGTGGGAGAAAATGGGTGTTTAAGAAGAAGATGAATGTAGAAGGCAAGGTGGAGAAATACAAAGCTCAGTTGGTAGCAAAAGGTTATTCCCAGGTGCCGGGAATTGATTTTAGTGATATTTTTTCTCCTGTTGCCAAAGTTACTTCTATTAGATTACTTTTATCTGTTGCTGCTGCATTTGATTTTGAGATAGAACAGATGGATGTGAAGACAACATTTCTTCACGGCGATCTAGAAGAGGAGATCTACATGAAGCAACCTGAAGGCTTTATGGTGAAGGGTAAGAAAGAACTAGTATGCAGGTTGAAGAAGTCTCTGTATGGGTTAAAACAGTCACCAAGGATGTGGTATCAGAAATTTGATACCTATGTACGGGGACTTGGCTTCACCAGAAGCAAGGAAGATCATTGTGTTTATTTTAAATTAATTGGTGATCGTGTTATATATCTGGTCTTGTATGTGGATGATATGTTGTTGATTGGAAATGACAAAGAAATTATCCAAGATTTAAAGACCCAACTGTTCTCCAAATTCGACATGAAGGATCTGGGTGCTGCAACCTATATTTTGGGCATGGAAATTAAGAGAGATCGGGCAAAGAGGAAGCTCTGGTTAAACCAGAGGAAGTATGTCGAGACTATATTGCAGAGGTTCAATATGCAGGATAGTAAACCGGTGAATGTTCCTATTCCTGTAGGTGTAAATCTGTCTGCTGAACAGTGTCCCAAGACACAAGAAGAAGAGGAGTATATGTTCCGTGTTCCATATGCAAGTGCAGTGGGTAGCCTGATGTATGCAATGGTCTGTACTAGACCAGACATTGCACATGCAGTGGGAGTATTGAGCAGGTTTATGTCAAACCCAGGGAAGGAGCATTGGACAGCAGTGAAGCGGGTTTTCAGATATTTACGTGGCACTAGTGATTATGGCTTGTGCTACCAGGGAAGACCAGAATTGGAAAGAATGTTGGACATTCATGGTTTTTTTGATGCAGACTGGGCTGGAGATCTGGACCAAAGAAGATCTATAAGTGGGTATGTGTTTAGCCTATTTGGAGGTGCAGTCAGTTGGATGAGTAAAAGACAGTCTGTAGTGGCGCTTTCAACTACAGAGGCATAATACATAGCAGCCACTCATGCAAGCAAGGAAGCAGTTTGGTTGCAGAGATTGTGTTCAAGTATGGGATTGGTACAACAAGCTATAAGGATAGACTGTGATAACCAAAGTGCAATTTTCTTGGCTAAGAACCCTGCTTATCATTCAAAGACAAAGCACATTGATGTTCAATATCACTTTGTTAGAGATATGGTTGAGGCTAAAAGGGTGTTGCTGGTAAAGGTGGACACTTTGAAGAATGTTACAGATGCATTAACAAAGTCTGTGAGCACTCAGAAGTTCTCTTGGTGTAGAGAAACAATGGGTGTTGAAGAATTGGGCCAATGACTAAGCTCTCTTGTGGCCCCCTGTGGAAAGAAAACAACAAGTGGGAGAATGTTGGGTATGTGTTATATTATTTCCATGACTAAGCACGTGCCATGGGCAAAAAATTTTGGTCCTTAATTTCCAGTGGGTAGTCCACGTCCATGGATTTGTGCATGGTTTTGCACATGGTTTTGGGGTACGATGGTTTTCGGCCCCTGGTATTTTTGTAGATCTGGTCAAGGGAACTATGGTTATGTTCTAATCCAGGGTTTATGGATTGGGGTCTATGTATGCTTCAGCATGTATATATATGTGTTGTAACACTAAAAGGAATATAATGAAAAATCAACCTAGTTGTCCCGATTTGGGATCCAGGGGAAAATCTCTGTGTTTATCTGTTTTATATTTTATGCTCTCGCTATTGTTTATTTTTTGTTATACGATTCATGTGTAGATAATTTCTGTTCAGGGTTAAAACCTACATTGATATAGTGGATTGTCCTCCTCCTTATTCTCAAACTGATAAATCAATTACTTTTTTTGATAGACACTGAAGACCTTGCCTTTGCTTCCTTAGATCTATGATGAGTCCTCTGGTTTTATCTTAAACTATAGATTTTGACTCCATTTCCCAATCCTTTTGTTATCCATGATAACAATTAGGTTAGTCTAGATTGGTCTTAAGTTAATTAGGTTGAGTCAATTAGGTTCAAATGAGGCCTTTGGAATTCAAATTTTAAAAAATGCACATATTGGAGGGGTCTTAAAGATCGAGAGGGACATAGAGCTAGTTATGAAACATTTTTGAGGAGGCACAAGGACTGCCCTAGTAGACCCACTTAGTAGGAATGGACCCAGCTTGAAGAGACGAGATACTTAGATGACTTCAACGGAGCTTTAGTTGGTATCCATAGCACATATGGGGTCTAGTTTCCAGATTCAGAGGAAGCAAGTTGCTCCAATTCAAAGGGAGCATGAGTTTGAAAAACTTATGAAAAAAGATTTGAAAGACTTTGTGATTCTAATCTCATTTTTAAAAAGTGATATTAGTAATATGTTTAACATGTAGCTCCAAAAAAAAATTATGGATGTTTGTTTTATTATTTTTCACTTGAGAATGTCATGGTTACATAAATCTACCTCCCAAGGTGTTTATATCAAGTTTTATCAAGTTAGATGTATATATGGTAGCATATTTTTTTTAGCATGGTCACAATTTTTCTGAAGGAAATATTTACAAAACCTTAAAAAGTGAGGAGCCTACGAGTGTTGAGATCCTCTCTTACATGAAAAAATATATGAAGTTTTCCCTTATATTCAATTTGCGTATATAGCTGCAAATGTTGCCATTACAAAAGAATTTAATGAAAAAGATACAATGCACATAACTGATCTTCAAATTTCTGATGGAAGACACCACATACTAATTATGACTCAATCATATGAAGAAGGTGGATCACCCTGTATTAGAGTTTACTTAAGGTCAAGTAATAAAATTACTTGGACAAGGATTATAAATATTATTAAAACTTATCAAGTTCATTTTGAATTTGATCCTCTACCTGTGTTCTTGCCTAATGTTAATGTCGATATCCTTGATATTTAGCATGGGGAACCGTTGGTTGTAAATGTATTTTTACAATTCCATCATATATCTAATTAGATTATGAGTCCAAGAACCATCAAGATTCAATTTTAGGCTTGCGTCCGAAATAATGATATGCATATTCAAAGATATTTCACTCACAACTCATTTTCCAACAATCACAGAGCACTCACATCGATTCTCTTAGAGACATAACTAGTTACCACAACGATAAATTTTATTTTTCTTTATAAAAAAATTAATCTCCCTTTACACAACAAAATTCCATCATATATACAAAATAGAGCTAACTTCTCTTCCTCTTCGAATGGGTAAAATAACAAGATAAAAAATTTGAATTTATATCCTTAAATAATCTCTAACCAACTACCATGTGTTTGATCAACAGGGTGACAAGGGGAAGGCACCAGCCTCAAACTAGTCCACAGATGCTCCTGAGGAAGTTATTATTGAAGAAAAAAATTTATATGTCGATCCATCCGATCCAAACATTCAAGAGGCTTCTCGTAAAATTAAACAAGAGACTCATTTTTTTAATTACGATTGAGACATAGACAGAAGATATAAGAGACCATATCATAATTGTGATGCCCCAAATTTGTCAACATGGGGTAAGAACTCATTTAATTATCCCATTTCTTTATTTATGATTTTAATTTTTTCATCCTTCATAAAATAACTCTTTGTTTTACAATATTTTTTGAGCGAGATTGATCCTCATGGTGAGACTATGGGGGTTGACGTTGGTAGCAACAACATTTCTCCACTTGTGAGTAATGCACTGAATACACCAACTATTAATGAAACTCCTGAACAATGTTACACACCATTATCTACACCCAATGAACAATGCACATAAGGATGTGCACATGATGTAGACCATGATTCCATCACATCTATTCAAGCAAGATTTCTTGGGCACACTCATGTTACAAGCATGGGAACACTACCAGTTACATTCTTGGTAGATGACGACCATGTTCCCATGAAATTAGAAAATTTTCTAGGTATTCAAGAAGTGTCTTACATATTAAGTATGATCTAATTGAATGTTACATATAGAGTGTCATTATTTTCAAGTAATGATAATATCGTTTTGCAGGAAATGATACCTTATATACATTGTTCTTGAATGAGGTAGCCTTACAACTCTATAGGCATACCATTCGAACAAGATGGAATTCAAAAAAATCAAAGTCGAAGGAAGAACTTATCAATAGGTTGGCTGGCCTGTTTGGATATGGTACCTTCAACAAAAGTTGATTTTCTATGAAGGGAGGCCTATATTGAAAATATATGTGAGAAAAATATAGCGTTCATTTGAAAAATAACCCTAAGTATGAGCACCCTCCAACGATTTCATAAACTGAGTGGAAATCCCACATAGAAGAGCAAAGTAGAAAAAAATTTTAAAAGAAGGGAAGACACCACTTGGACTAGCAAGGTATGAGTCAGTTTTATTGATGTAATTATGATTCTTTATCATCAATATCGCGACATGTAATTAAGCTTACCAATACCATAAATATAGGCTCCCAGATACATCTAAATCCACGAAGGTGAGAATACAAAAATATGGCCAGCATAATCATGGCCCTTGGGGTTACTCAAAAATGGCCGCAAAAATTGTAAACATAAAAAAAAATAGCATCCAAATTTTAGATTCTTAATAATTTTAATTTAATATTGTAGAAGAGAAAGAATTCATGTTTTCATACAAAATTGAAGGGCGAAAAATTCAATTAAATTCCCACGGAGGAAGGTGTCAAGATTTCTTACAAGCACAGATATCAAGCCATTGTTGAACATAGGACAAGCACAAGGTCTTCACGTACTCGTTCTGATCCCCCAACCAAGACTGAGGTAAATACAATGAACGAAGAGCATTTATAAATTGAAACTTGTATACAATCTATTGGTTTTTATTTTTGGCCATAAAGTAATGTGCTTTATTGTAAAAATCAGACATACATTGTAAATATACATGTCCCAAGAAATGATGGAAGACATGAGCCTAGTGATAGTGGAGTGAAAATTAAAACTGATGTTCAACTTGATTCTGAAGGTATTTCATGTGAATTATAATTTTTTTTAGTATGGATTAGAATTGGAAATATTTAAATAAAAATAGTGCATTAATTATAAATATTCTTGGTTCTACTCTAGAGCATGTATAGGATGAGGCCAGTTAAGAGGAGGAACCTATGGCCACATCTAAAAGTATCCCACTTCCCTATATTACTGAAGAAGATAACAGACACTCTACTACCTTTCTATTAATAATTCACTTGTATTAATAATACTATAAATAAGATTTTAACATTTTATTCTTATTGCAGTTGATGCTCTATTGCCCTTACAATGGCATAGATGTTTCACTAGGTAGGGAGCAATACATCTTTCAGCTTAAGGGGATGAAGTCCTTGCTTCATACATGAAAAATTGCAAGAGACCTAAGAATAACTGATTCGACTTGTACTTTAATTAGAACGAATTTGTTTCAGATTATGTATAACATATATTTTATTATAAATCATACTGAGATAAAAAAAAATTAAACTCTACGAATGAATGAATAAATGAATGTTTACTATATATTTCTTTATTTATGATGTATCTTAATATATTTCTTTCAAATATTTCCTAATAGATATATTGGGTACTGGGGAATTGAGAGTGATGTGAGAGGGGAGAGTGGCCATGAGAGCTTCCACCTTCACATGGTTGGCCATGTTCAATAGAGAATACATTAATATTTGGACAATATTGGAGTAAAACTCTGAGATCCAAGAGAGAAACAACAAGGTCAATGTTGACTTTGTTTCTACTTTGTCGAGTGGAGGGAGGTTTGCTCCAAGGTTAAACTACACCAATAATTTATTCTTGAAACCAGGAGGATGTCATTCAGGTTATCATGTGCTCATTTTTTTTTAATTATTATTCATTGGTGCAATTAAATTTAATAATTGGTCAAATTTAATCTAAGTTTTCCTCTTTGGTCTCATGCATATGTGTAGGACAATATGTGTCGATTTGGATGTTGAAAAGGAACAACCATCAGAAGAAAATATCTCAAAAAGGTAACATTACATTCAACATTCAATTTCTTGTTATTTTTATTAGGAACTAGTTTGGTGATTCTTATTATTTGGGAAACCTATGTCTTATCCATTTTATATATTTTCATGTGTATCCTATGTCTTAGAATTAGAGATACTTGTCCTATATATCTATTCATTATTGCCTGGTTTTCAAGCTGATGTTGGGAAAATGGAGGAGGCTCCAAGGAATGGTCGGTAACTTTGACAAGGTATTTTCCCTTTGAAGTTCTAGAAAATTTGATTTCAAACTAACTCAGTCTAGACCTTTAATGTAGATGTAGCCCAATTGCTCAGATTATGGTTTGGGCAACAAAAATTGGAGAATGTGTAATTGTCAAGTGTTTCAATTCAATAATTCGCTCAAATGATATAATTTACATGGGATGCAAGGTTAAACAATGTTGTGCCAGAAGATAAATGTACTGCAATTATATGGAGATTGCATGACAATCCTCTTTTGGAAAAACATTATTGAAGCTTTCATCCCATGTACATTATTTCATTTGAGCTAATTCTTGAATTGAAACACATGAAAATTACACATTCTTTAATTTTTGCTACCTGAACCATAATCTGAGTAATTAGGCTACATATACATTAAAGGTCTAGAATGATTTATTTTGAAACCAAATTTTCTAGAAATTCAAAAGTAGAATACCTTGTTAAAGTCAACGACCATTCCTTGCAACCTCTTCCATTATTTTTCAATAATAACCCGTGGGATAATCGATGTACACTTAAAAAGTGTGAGATAGTCGTTGGCCCTCATCAACGAAACAGTGTCAGATATCCATCTCCCGTATGATGCAAAATATCATCAAATCCATAGCATATCCATCAAAAGAACAGAGATAATGTCAGTTATCTGACCTATACACAAACTATTGGAACGATACTTTGGTCGTCGAATGAAAAGTCACAACAACAACAAAACTACGTATGATTATTGGATATTAGATAAAAACATCTGAAAGATCGATGTTGGGTGTTCAACCTTGGTTAGAAATTGAAACGTCGCCTATTCGACGAATATACGTCGAACAAATACCCCATTAGCCAACTATTTATTTGGTATCAAGGACGACAGATATCTGACGTACATGTTTGATGATTTATTTCTTATCGAATATCTGAGGGAATCCCACTGACGATATCTATGTCTCGGTTTCCTCAGATAGTAGACAAAGTTGAGCCGTATAACTGATGAAGTTACGTTGGTTTTTGGCTCCATTTGTACTAGTGGGTCAAACCCACGACCTCCAAGTACCGAGTATAGGGGCTTTACCATTGCACCCGCGTGCTTTTCCTTGTGATATATTGTACTCCAGTTGGTTTTATTGTAACACATAATGCACAATGGGGGGAGGGGGGCTAAGGTCTATCCCCACCCCTGGTCACAGCTAGAGGCAGGACAATGGGTGGGAAGCTTGCCTTGCACCCCCCCCCCCCCCCAACGGATATAAACCATAACTGCACCATTTAACTCCACCATGTAACACCATGAGACCACCGGTTTGAAATTCATGGTGTTAACCACTCCCCCTAACAATTAACTTAACATTTTCACGAATCATGATATGTATCCATAGTTAACGCGAAGTTTGTGGTCCATAAACGACAACATTTTTTTTATATAAAAAATCATTTTATTAACCATATTGAATATGTTTTAAAATTTGATTTCTAAGCATTATTGGGTAAACTCATGTGGCGACAATTTCTCCTTTTTTTTGGTGAAATTGGCGCTGAATTAGCTAGATTTCGGATGGTTTTGTAGGATGATGTAGGATTTTGGGGAAAATGTGCAACGAATGGTGCATAGACTTGGGGAAGTCATAACTAAGTCATTTTTGACCAAATTCAAGGTAGAAAGAGGCTACATGGGCATTTTTGGGCATTTTTGAGCTGATGGAATATGTTTCAGAGTTGTTTGAGCGTTGTAATCACATGTAATCACACTTTTGAGAATAATAAAAGAAGGACACGACATTGGAAGCTAGACCAAGGATACATAGCTTAGGCGGGGTGAAATCCTCCATCATGTGCTATTTTTTTACTGTTTATGGGGAGTTTCATGCTTGTTAGATGTTGATGTTCAGTTTTTTGTTTATGTTAATTTTTTCATGAAATTCACATAAACACACATAAAAACTCATGTTAAACTTCCAATCAACCTCATAATCCTCAAGCACTTTCTTTATATTATGAATTGGATCTTAGCACATAAAAACTAATATTCCCATTCAGATCAAGTTGGTATAAGAGCACTAGGTTTGGTTGTGCAAGGAGGATTTAATTTGTTTTGCAAGTGTTTATATTCTTACAAGGTTGAAGCTCAAGAGAGGAGAAGGCAAGCTTGTGGGTGTAGGTTCTCTAGTTGAAGGAGAAGGAGGGCATAGTTGCCACAATCTCCACCACAAGAATTGCCTCAAATTGCAGTAGAAGTTTCAGTAAGAATGTCTCATGAAGTAGGAAATGATAAAATGTTAGAGGATGATAAGGCCTTTCAGAAGGCTTTCTTTGACATGACAGAGATGGTGAAGGTCCTCTATGAAGAGAGGAGAAAAATGTTTCTAGGAGAAAGCTCTAAGCCTTCAAGAGGAGAGGGTTCTCCATGAAGAGGAGGTAAAATAAATGGTGATAAGCCACCATCTACTCCACCGTCATACTCACCACCATCTTCACCTTAATATTCATCCTCTTCCACTACTACAACCGTTACTCATACTCATCAGCCTACCTCAAAACGAATTTGTAAACAACCCTTGTTAAAACTTGATATTAAATTTGAGCTGCCTATGTATAATGGTGAAGTGAATGCAGAGAAGATTGAAAATTGGGCTCTTCAGTTAGAGGTATACTGTAGAATTCAAAACGTTCAAGATGATGATATAAATATTCAACTAGCTTCCTTGAGACTAGAGGGTGCAACACTCAAATGGTGGGAAGCCAAGACATAAGATGAAATTAAAAAACATGGTAAGATCTCACTCTTTTGGTCTAATTTCATTTTTGTAATTAAAAGACAATTTTACCCTGTAGCATATATGAAAAAATCCATCATGAATTTGTATAAATTTAGACAACTTAAAGGTAAAAGTGTGCAATATTACACCCAAGAATTTAGAAAAAATATTTCGTATGTTAGGTGTTGATTTGAATTCACAAGACACGTTGTTCAAGTATATAGTGGTTTTTGCATAGATACCTAAGGCATACTATCCTTATGTTCAATCCCACTAGTCTAGATGAGGTTTGTGTGCAAGCCACTCATGTTGAGGAAAGAGGGAAAAATATTCCAGAAGAGGATAAAAAGAAGCCATTTAAGGGTGCAGAGAAAGGAAAGGGTTTGAAAGGAAAGGGAAATAAAACTGCATCCGTTAAAAAGGAAGGAGAAAAAATGGCATCCAAACATTGTTACAAAGAAGGTCACGATGGAGACCATTGTTGGAAGATTTATCCAGAGATTAGGCCCAAGAAACGCAACAAAAAGGGAAAAAAAAATAGCTGCAACCACTCTACAGAGTTTGGGATTCGACTTGGGTTATGAAAGTAAAATTACATCCATGGGTATGAAAGAAAAATAATATATAGTTAGCGCTAGTTCATCAAATGGTTACACTAGTACTCCAAATGAAGAAAGAAGGATTGAATTATTTCATGTAAGGGTTATTTTAAAACATACAAAAATCGCACAATATTTAATAGCGAGTCTCAATCCAATTTGATATTTGAAGACTTAGTCAGGAAACTAAATATTGAAACCATTCCTCATCAAAAACCATATCCATTGGGTGGATACACAAGAACAAACATTTTCAAGCTACAAGAAAGTGTATTCTTCAGTTTGCAATCACCACAAACTTCATTGACGAAATTGAATTAGATGTTGTGCTACTTGATATCTCAGGAATTGTTTTTGGTAGTCCTTACCTCTATGATATAAAAACCATCTTCTAATGCCTTGAAAAAAATTAGCACTTCTTCAAAAAAGGTGTGGATTATATTATGAGATATTATCACAAGAAACTAAATCTTTTATTAGTTAATGCATGCATTAGGGGACTTTTGAGGTTTAAAATGGGCCTCCTAAGGAAATTTTAAAATAATAGTGGAAACAATAAAACAATATTTGATTACATCATCAAATTTTATAGGGAGAAAAGAAAAAACTATTTCAACTCATATTTTCAACTCATGTCCCAAATTTTTTACTCAAATTTTGTGCAGGAGTACTTGTTGGATGCAAAATTTAATTCCTCATCCAAGGAGTACCCATGTTGCATACATTCAATGGGTCCTGCTACATGAAAAATGGGAATTACATGAAAAACGTGTTTGTAATCACATGTTTTTATGTATTTCTCATTTTTCATGTAGTAGGGTCCATCGAAAGTATGCAAAATTGGTACTCCTTGGATGAGGAATTAAATTTTTCATTGAATGAGTGCTTGCTCTCGAAATTTGAGTGAAAAATTTGAGAGATAAGTGGAAAATACGAGTTGAAAAACTAGTTTTATTATTTTATTATTTTTAAATATTTTTACCCTTTTACTTAAAAATGGTGAATCGTCCCCCATGGTTGACATCATCATCTTGAATCCTATTGGTTCTTATAAAGTTTATTTTTGTTGTACATTTTTCTATGAGGTCCATTTTAGACCTCAAAATTCCCCTAACAGAAAATGAAAAGACCAACAATTTCAAGAAAGAATTTTGTGCTTCTTACGATTAAACCAAAGAATGACGTTGATTATGAAGAATTTTAAGGTTGTGATCCAAAGTTGAAATCTGATTTCATTGAAGTGGTTAATCAAAATAATGATATGTTTCAGGAGCCAAAGGGGTTACCTCCCAAGAGGGGAATCCAACATGAAATACAGTTGCAATAAGATTTTCCTCTTCCTAACATTGGCATGTATAGGATGTCGGTGATGGAGACTGTCGAATTCAAAAAGAAAATTCAATATTTTTTGTACAAAGGAATCATCTGACCAAGTACTTCACCATGCGGGTCACCTATTATGTTGGTGGAAAAGAAATATGGAACGTGGCACATGTGTGTAGAGTTTCATGCATTGAACATGATTACGGTAAAGAACCATTATCCACTTCCTCGAATATATGATTTAATTGATCAATTGAAAGATGAAAAGTACTTTGCTTTGTTGGACTTAAGGAGTGGCTACCATAAAATTAGAATTTTGAAGGTGACAATTGGAAGACAACATTCAAAACTAATAAAGGATTGGTTGAATGGCTTGTTATGGATTTTGATTTATTTAATGCTCCTGTTACCTTCATGCATGTGATGAATGATGTTTTCAGGACATTTCTTGATGAGTTTGTCATCGTCTACTTAGATGATATCTTAATTTTTAGTAAATCACGTGATGAACATGTCATGCATGTAAGAAAAGTACTTGATGAATTAATGAAAGAACAATTGATTTTGAAGATGTGAAAATGTGAGTTTGATAAAACTTCTTTGGTGTAATTGAGGCATATTATTGGAGGAGGTGAGTTGAGCATAGACCCCTCTAAGGTTGAGGTCATTTTGAATTGGCCAATGCCCAAGACATTCATTGAGGTAATAAGATTTTTGGGAGAAGCCCAATATTGGAGGAAGTTTATTGCTAAATTATCTTCTATCACGACTCCTTTTCATGAATTGACTAGTATGAAAAAGGCCTTCCAGTTGGGAGGAAAGAAGAAAAAATAATTTGATGCTTTGAAAGAGAAGATTAGTTCAGCCCCAATACTTGCACTACCAAATTTGAGACAACCCTTTGAGATTCAAACTGATCCAAGTGACTATGCCATGGGCATAGTCCTTATCCAACATGGTAAGAATATTTCATTTCATTCACAAACTTTCAAGGGTGCAGTGATTAACTCTCCTACTTATGACAAGGAGCTTCATTTGTTGGTTCAAAGTGTGAAAAGGTGGAAACACTACTTGATGGGAAAGGAAACCATCCTACACATCGACCACCAACCATTGTAATACTTGCAATTGAAAACTAATTTGAGGAAATCAAGGCATTTTCGATGGATGGGTTTCCTACAACAATTTCACTTGGTCATCAGGTAGAAGAAAGGTATTTAAAACAAGGTTGTTGATATCCTTTCTAGGCCTATTGCTAGTGAAGCTACTTTAATCATGGATAATTGTTTTTTGCATGAAATTTATGTTGAGGAATATGAATTTTATAATGGATTTCAATATATTTATGCAAGCTTGAGTCAAGGAAACCAAGTAGAGGAATTGGATAACTTGTACATAATAACTTGTTGTATCATTTGGGAAATATTTGTATTCCACAGGGGAGAGATGGAATGTCATAAGGGAAGCACACACTTATGTTATTGCTAGAAATTTTAGTGTAAGAAAAACAGTGGCACATCTTCCAAGGTATTTTTATCAGCCTCTTATTCTTGAAAGTGTGTCATGTTTCATTAAATGTTGTTCATTATATGTAGTTAGTAAGCCTAGAAATAGGAAGTTAGGATTGTGCACACCACTTCCTGTACCTTCACATCCATGGGAGAGTCTTTCTATAGATTTTGTAGGAGGTATCCCTTAGTCAAAAAGAGGGCTTGATTTTTTGTATTTAGTTGTGGATAGGTTGAAAACGATGTGTATATTAATTCCATGTAAAAATAAAATCACAGATGAATAAACAACTCACTTATTCTCTTAGCATGTTTGGGTTCATTTTTGTTTTCTCACATCCATTGTTAGTGATAGAGATTCTCGATTTGTTGGGAATTTTTGGTCACGTTTGTGGGACTTGATAGATTCCAAGTTGAAGAAGAGGACAACCTTTCATCCACAAATTGATGGTCAAATCGAGGTGTTCAATCGAAAATCATACATCGTCTTCGAGGATGTTGTAGCAAGCATCGTAATTTGTGGGATGAAAACTTGCACTATATTCAGCATGCTTAGAACCATGCAAAACACTCCGCTACACATACATCGCCATTTAAGGAATGTCTTGGATACTTTCCTAGATCACCATTGGATTTGATTTTTGGGAAGGATGCTACTATTGAGGACCATAATTACATAAGAAAAGGCAACAAGTTCATAGAAAAAATCCAAGTGGCACATCAAACAGTTCAATATCAACTTGAAAAGAAATAAGGCAAGTATAAAGCAAGGCACGACAAGCATCGTCTAGATCACAAGTTCCAAGATGGTGATGAATTTTGGCTTTACATTAGCAAAGAGAGGCTTCCACGGAAGTTAAAAATCTAAAACCAATCTATTATGGTCCTTTCATAATTTTGGAAAATATTGGTGAAAATTCCTTCGAGTTAGATTTTCCTTCATGCATAAAAATTTACTCTATTGTTAATGTTGAGAACTTAAGGTTGTATGCACCTCCATTGATTGAAGATCAAGGATAAGAGGTTTGGATTCCTTCTATTGAATACTTTTCTCCTAAATACATTAATTAAATTCAACAAGACACAATTCTTGATCGAAGAACAAGGACTTCAAAAGGAGGGAGTGTAGACTACCTTTGTGTGGGGCTCAAAGGTACAAATCCATCCAAGGCCAAATAGATTGAGATTGGAAAGGTTAGGGAGTTGTACCCTCATATGATGAACAACCGAAACTGATATTTTTATGTCCAAAAGCTTGTACTATGGAGGAGTGATCAAGACATCAAAACTACGCTAAAAAATGAAAGTTGTTGGAATGGTGTGGAATCTAAATGACCATGTAGATCATGTCGTCCTGCATATGGAACAACTAGTTTCATAGAAAACCAACATAGAATGCTCCCAAAAACACGTTCTGTCCAATTTTTTAAACATTCAATTATAAAAAAAAATGCACGACAACCTAGTTAGTAGTCTGTATAGTTAACTAGGTATGCCTACGTGGTAGGGTGATTATGCAGGTTAACTTGGTCGATGTTTTTCTTCGTTGAATCATGTTGTTCCAAGAGGAAGATTGGTATTGGTTGTTGTGGTGAGTTTGTGATTGGTTTGGATTGTGGCCATCCAGATGCTGCCACGTTTTCTAACCAGAGGTCGCCACATGGCAACACAGGAGGCCACAATTTTTTTTATTAAGTTCGAACAGAGTGAGTGGGGGTCGAACCCGCAACCTCCAAGTACTGATCATAGAGCCTTTAACATTGTTCCTGCATGTTGTTCCTTGTTATATATTTTACTTTGGTTGGTTTTAATGTAACATATAATGAATAGTAGGGGGAGTGGGTCTAGTGTCTAGCCCCAACCCTGGTCATCGCCGGAGGCAGACCACAGGTGGGAGGTTAGCCCCAGGCCACACCCAACAGTTATAGACCATAACCACACCATTTAACTCCACCATGTAACACTATGAGACTTCTAGTTCGGAATTCATGGTGTTAACTGCTCCCCCTAACCGTTAACATAACAATTCCATCAACCATGACATGTGTCCATAGTTAACGCAAAGTCTGCAATCCTCAAACAAACAATGTTTATCTCTCTTTCTCTCTCTCTCTCTCTCTCTCTCTCTCTCTCTCTCTCTCTCTCTCTCTCTCTCTCTCTATATATATATATATATATATATATATTATACACCATATCTATTATTGTTTAAAATCTAATTCTAAGTGTTATTGGGAAAATTGGTGCAACGACAATTTCGCCCAATTTTTGGCGAAATTGGTGCTCAGTTAGCTCAATTTTGGGTGGATTTGTAAAATGATGCTAAATTTTTGGGAAGATGTGGAGCGAATAGTGAAGAAACTAGGGGAAGTCATAAATAAGTTAGTTTTTGACCAAATTCGAGGTAGAAAGAAGCTACACATGCATGTTTGGGCATTATAGAGTTGATGGAACATGTTTCAGAGTTGTTTGAGCATTGTAAACACAGGTAATCATACTTTTGAGCACAATAGAAGAGGTCTAAGCCATTGGAAGTTGGACGAAGGAGACATAGACCAGGTGGGGTGAACTCCTTTATCATGTGCTATTGTGTTACTATTTATGGTGATTTTCATGTCTGTTAGATGTTGTTGTTCAGTGTTTTGTTTGTGTTAATTTGCTCATGAAATTCACATAAAAACTTATGTTAGAATTGTGATTAACCTCACAATCCTGAATCACTTCGTTTATATTCTGAAATTGATCTTAGCACATCAAAAATAATATTCCCATTCATATGAAAAATATCCAACCCTTCAATAGTCAAAACATTTTAAAGGGAGTTTACCCTTATATTTTCTAGACCATGTTTTCAACTTCCTAGTTAACTATGTGAATTCTTCATTTGATTCATAGATAGAATTTTCAAATTAATCCTTATCCTTATTCTACCCATTTTCTTTCTTTTACACCTTGAAGATAGCGTCTCTGTATTCTAATATTTCTTCTCCATTTCACATATCATATGGAGTGAATATCCGAACAAGTTGTTCCATAGTGAGAATACTTAGATCCTGTATTTATTCAATGACTAAATTTTTTACATTAAACCTTATTGGCAGGGATATCAAGATTTTATAAATTATCACTTCATATTAAAGTTTGTCATTTTTACCATTTACAAGTTTGCAATTTCCTGAAGTCTACAAAGTATTCACCAATACTTTCTTCCTCTCTCATCTTCGACCTCTCAAACCTCATTCTGTAAGTCCAAAGTTTTTCGTTTTTTACTTTGTCATTTCCTTTATAGATATTTTGGATTTTATCCTATACATCATTTTCTCACTTGAAATGCATCACTTTAATGAGTTTAATCTCATTTAGTCCACTCAAAATGGTGTAACTGGCCCTCACATTATTTGTATATATCTTCTTTCCATAAACATCTATATGAAGAGTAGTAGGAATTGTATATCCTAACATAATAATTTCTGAGAAATCAACACCCAAATTCATGAGATAAACCCTCGATCCTTAGTTTCCATACTCCATAGTTTTGTCCATAAAAAATAGGCACTCTAGATTCTTGAGAATCCATGATCTCGTTTCTGGATCTCCTTCCAAGAGTTAAGTTGCATTGAAAGGAGTTGGATTCAATAAAAATTGTTTGGATAAAGAAAAACTATGGGATTTGAATGTGTATTGAATAAACTTGTAGCAATATTATATATTTTTAAAACTTAACACAAATAATAAAAATATACAAAAATAAATGCATAATTATAACAACACAAGAACACTAGAATTTTAGGTGTAAACCCTCTAGGGGAAGAAAAAAATTCCATTGCTTCAATTATTTTATTTTATTGTGAATCAATATTTTCTTTTACAAACATATGTTAGAGACAAAAAACCAGGAGAAACAACCCCTCTCTATAGATCCTTCTGGCCACCACCAACAAAGAGACACCACCCATACAACAATCTATCAAGCCATGAGTTGTTGGATACTTTAGCCTCTACAACTATAATTCTAAAAAATATGTCCAAATACAATGGAATTTCATCTGTAGATTGACGCAAGGAACATCATACTTCAAATAATTATAAATCTTGTAAAAAAATCCTTATGCTCCTACTTGAAAATTTCTAAAAAAAAAGGTTATAAAATGGAGACAATTCTTCACCACCTCCCTGACTCTAAATATTCAAACCCCACGTAGAATACTAATTTAATCATGCATGAAAATATATGAAATAATTCTAATCTTCTTCATAAAGTTACTAAATGCATATGATCGAAATTACCCCTCTTACAATTTTCTCACAATTCCTTACAATATGTCACCAAAGAAATGATAAAACTTCTCCTTTATAAATATTTCCCATATAAGTAATTTTTACGGAATGATTAAACAATAATTACATGAGGAAATGGAGAGTCAATCACCCGTGTTTAGATATTGTTGATCCATTATGATATATTTAATATTTCTTGTTGACTCGATCCACCATAATACTAAGTGAATGGAAAAATTCTACAAACTTAACCATGTGTTTTGATGAAACATAACACCGAGAGGCTTAGTGGAATGAATACCATGGGAAATTAGAAAAGAAAATTATTGTGATTTTCCTTTTCACGTGGACATGATATATGTCTATGTATCTGTTACGCTCACACAATACTCACATATATTTTGGTTTACATAGACATAAAATTTTACCATCACCCAAAATAACAACTCAACTTCAAATCCTAACCATCGACTCTCAATACAATCGTGAATCATAAAATCAATTTACATCAACTGCGAACATGCCATATTACACCATTTGTTGCCCCATCACATCAATGCCAACAATCTCAAACAATTTATAAATTCTCTCCACACATGTGAATAAGGGTATAATGAGTTCATAATGGGTAGATTTAGTAGGTTCATGAATATCAAGGAAATGGTATTATATAAAATAAATTATGTTATCCCATACATGAAAATTTGCTCGGCTTTAATTCATATATTGACGAGAAAGGAGTAGGAAATGATAATATCATAGGAATTTTACATTATAATTGTATAATTGGTAGCAACATTAATGAGCATGTGATTAATGAACATGTGATGGGTGCATAAAACACCAATTTATTGGAAAATTTTGTTCATCTTGACAATCATATTTTCCAATTCTGTTAGGTCCTTATATTACTAGTATAGTCCCTTGTTGTTGTTAGTGTAACCCCCTTATTGTTATTGTTGTACCCCTGTAACCCCCATATTGTTATTATTGTGCCCTTATATTATTATTGTTAGGTCGGCTATGATTACATTGTGGCACCATGGACTCCTATATATTGAAATGAGGTTTTGTCATTTATATCATCCAAGAATTGTTCATTCATGTAATGTATTGGAGGTTTCCCCCTCGAAGCGTCTTATTTCTAAGGCATTGATATCTCTTTTCTTCTATTTTTGGAGCTGGTTTCACAACTTTTGGTATGAGAGCTTTGGATTCTACGGTTTTGCTGCACCAAACAAGTCATCATGGAATTTTCACTATAACTTCTTTTCTACTAAGGTTTAGAAACTGAAATTGTTAGAGCATGAAGACGAACGCTAGAGGAAAAACATCGCAAAATTTTAGATATTGGTTTGCAATATGTTCAAAGATATGATCTGTGGAAGTTAGGTCTTTTTCAGGCTCCTGAATGTCATCTCAAAGAGGTGATCATGGGAAAATATTCATAACTCTCTCTATGAGCATCAGATTGGAATTCTGTAATAAGTGTCTGGAATCAAATGGATTATAGTTTCATGTCTATAAATTTCAGGGCCAAAGGAGAAAACAATGACACGTGGCAAGTCATACAAGTTTGATCTACTGAACCAATCCATAATTAGGTGATTGTGGGAGATTGGACATAACTTTTCCTCGAAGAATCCAAATCAGGTCAAACCTATGGCATTTGAAAGATGAATCAAAGGGCTACTGCAAGGCCAAATTTTAGATATATAAGATACGAAATGAAAAAGGTAATTCAATTTCAATATCGAGCTCTGCAAAATCAAGAAAAAGGTATGTATTTTTTTTCGAATTACAGAAGTCTCATTTGAAAAAAATTAGTTTGAATTTATTCCAAGGGCATATTGAAGAATAGATATCAGTATTGGGTTCTAAAATTCCCCCTAAAAAGAATTCAACGCCCATTAAGCATTCAGAAGGCTCTACTCTGTCTCATGAAGATGAAGAAACACAACATGAGATATCAAAATTACAAGAGCAAGTGCACCAAATTTTTATATCGCAAAAAGAAACAAAAAATGAAATGGAAGTTTTGAAGAAAGGCGTGGAAACTAAGATGGATGGTTTGAATAAAGGCGTGGAAGTTAAGATGAATGGTTTGGAAGCTAAGATGGATGGCATGGAAGTGGGCATGGAAGCTAAGATGGATGACATGGAAGCTAAGATCGATGAAAAAATAAAAGACAACATGGAAAACATGAAGAATGATCTAAAAGTAGACATCTAAGGTTTGGAAAAATTGATACAAGAAATGTTTCCTAATGGCGAAAATATAGTAGAGGAAACTCATGATGAGAACAAAATAAATGTTAATCGTGATTCCATAAACTCTAATGTTGGATGGAAGAACCACCATATTCCAAAGATGGATATAAGGAAGTTTGATGGCAAGGACCCCGTAACATGGATACTACAGATGGAGCAATATTTTGATCTCAATATTGTGAAAAAAACGCAAAAGGTACGCATTGCAACTTTACATTTAGAACAAAATACATTTGTATGGTATCGAAGGCTTTGCTCCCATAAAAATATTTTCACTTGGTCAATTTTTACAGAGGAAATGATAGCACATTATGAGGATACAAAGAGAAACACCTTCTTTAGCCAATTGATAAATCTCAAACAAAAGGGTTTAGTGGCGGATCACATTAAGGACTTCCAAAAATTGAATATAAGGGTAAATAATATTCTAGAGGAACACAGGATTGATGTCTTCATAGGGACTTTAAAGGATAACATCCAACATGAAGTTCACGTTTGGGAACCTGATTCATTGGAGAAGGCATTCAAGTTGGCAAGAAAAATTGAATATAAAATTATGGCAACAAGGAAGCCTACCACTCACATCTATAAAGATGGAACTGTTTCTACTCCTACACTTCCACAACCTACAAGGTTGACACCAAAACAATTGGAAGAAAAAAGAGCAAAAGGGCTTTGCTCCAGTTGTGATAGAAAATACAGTAAAGGTCATAAGTGTACTGAGAAGAAATTATTTTACATAGATTGTGAAGAGGAGGAAGAAAATGAGGAAGAAAATTCAAAAGTAGAGGATATACACCAAGAAGAAACCCTAGAAGAAGAAGAAATGAGTCCAACCATATCATGTAATACATTGGCAGGAATTACCACTCCTCAAACTCTCAAGATAGAAGGACATTTCAAGAAGAAAAAGGTAATAGTGTTGATTGATTCAAGTAGTACCCATAATTTTATTCATTGTAAGGTAGCCAAGGAATTGAATTGTTTCTTGTACCCAGCACCCGAATCTCAAGTGATGGTTGAAAATGGAGGAACTATAAATTGCTCTAGAAAATGCCATAATATCAGGCTAGCCATGGGGGAATATGTATTGAATAGTCCAATGCTTTCCATCCCAATGGGAGGTTCTGATGTTGTAATAGGAGTACAATGGTTACAATCTTTGAGGACGATAGCTTTTACTTTTTAAGAACTTTTCCTGAATGTTTTTTCGGAAGGAAAGGAAATCAAATTACGGGGTATTACAGGGAAGCTAGGAAAGATAATAAGCTCTAATGTCATGAAAAAGCTTCTAAAGAAAGAACAACAGGGCGTAATTTCACAATTATACTCAATAGAAGTTCCAAAATCAAAATCATCTATTTCTCCAGATCTCCAAAAAGCCTTGGAAAACCATTCCAAGGTGTTTGATACTCCCAAAGGACTCCCACCTATTCGTGATCATGATCATGCTATTCATTTGATTCTAGGAAGTGTTCCTCCAAACATCAGGAATTACAGATATCCTTATGTCCAAAAGAGCGAAATTGAATGTATGATTACAGAAATGTTAGAGGCTGGTATAATTCAACCTAGTCAAAGTTATTTCTCTGCTCCAGTAGTATTGGTGCACAAGAAAGATGGATCATGGTGCATGTGTCCAAATTATAGGGAGCTCAATAAGGTCATTATTAAAGATAAATTTCCCATTCCTGTGATTGATGAATTATTGGATGAATTACATGGAGCGATTTATTTTACCAAGTTGGATCTTCGTTTAGGATATCATCAAATTAGAATGAAGATTGAAGATATTTTGAAAACAACATTTTGAACTCATGAGGGTCATTATGAATTTTTGGTCATGCCTTTTTTCCTTACCAATGCACCTTCTACTTTTCAAGGGTTGATGAATTCCATTTTCAAACCATTCCTTAGAAAATTTGTGCTAGTATTTTTTGATGATATACTAACCTAGAGCAGGTCTTGGAAGGATCATGTTCTACATGTTGACAGGGTTCGCAAACTATTAGAGGAGAAACAATTATATGAAAAAAAATCCAAATGTTTCTTTGGCATACAAGAGGTGGAATACCTGGGTCACATTGTATCTGACGAGGGTGTTAAGGTAGACCCTAACAAAATTAAATCCATTAAGGAATGGAAATTCCCCACAACAATAAAGCAGTTGCACAGATTTCTCAGGTTAACAGGGTATTATTGCAAGTTTGTTAAAAATTATGGGAGAATAGTAGCACCTCTAACAACATTATTGAAGAAAGATGCATTTTCATGGACTCCTGAAGCAACTAAGGCCTTTGAACATCTTAAAGAGGCAATGTCCCTAGCAGCAGTCTTAGCTACGCCAGACTTCACAAAAACCTTTATTATGGAATGTGATGCCTCAGGAAATAGAATTGGTGCCATTTTAATGCAAGAAGGAAGATCCATTTCTTTTGAAAGTCATTCAATAAAAGGAAAGTATTTACAAAAGGCTATTTATGAGAAGGAAATGTTGGAAATAATACATGCACTAAAGAAATGGAGACCTTACCTAATGGGAAGACACTTCAACATAAAAACTGATCATGATAGTCTTAAACACTTTTTGGAACAAAGACTATCTTCAGAAGAGCAGCAAAAATGGGTCACAAAGATGTTGGGTTATGACTTTGAAATCATCTACAAAAAAGGGAAGCTAAATGTTGTTGCGGATGCACTCTAAAGAAAGGATGAAGAGGAGGAAGCATTGCTTTGTGCCATTTCAATTATCCAACCAGATTGGATAACCAAAGAAAGGGATTAATGAAATAAGGGCGAAGAAGTGTGGACTCTCATTCAAAATTTGTAGCAAGATCCTAGTACATCTAATATATTTAGTTGGAAAAATGATTCCTTATGGTACAACGATCGCTTATATATTTGCAATAATTCCCAACTAAAACAAAATATTGTTTTGGAATTGCACACTTCTCCTTTAGGAGGACACTCGGGATTTTAAAAAACTTACCATAGGGTGAAGAAAGAATTTTTTTTGGATGGCCTTAAATCTGATATTCAAAATTTTATGGCGGAATGTTTAGTTTGCCAGCAAAATAAAGTGGAGACAATGAAGACCTTGAGTCTTCTACAACCTTTGTCCATTCCAAGTCAACATTGGGAGGATATTTCAATGGATTTTATCACAGGTTTACCTAAGTCCGAAGGAAGGAGTGTCATCACGGTGGTAGTTGATAGACTTACCAAGTATGCACAATTTTGTGTATTATCTCATCCATTTAAAGCGAGTACAGTTGCTACTGCATTTATGGAAACAATTCAAAAGCTACATGGAAACCCAAAGATTATTGTAAGTGACAGAGATCCCATTTTTACAGGAAATTTTTGGATGGAATTATTTTCTTGTTTGGGTACTCAACTAGCTCACATCCCATCTTATCATCCTCAATCTGATGGTCAAATAGAGATAGTGAATAAATGTTTAGAAGGACATCTTCGTTGTTTTGTATCTAATAATAAAGAACAATGGGTCAAGTGGTTACCTCTGGCTGAATGGTGGTATAACACTTCCTTCCATATTGCAGCAAAAATGACCCCATTTATGGCATTTTATGGATATCATCCACCATCCATCACATCTTCTTTAAGGGAAAATGCTAGGGTTCAAGCAGTGGATGATCACATCGAGCATCAACAAGAAGTTCTCGAACTCTTAAAGGATAGCCTAAATTTGGCACAAAATCGAATGAAACAACAGGTAGATCAACATTGTAGTGAGAGAAGTTTTGATGTGGGAGACTGGGTATTTTTACTGCTAAAACCATACAAACAAATTTCCCTCAAGCAAGCTAAGAAGGATAATAAATTATAACCAAAGTAATATGGTCCTCACAAGGTTTTGCAAAACATTGGCACTATGGCATACAAATTGGAGCTTCTTGCTTCTTCGTGAGTGCATCCAGTTTTCCATGTTTCATGCATAAAGAAAGTTATAGGGGACAAACTTCTAGTTCAAACAATATTGCCAAAACTTGATGAGGAAGGAAAAACCATATTGGAGCCTAAAGCAATCATGGAAACAAGAACTCAACAACTACGAAATCGATCAATTTAAGAGTATCTCATCAAATGGAAGAACTTACCCACGGAAGATTCAACATGGGAGGATGAGAATTTTATAGAAAAGCACCCAAAGCTACTCAAGCATTGAGGAAAACACCTTTTTGAAGGAGAGGAGCATGTTAGGTCCTTATATTACTAGTATAGTCCCTTATTGTTGTTAGTGTAACCCTCTTATCATTATTGTTGTACCCCTGTAACCCCCATATTGTTATTATTGTGCCCTTATATTATTATTGTTAGGTCGGCTAGGATTACATTATGGTCCCACTAGGATTACATTGTGGCCCCATGGACTCCTATATATAGAAAGGAGGTTTTGTCATTTATATCATCCAAGAAGTTTTCATTCATGTAATGTATTGGAGGTTGCCCCTTCGAAGTGGCTTATTTCTAAGGCGTTGATATCTCTTTTCTTCTATTTTTGGAGTTGGTTTCACAACAAATTCAGTGTTTCTACAGAGGCCCATCTAAGGGCTCTACGTAGTGGTGGAAAGCATTTATATGAACATATATTTGTACTACAACATCATCAATAATTATCTTTTGGCTTTCACAAGTAGTGTCAAAGACTTTCACGGAGCCATTGTAGTTGTTCTTCAAAGTATAAAACAAAGGTTTTGTACGAGTGCATGGCAACATGGTTTGAGAAAACATGAACAGATTTGGAATAATTTCCTTAGAAAACTATTGAGTAGTGCCAAAAGGGATGCATGTTTATTTTTTTAGTTATACCTTTCTTGAGTTACAATTTATGGGACAAGTTTTTTCCATATTATTATTGGTTTCCATTGGTGTTGGTGGACATGTAGATTATATCCATAGTGTGATCCTGCATGGAGTGCTATTACTTTTCTAGTATCTATGGATTATGAAAATTATTATACTTGTTTGATTTTATAGCTATGGAAAGGAACACTGAAAATGTTAGGGTATAATATTAGTAGGTGGGTTAATTTTCTATGTTATTTCCCAAAAAAATATTTTTCAATTTCCATGTTTCCTAAATATGATTAGTCCAAATTTTATATCATAAAATTATTTTACTTTAAAAATTCCCAATTATTTATAAAGACTATATAAATTCATTATAAATTTGAATATTTTTACAAACATATAACTAAATATTTTATAGTTTCCATGTTATGGACTAGTAAGATAAATTCGCCAAGGTTATTTTCATAGTTTGCATGCTAGGGACTATTAATATTAGCCAAGGTTTCTAAACTTTAAGATAAATTTCGTTCCTTAAAATTTTCACTTAAAAAGAGATTAGGAATAAGTTGGATACACACATTGACCTTGTACTTAGAGACTATACTAAAAGGGACACTCTTTATGTATTGGGGTTGGTGAGATACGGTTGTAGGCATAAGTTCATCACTCACATTGATCTCATTGAAAAGATTTTGAATTTCAACAATTAGGGTAGTGAAACAAATTAGTCGAATTTCGTGATAATTATTATGGGAGTGTTTTAATATTTTGAGCTTATCCTCGTATTAATAGAAGACTCCAAGAGTATTATGTGTGTATATATAAATAGTAGATTCCAGTAGCATGTTCGACATTGATTAAGGATGAAGATAATTTTTCTTGTGACAAAGACAAATTATAATATTTTTATTTTCTTCAAATGATAGTAATGGCCTTGAATAAGTTAAAGGCTACGAGATCAAGGGATTATATTATTTCTTGTTGAGAGATTCCTATGGTTCCTTTAAGATATTTTTTAAGTATGAGCATGAAATATTCTCTGGAATTATTTCTTTGTGATATGTTTGCATTATATTTGAATGCTTTTAGAGTTGGACCTTCTCACACTGATGGTTATAGGCTAATCACCTGCTTTTTTCAACTGACAGGAAATAATGTATTCAATGTATTATCAATACGAAAACTAATATCAAAATACTCAATGAGTACACAATCAAAATATGACATGGAATACATTACTTGAGGAAACTGTGATAGGAAGTGATGAAATTTTGACTTCTAGGAATTAGTGCTACAAGTGTTAGGGTTTTAGGTAATTATTAATATTTCTGTGTAATTCCCGATACCTGCCCTATGTAAACTTCAACTCAACACTTCACTTGCTAACTACTCACAATGATTTACCTTATTTATGCCCAACATAGTTCATCATTTGAAGCATCAATATTCCAGGCATTATACCCTAACAGTTCACCTTCTGTCATTGCGATTCACTACCCACAACATTTTTTGTGAAGGTTTTTTCTTCTCAGAGAGATATTTGGAAGGAGGTAGCTAAGGCGTTTGGAGGATTTGAAGGAAGGGCGATGGAAGAAAATTTAACATAGCCAAAAGTTAAGTGTTTCATTCAGTGAACCTGTAAGGATGTAGAAGCTAATGATCTATGACTAGAAGATGATATAGTTGCGTTATCACAAAGAACTTAAAAAAGCTGACGGCTATAGAAATAGTAGAAAATTTTATGGAAATAATTGATCTCTTGTTCATCAGAACCGAATATGGGTCATAGTGGATGTTATCACTAAGAATCATCCATGAGAATATAATGCCACTCAAATTGATTTAGCTGGTGTTATTTGACACCGAGAAGTTGATATAGTTTTTTCACAAATGGAATTGTTAAAACTAATAATCACAAAGTTCATGGAAATAAACCAAACAGGCTTTGAAGTGATCATTTGGGGATTTTGATGGACCTTCAGTAGTAGAAAATCCTATCATAAAAAAACTCCAAATTTAATAATAGAATTCTTGAATACTTTTACAGTATGTCCTCGATGTAAATATAGGGTAAGAAAATGGTTTCCATCCTAAAGATGCAACCTAGTAAATTTTAGCTTCTTAGCTCCTAAAAAAGAGACTTCATCTCAATAAATTACTTGTTAATATTAAAATTATGGTTGCAAGAATATGTTTCCTTACTCTATCAATTAGGACACAAATCTCATTGCACTTATTAGGCTGTAAAACCACCCTATGTTGTCTGTAAATGCAAGATAGTTGGAGAAATTCCTTTTCAATGCCTCATTTAGGAGATGATCACAATGTTTATATGCATGAAAGTTGCATCTTTCACCATCAAACCCACTCAGGGTTTAGAATTATATTAGGATGCGAGTAGTAATGATTTTTTCTCACAAATTTGTTTGCCTATATTTTGAAGAATTTATATTAGAAATGTCCCTTATAAATATATTGATTCTTATTTTCATTAGAGATGATAATGAAGCTAAAAACATTAGCTATTACTTTGATACCAGAGGTAATGGTCTGAAATTAATTTGGCAATGGGTTCCTTGAAGAATCACATATTGTCAAATGGGATTTCATGAGAATAGTTACACATGTTAGTGCAAATTTGTTCATCCTATCACGATTGATCAAATGGGCACCTAAAATTTCTTGTTAGGTTCTCAAGCTCAATTTTTTTGTAATTTCATTAGGTCTTTAAGTACAAATATGGTCACTGGATAGAGTGTCTATTTCTATTTCCACTCCTTTCAAAACTATTACATGTTAGTCCTTGTCATCCCTTATTTGAGTGTACCATAAAAAAAAATATCATCATCATCACTCCAGTAAACATCATCATAATTTCATTCATTTCAGTGTCTCGATTAGGTCATTAGGGTTTCAGTCATAAAAAATCTATCATTCCATACATAAAATACGGTAAATGAGGAGTGGTAATACGTAAAGTTGTTCTATGAATTTGGTTTCAAATTTAATTCATGTTTCAAATATGTAATAAGTTCCTAATGTTCCTAAAGCTGCATAATAAAGTTTCAAAACTACAAATTTTCAAAACAAAGTGAAAAGACATCTAGTGGGCCATCTCACTGTTATGAAGAAAAATTACCACCATAAGCTATAAAAGACCAATTCAAGCTCATTTTCTCATTCACCTCATTGAATAAGATCTCTCATTCATAACCAAGTGCTTCATCAACAAATTCAAGTAAAACAAATTCCAAAATTTGATGCCAAAGCAGCCACGCTGCACTTTCTAGGCTACACACTGTGCTTTCTTCCACTTGTTTTGTTTTCTCTCCTAGAGGCATGAAATCAAATTCTGAAGGTTTCTGAAGGTTATTAGGGTGTCTAGCATCATGAAAAAGTTACACATTAGGTAACCTCTCCTTGCAGCTCAATTTCATCGTTTTAGAGTGTAAACCCTCCATTCTCCCCTACGTTGTGTTTTAGTGGCTGGCCCATATTTTCAAATATTGCAAGGTAAATACATCTTCCAATATTTTCTACCCTCCATAATACCAAATACCATATCCCATAGCCTTCACGCCCCCTCATTCTAATTTCCTAAGCCCCAAACCCTAAACCCTAGCCCAATTCTGCAATTTTGGGGGGTTTCCTAACTAGGAATGTGTAAAAATTTCCTAGCTCAATTCCCATATCCATTTCACTCCATTTCACTTCCTATACTTCCCTAATACCCCTGTCCATATCCCTAAATATTCCTACTCCAATCTCCCTTTCCTAAACCCTTCATTATATTCCTTTTCTCCCTTCCCCTGTTTTGTCCCATTAGCCTTTTTTCCCTTCCAAACAATCAAATGAAGGAGAATAAGCTTTACAATAATGGAGGCCAGCTGATAAGATATGAGCCCTTAAAAAATCATGAATTAATGTCTTCACCACTATATAAACAATGTTTTCAAAGGGTAGGGTGTCTTCCTTTTTGTGAACAAGTTGAGAAAATCAAATAGCATGCCACATTGACCAAATTGTTCACCACTTAGCTCAAAAAGGATAAGGTCATGATTGCGGGGTTTACATTCACGATATCAACTAATGTTGTAGTTGAGGCCACATGAATACCTAATAATGGTGAAAAATTGTTTAAAACCCAAGAAATAGGCAATCAAAATTACCAGCCCTATCTCAGAAGACATTATCCAAAACACATCAAGAAGATTTTTCATGTTGGGCACTTCCTTGTGAGTATAGACCACTAAGAAGAACATCATGAAGTACTTCACATGTGAGGGAATATATTCTAGACTATATGGGTATCATGTCAAACTTCTCATGCTTTTCACAGGGGTAAAGAAACTCAATCTTACCTATTACCTCTACAGAATTTTGGCGTCTTGAAGCCAACCTCTTCAATCATGCTCTTATCAAAATCATTGTTTTACATTATCTTGAAAAAAAACAATCTCTTGGGAAACTTTCATGCTGCTACGATATTTCGACACATAGGAAATAGTTAATATAACCTGGTTTATCATAGAGTTAGGTAAAGTGTGTTTCAGAAACATTTTTGCATAAAATGAAACAACTTTTTAGGTAAAGTGTGTTTATTTTGGTTTATAGTATTTTTTTTATTATCGTATCTATACCCTCTTTTTTGTGTATGCTCTTTTATTTGCATTTCGTGTGATCTCAGAAAATATGAAACAGGAAGACGAGATTTTTCTGCTACATATGCTCTTTCCCTGCAACTTTGCGCGATCTCGGGAAATCAGAAATAGTGAGAAAATTTGATAGTTTCCAGACAAATTAACTGTAAATCTAACATTTTGTCATAATTATTGTATTTTTTTTATTGTTGTTGTGTGTAGGGATTTGTGTTTTATTTTTCAGGAAAAAGCACGCACATCGAAGAAAAAAAATAGCCCCCTTCCTCCTTTAAAACAACTACAAAATCCTTTTACTTGCTCATTTGCTGTAAAGTTTCTTTATGAGAATAGAGGTCTTGGGTTCAAGTCTCTTTTTCAAGATTCTTTTTTCTAAAAATCTTGTTTTCAAGTTACTTTTTCTTAAAAAGCTTTTTGGCAAGTTGCCTTTTTTTAAAAGGGGTTTTATTTTAAAGGCACATGTAAAAGTAACATTGTAAAAGTGACTCTCACTTATTTATAAAAGTGGGTCACAAAAAGTAGCTTTTTTAAAGTGATATTATTATATTAAGTTTGGAAAAGGGGGACAATTTCATCATCAACTTTCAACATATCACATAACTACTCAACATCTACTACAACTTGTTCTCAAAATGGCGTAACTTCTTTATCCAGAAGTCATTTTTTGAGCCATTTCTTTTTAAACAACCTAATTTTTCGAGATCTTTCCATTCGAGCAGTTACTTTCAACATTTTAAGCTTCAGGGTTTAAAAATGGAAAGTGCATGCCTCGTTATTCTTAAGAGCACTGAGTATTTCCAATGGATACCCCATATGGTAGACTTAGTTAGAAGTAAAGGGATTTATAGAATAGCCACAAGAGAAGAATCTAAACCTATCGATCGAGATAAAGCGGCTAAATGGGAAAATAATCAAATTGAAGCACGAGGGTTGATAGGAATGTCCATTTCTCAAGATATTAGATTTCATATCCAAGAAATTGACTCCCCTACTGATGCTATGAAAAATCTAAATACTGTTTTTGGCATTAAAAATGAAATTAGAGCCCACCAGCTGGAAAATGAGTTGCTTACTTTGGACCCCAATAAATTCTCCTCTATTGATAATTTTTTGTCCAAATTCAAGACCCTTAGACTTATTTTAGAAGGTTGTAAGGTCAAAAAGGAATATGGTAGCCTTATCTATTCCATTCTTGCTAAGCTAGGCCTTGCATACTCTGTATTTTTTTCCACCTTCCATTCCACTTGATAAGCCCTCATTTCTCAAGGAACAACCTACAAGTCCCCCTCTTTTGATGTCTTTTGTGACTCTTTGATAAGAGAACAAGAAAAACTCTTACGCTATGGTCTTATTAATACTGGAAAATATTCTAAGAAAGAATTAATAGCCCAACAACAACCATATCCAAATAATCCTAAGAAGCGACATCCTAAAAGGAATGGTCCTAAACAACATAATAGTCTTAAGAAATTTCAGCTGCAAATTGAAAAAGAAACATAACAAACTGATAAGGAAAAAAAAACAAAGTGAAGAATATATATAGACATTCCAACATTTTTAATCGTGATGGCCACATCGAGTAAAAATGTTTTAAGAAGATGGAAGCCTTGGAAGCAACAATGAAGAATCACAACATCAATTTGGAGAACTCTTCAACTTCATCTTCGAGAATGAAACTTTCTTCTTGTGGTTATCAAGCATAAATATTGGGTTATGCATTAAAAGTATCTTCTTCTTCTCATTGTCTTGAATGGCTGATTGATTCTGGAGCCTCTTACCACATGGCCAAAAATAAAGCCATGTTTTCTTCTTTAAGTGATTGTAACACCAAAAATATTTATGTTGGTGATGCTAGATCTCTTAGTGTTGTAGGCTCCGAAATCATTCATCTAGATAATGGTGATTTTAATGATGTATTATGTGTTCTTACCTTGTCTTGCAACCTTCTATCTGTTTATCAGATAAATTATTCAGGTGAAGGGAAACAATAGAATTCTTAGCTCATGATGTTCTAATAAAGGACTTGAGAGATCCTAGACATATTTTAGCTACTACCGTTGCTGATGATTCCAAAAGGTTGAATAAATTTGAAAACTTTGGGTCATCATGTATTCCCTCCATTTTTGTTTCTCATAATGATGAAGTGAGCAAACTTTGGCATGAGCGATTTGGTCACTTAAGCTATCGCTCTCTTCAAAATCTATGTAAAGAAAATATGGTGATAGGTATTCCTATCGTGTCTTGCCAAGATGGTGTTTTTTCTCGTTGTGTACTCTGAAAACATCATCGGGATAGTTTTTACAAACATGCATCTTGGAACTCTTTAGCCCCTTTGCAGCTTGTGCACAATGATTTATGTGGTCCACTTCCAGTTGTTTCTTTCTCTGGCTATAAGTGATTATTAACTTTCATTGATGATTTGTCAAAAAACACTTGAGCATACTTCTTAAAACTCAAGAGTGAAGTTTTTAACATTTTCTTTGCCTTTAAGGCCTTTTCTGAGAAACAATATGGACATCAAATTCTTAAGTTAAGATTAGGAAATTGAGGAGAATATGTTAATAACAAATTTATCAACTTTTTCATTGAGCATGGCATTCAATTGCAACATACTGCTCCATATACTCCATAATGAAATGGTGTAGCTGAAAGGAAGAATCACACTCCAAAATAAATGGCTAATTGTATGCTTCAATCTAAAGGACATAGTCTTAATTTCTGGGCAACATCAATTAAATTTGCAAAATACATAGTAAACCACACTCCTACTAAAGTTTTAAGGAATATAACTCCAGAAGAAGCCTGAAGCTCAATCAAACCAGATGTAAGGCACTTTTTGGTTTTTGGAAGTGAAGCTTGGGCCCATACTCCAGATGTGAAATATAAAGCCTTAGAACCTAAGAGGGAAAAATGCATTTTTGTTGGATATTCTGAATATGTCAAAGGATATAGACTTCTTCAACCAAAATCCAAAAATTTAATCATTAGAAGAGATGTAAAACTTGATAAAAATATATTGTCCTACAATCCTAGTTTAGTGAGTGTGCCACCTTTGGCCTGTGAGCCTGATTCAGCATATGTGCCACCTCTCTCTATATCTTCTAATTTTTGACAAGATTCCTTCTAGTTCAGATGATGACAATGAGGAGAAAAATCCTCCTCCACATCCTCAAGATATTCCATCAGTTCCACAACTTCCAAAATGGGTCCACTCTACTCGAGATGTAGGTCCTCTTGTAGGTGACCCTGTAAATGAACGTCGTACCTGTTCTCAGTTCAAGAAAGCCTCTTCTTTATTAGCTCAAGTTCCTGAAAATCCTGATCCAGAAACCTTTGAAGAACCTTCAGTTCATCCAGGTTGGGATGCAGCTATAAATGAAGAACATCATTCCTTATTGTCAAAAGAGACTTGGGATCTTATTCCTCTTCCAAAGGGAAGAAAACTTGTTATATGAAAATGGGTTTACGAAACAAAGTTTGAACCAGATGAAAAAGTGGATAAACATAGAGCTCGTCTTTTTGCTAAAGGATTTTCACAAGTTGAAGGAATTGAATACACTAAAACCTTCTGCCCTGTTGCCAAAATGAATTCTATCTATCTTTTTCTTTCCCTTGTTGTGTCCTTTAAATGGGAAGTCCATCAGATGAATGTTAATTCCGCCTTCTTACATGGGTATTTTCATCGATAAATCTACATGGAACAACCCCCTGTATTTATCTAAAATGACTCTAGCCTTGTATGTCACCCTAGGAAGTCTCTTTATGTTCTCAAACAAGTCCCTCGGGCTTGGTATGCCAAAATGTATAGATTTTTCTTAGATAATGGACTTTCTAGATGTCATTCCAACAACAGTGTCTACACCAAGAAAGTGGGTATGTTCTTAATCATCCTTATTCTTTATGTTGATGATATTATCCTTAATGGTAGTGATCCCAACCATATAAACCACATGAATTATAGCCTCAAACAGAAGTATCAAATGACAGACTTCGGACACTTTCATTATTTCCTTGGTCCTCAAGTCTTACAATCCAAAGAAGGTATTACCTTTTCTCAGTCCAAGTATGCATGTGATCTTCTATGCCACTTTCACATGGAATACTGTAAGCCAGCCCCTTCTCCCTTTCATTCTGGATTAAAGCCTTAAATCACTTGTACTTCCCTTGAAATTGATGCTACCTTATACCATCAAATTTTTGGTAACCTTATATATCTAACCTATACCCATCCTGACATTTCCTTTGTCATTGGTCTTGTTTCTCGGTTTATGCAAAAACCTCATGAAAGTTGTCGAGGTATAAAAGGTATCTTTTTAACACCTATTTATCTCACATTAATTATCAATCCGGAAGAAAATTTTTATTTCAAGAGTGTACTCTATCTGAGGCTGCAATTCATCCAAGAGCAATGCTATGAAGATGTAGTATAGAATTCTAAATTCAAGAATAAACAAATGCTTGTAAAGGAACCTAATTACAAATGGAAATGCTCTGAAACTTGAATTAAATCAAACTGCAAAACATTGATCAGGGATGTAGTAGAAATAAATATTTCCCTTAGAAATCGATGCAAGATAACCAATCTAGAGACTTTGGAGCAATAACCTCCGTCCTCTACAGTTGGTGATCTTAAAACAATTGAAATGAAAGGAAACTCAATATTCTAGAAATTTATGCAGTTGAAATCAAACTGGAACAAGACCATCAATCTGGGAACGAGGAAGAAATAACCAATGTTCTCTATAGTTGACAGTCCTGTTTGAAAGAAATTAAAAGGAAATAGAAATTGAACTAAAAGATGCTAATGAAAGGAAACTAGGAAAGCTCTCAAAACTAAACTCTTTGCAATTAATCAACTGAAATGAACAACAATGTAAATGGACATAAAACTGTGATTAAAGGAATCGAATAACCAATCCTATTGAACAAAAATCTGTAATGAATATCAATCAAACGAAATAGAAAGTGGAATGAAACCATAATGGAAATAGAACAGCGAAGCTCCGTTAAGGTATTAACAAGATAAATTATACAGTGTTGAGATTCTTGTTAAATCATAAAGAAACAACAACGGGATTCGTTAATATAACACAACAATACCAATAAGAAATTCAACAATAATTAACTCTTCAATCGTAATGAAACCAAACACGATTATCACACAACAGTAATTAAACAATATAAATACAAACAGCGGGTCACTCCACCAGGGTCGGGCCCTCAGCTGCCGGTGAAAGCGCCGTCGAGCTACTGCAAAACTTGAGAAATGGAACAAGAACGCCTATTTGTATTAATAAAACATGAATAGCTCTTACATCAGTTTCTCTTTGCTCACAAGAGTCAAGGAATTATAATGTTACAAAGGAAATTCAATAATCATCCATTATTCTCCAATACATAATACATGCTCTCCTTTTATAATCAGAAGGAAGAGAAATTAAATAGAAAATATGATCTCCCATAACAATATTGGATTGTTCCCAACAGCTTGATCAACTAGAAAATACATTTCCAACAATCTTTAAACAAAAGTAAGGCGAATTTGGCTTTGCAACTGAGATTTGGAGGATGGCCACAACAACAAATCTGAGAAAACCATGCTCAAAGAACCCTGTGTTTCTCTCAATACAGGCCGAATTTTGGCAAACCGTTCTTTGAAAAAAGTTAATTGAGTCAATTCTGGACAAAACCCATGTTCCATATTTTCCATATTCTTCTCCATTTTCTGAGAATCTCAACTGCAAAACTATCACTTCTTATTCTAGTGAATTTCTGAGTTGGAATATTTCATGATGATTTGGAAATCAAATCTGCAGTTTGGAAAATATCTTGGAGGCTAAAATGGTGAGTGATATTACAAAATATATTAATAAACCATCATTGATAAAATTATGCATAATAATCATCAATTTATTAAAAATAAAGGAGAAGAAATAATATTCATCCATAAGAGCATAAATAATTATAAAATGGATTTATATAATAAATTATAACAAATGATATGATAAAGAAGAGTAAAAATGGATGAAATAAGTGTTAAAAAGTGGTCGTATTCACGACCCAACACACCCCCAAACTGAATATATTGCATGTCCTCATGCAACCTAGAACTGAATATATTGCATGTTCTCATGCAACCCAAAGACAAAACCCATGTGTTAACCAAGCAAAGAAAATTGTTCATCCCAACTCATGAAATAGATGGAACAAATGAATGTTTCTTCAAATAATGAATATTCAATTTTAGCAATAGAGGCATAACAATTTTTACAGTTGATGTTCAACTATATGCATATGAAGTTGCAGAAAAATGTGACATAAGTAACAACAACACTCATTAATCATTTTCTCAAAAATCGGATCGTTTTGATGCACGGATCATGAGATATAAAAAAATGGTTGTAGGTGATAGTGCATAATTTTCGAAATTTTATGAACTAATTTAGTGTGAAATTATTTGGGTTTGTGTATTTTAATGATACCTCTTTGTTATCCAGAAATCACAAGAATTCAGTTCATAATTTTAAAGATATATGCGAAACAATTTCTGCACTATATACAAATGAAATTGTATGCCTTAAATGAGAAAGAAAGTGGAAAACATCCATCATGTGTAGCAATCCCCCCCCCCAACTGAAGAATTAGCATGTCTTCATGCGATGCTAGAAAACAAAGAGAGGTGGTTTCTACAATCTGTTGAAATCTATTCTTGTTATAAAACAACATGGAATAAGGGAGGTGTTGAGAATGAATAAGAATATTAAAGAAGATTACTGACATGGTCATAAGAAAGAAATGAAAGAAATCAACACTCCCCCAAACTGAAAGATGAGACGTGTCTAGAAAAATGGGAAGTGGTAAAGATATGGAATGAATGATGATAAATAATGCTCAATGGATTTTCATGAAATTCTCCTAAATTCATAATAAATCAGAAAATTATGCTATTTTACCTCAAGTGTTACCTCCGAAAAATGTGGAATGACATGTAGGGACTAGCCTTTGTTGAAGCTGATGTAGGCTGAGTGGATACTGAAAGTGATGCAAAGGTGGAAGCCATGCAAGCACATCATGTCTGAAGAATTGTGCGCGTTCACGAGCCTTCGCTGTTAATTGCAATAGTGTGGTCGTGCTGCGAATAGAATTTTTCCCCATACTCGTTGTTCTCCTGTAAACAAATCACAATTATGTATGCAATTTTCTTGAATCCACAGTTTCAGTTTAGAATGGCAACAGATAAGATGCATGCAAAAAAGTTCAAGCAGAAAAAAATTCTGTAAAAATGCAGTATCAATATTGTGGCAAATCAGCAAAATAGAAAAGCAGCGTATTGCACAACAATTGTACAGCATGGAAAGACATACATACTTATGATACAATCAATGAAATTATAACATTCTATGCATGTGATAAATCGTAAACAGATATGGAAGCGTTTTGTAATGATTCAAGGATAAGGAGAAGGAACAACTTAAGATAAACATAAGTACAAATGCGTTTATTACCCACTTAAACTAATTTGATCGATTTACGATGATTTTTATGTATAATAGGTTCAAAATCAAAGGTTAAAGATTCATACTTTCATATGATATTTAAATAGAGATATAGGAAAAAGGGTTTAATATTACTATTGATGTGTATAAATGTGACTCTAATACCATCAGCAGAGCTTTGTTGCCCACAGGTGTCCATAACCTTGATAGAGTTACTCTCTCACCCTTGGAACCATTTTCCTTTATTTATGCTGAGGAAGTGCTTGTTAATTATCATAACGGAGGCCATTGTGTTGGCTTGGTGACTAGATAAATCACAATGCCATTCACTAGGAAGAAGTGAAAAGTGGGCAGGTCGGCTCGTGATGAGACCTCTTGTTCCAAGGAATTCTTAATTTTTTCAATTGTCCATTGGACCATATCCCTGGTTTGGTGGCCATGATGGGAATGCCACTTCACTTGCTTCCTTATGAACATGGTAGGCTGGCTCTTGATGAGACCGCCTATCCTCCATCTGCCAAATTATAAAATTATTAATGAAATATGTAAATATTTTTCTTTTCATATAGCACTTTCCTATTTATTCATAAAGGATGGCTCAGCACTCCTTAAGAGTAGGGATGGTGGAAGAAGTCTGAACAACTCAATAGAAAAGAATATTCCCTTGTTCCTACTCCATAAGTAAAAATCAAAGAAAGTTATAAAATATGGGAAAGAACCAACATGATAAATATAATCGATCATATGAATTTAGTGGTAATAAGACAACAAAATCATGTTATTGATTATGTCCCTTTTTCCTTTTTCTTATCATTACTAAACAACTTTCTTAAAAATGACGATTTATTTTGATTTACTGATTACAATAAGCTCTAATTTGTGTATCATTCCATAAATTGTATGTTTGTATTTCAAAAATTCATGAAAAATTCAAAAAAAATTCTAAAAATGTTGTTTAAAAAAACAAGAAAAATGCACTAAAAAAGTGTTGTTCCTTTGGAAAGGAATAGCAAAAACAATCTGCAAAAATGTTGTTCATTTGGAAAGGAATAGCAAGAATAATCTGTGAAAATTCTGTTCCTTTGGAAAGGAACAACAAGAACAGTCGGCGAAAATGTTGTTCCTTTGGAAAGGAACAACAAGAACAGTCGGTGCTGTTCCTTTTGAAAGGAACAACAAAAACGAGTGGTGTTGTTACTTTTAAAAGGAACAACAGAAAAAACGAACGGTGCTGTCTCTTTGAAAGGGAACAGTGAAATCATGCAAAAAAAAAATAAATTCTTTTTTAAAAGAACAACAAAACTAATTGGCGAAAATGTTGTTCCTTTTGGAAGGAACAACAAAAATAAACACATAAACGCACTGCTTCTTAAGAGGAACGACTGTTGTTCCTTAAGAGGAACGATTGTTGTTCCTTAAGAGGAACAACAACTGTTCCTTAAGAAGAACAACAACTGTTCCTTAAGAAGAACAAAAAACAAATATAAACACGCAAAAAGGAAAAAAAAATAGAAGAAAGAACAAAGCTAATATGAAATCCATTGCCAAGCAAATCCAATCAAATAGAAAGTTTATGTACATGTTTCAAGAAAAAGTAAATTTTTACAGAATTGGTGCTACTGAAGAATTGCCTTCTGTAATTGAAACTTGCATGGTGGGGTCCTTATTGTTCAATTTCCACTGGAGAGGAAATCATAATTTGAAGAGATTAACACCTGAAACACAAAAACATAAAATAAATCAGAAAAGAAACAACACTCTATTAAGTTACAACAACGATGATATTATTTCTAAGAGAATATCAAATCTATTAATGGAAAAGAATGATCTTTTTGAAAAATGTTTGGCAGCAGTGACATGAATCTTCAAATGGAAACCAATTCTTCATTTCTTTTGTTATGAATCTATTAGGTAATAAACTGGATGAAATGCCCTTGTTTCACTAAAATTTCTCTCCAGAATCGCTCGTCCATAAATTGACCTTCTTTGTTTTGCTACGACCTGCAAAAAACGAGTGTCTAACTGCAGTAAAACATTAAATCATGGAGAAAGAGAGGTACGTAGGCTCTCCTGATCCAATAATTATGCAAAAAAAACTAACAAGTAGTTACTATGTAGAACAAATCCATGGACAAAGTAAAATTAATTTATTACATGCGGGAGAGCAGTGGCCAATCATGCTAACCAGCAGTGTTTCAATCATAACTTCTTTGTTTTTCGTCCGATTTGAGTGATTACAAAGCCAAATGAGAGCTAATGCAAATTTTTATCTCCAATAGAAACAGGTTTTAAAAATTCAATGCTATGATATGTTAAATTGGCTTAGAACAACCTGCATAATAGAGTCATTTTTTATTTTCCAGCTTAGACTAACAGTTAATATTTCAAGCATAAATTTTTCGTTTAATGGCGGATTGAACCGATTCAAATTGAAGATTAAATTAGATTCATTTATTGATATCCAATAGAAAAATGTTTTGAAGACAAGAAGAATTGATGGGTCAAATACGTTAATGAACAGCCGAGAAAACAGAGTTTCAAGAATGCTGATTTATGATAGGCAGTCAGTGTTTCGGTCATAAATTCCTCATACGATATCGAAATTGAGTGATTCAAATTGCGTTGTAAACTATATTCATAGAGGAATATATCATAAAAATATGTTTTAAAAATATAATCATTTAGGTCTCCAAAAACTTACTGTCCCAACTCTGTTCTTGAGCTGCCTACTAGACACCTTGTTAATGTTTTGGTCCTAACTTTTCCGTTTCAAATCCAAATGGAGTAATTAAAATTGAGTTGGAAATCAGACATCAAGGGCTACTTAGGATAGAAACAATTTTTAAAAATATTCAATTTTGGTCCTCCAAAACATGACTGTCCCAACATTGTTTTCAGGATTTTCATCAAGCCCGGGAGCCAAAAAATGATATTCAAGCAATTTTTCCATATTGATGATAAAAATGAATATAAGTGTTTGTAGAATTTTTATTTGTAATATAATTCATCTACATACACAAATAAGTTAGAATATTTATCATCAATGTTGATTTCCACAGCGTGTTGCAACAAAAACAACTATTTTTACAAAAATAAAAAAATGTGTTTATTTCCTTATTTATTTCTCCATTAATCTACTCTTATTTGAAAATCAAATATGCTTATATATAAGAGTATTTCTAGTGGAGCCATTTCCAAAATAAGGCCTCTAATATATACATACCGAAATTTGAAAAATGCATGTTGATAAATAGTAGGGTATAAGAGGCCAACTTCCTTTCTTGTAAAAAAAAAATAAAAAAAAATTGGGCAAGAATTCTCAATTTCTTGGGAATCTTGCTCAGTCTCTTATGTTTGGATATGTACCTCAGCAAAGGCTACAGATGGTGACTCCGTGGCCTAAAGGGAAGTAGTAAGTTGTCTAGAAATAACTTTCCTAGGTCCTACTGATGGCTGAGATTCAGTTTTCTTAAGAATTTCGTCAATAAAGGTCCTTTTCCCAAGGGTCACCAGTCCCTAAGGATTTTCAGGTTTGAGACGAATTTTGTCTTGTTTAGATTTTCTAGTCATTTAAAACAACAAGCCTTCATTCCTACCTAAAGAAATTTTTTTTTACCCAATTCTGCTGTGAAGCGGGTAGTGAGAAAGTATGTTCCTTGTTCGGTGTGCAGGTTCTTACCTTCCGTCTTTAAAACCCAATTCTTCCCAAGCAGAAAAAAGGTCAAATGTGCATCACTCTTTTTAAATAGCATACACTCTCCCCGGCAACGGTGCCAAAATGTCAAGGCATAAAAATCTATCTTTTTAACACCTATTTATCTTACATTAATTAGTAATCCGGGAGCGAATTTTTATTTCAAGAGTGTAATTTGTCTGAGGTTGCAATTCATCCAAGAGTAATGTTGTGAAGATGTAGTATAGAATTATAAATTCAAAAATAAACAAATTCTTGTAAAGGAACCTAATTACAAATGGAAATGCTCTGAAACTTGAATTAAATCAAACTGCAAAACATCGATCAGGGATGCAGTAGCAATAAATCTTTCCCTTAGAAATCGATGCAAGATAACCAATTTGGGGACTTGGGAGCAATAACCTCTATCCTCTACAGTTGGTGATCTTAAAACAATCGAAATGAAAGAAAACTCAATCTTCTAGAAATTGATGCAATTGAAATCAAACTAGAACAAGACCATCAATCTGGGAACGAGGAAGAAATAACCAATGTTCTCTATAGTTGACAGTCCTGCTTGAAATAAATTAAAAAGAAATAGAAATTGAACTAAAATCTGCTAATGAAAGGAAACTAGGAAAGCTCTCAAAACCAAACTCTTTGCAATTAATCAATTGAAATGAATAGCAATGTAAATGGACAGCAAACTGTGATTAAAGGAATCGAATAACCAATCATATTGAACAAAAATCTGTAATGAATATCAATAAAATGGAATAGAAAGTGGAATTAAACCATAATGGATATAGAACAACGAAGCTCCATTAATGTATTAATAAGATAAATTATACAGTGTTGAGATTCTTGTTAAATCATAAAGAAACAGCAATGCGATTAGTTAATATAACACAGCAATACCAATAAGCAATTCAACAATAATTAACTCTGAAATCATAATGAAACCAAACATGATTATCACACAACAGTAATTAAAGAATAGAAATACAAACAGCGGGTCGCTCCACCAGGGTCGGGCCCTCAACCGCCGGTGAAAGCGCCGCTGGGCTACTGCAGAGCTTGAGAAATGGAACGAGAATGCCTCTTTGTATTAATCAAACATGAATAGCTTTTACATCAGTTTCTCTTTGCTCACAAGAGTCAAGGAATTACAATGGTACAAAGAGAATTCAATAATCATCCATTGTTCTTCATCCTCCCCAATACACAATACATGCTCTCCTTTTATAATCAGAAGGAAGAGAAATTAAATAGAAAATATGATCTCCCATAACAATATTGTATTTTTCCCAACAACTTGATCATCCAGAAAATACATTTTCAACAATATTTCAACAAGAGCAAGGCGAATTTGGCTTTGCAGCTGAGATTTGGAGGACGACCACAACAACAAATCTGAGAAAATAATGCTCAAAGAACCCTGTGTTTCTCTCAATACATGCTCAATTTGAGAAAAACATCTTTACTAAAGTTAATTGGGCCCATTTTGGACAAAACCCATATTCCGGATTTTCCAGATTCTTCTTTATTTGCTCAGAATCTCAACTGTAAAATTGTCACTTCTTATTCCAGCGAATTTATGAGCTGGAATATTTCATGATGATTTGGAAATCAAATCTGCAGTCTGGAAAATATCTTGGAGGCTAAAATGGTGAGTGTTGGTATAAAATATATTAATAAACTATCACTGATAAAATTATGCATAATAATCATCAATTTATTAAAAATAAAGGAGAAGAAATAATATTCATCCATAAGAGCATAAATCATTATAAAATGGATTTATATAATAAATTATAATAAATGATATGATAAAGAAGAGTAAAAATGGATGAAATAAGTGTTAAAAAGTGGTCGTATTCACGACCCAACAAAAGTCACTAGAGAAAAAAAATGTAATAGTTTGATATATTTTATGTACAGTTCAGTTTGAGATTCATTATAGTGCAGAAGCATCTCCATTGTTGATTCATTTCACTGATTCTGATTGGGATGGTGATCTTGATGACATAAATTATACTACATGATATGTATTCACTCTTAGTTTAGGAACCATTACATGGTCTTGTAAGAAACAAAGTGTCGTCTCTCTTTCTTCGATAGAAGCAAAGTATCGCGGTGTAGTTGATGCCAGTACGGAAGCCCTATGGCTTAGTCAGATCCTGACAGAATTTGGTCTTCATCAACAACATCCAGCTACATTTTGGTGTGATAATCAATGTTCCATTTAGCTATGCAAAGATCCAACTCAACATAAGTGCATGAAACACATTGACCAAAATCTCATTCATGATCGTGTTCTTGAATTGCAGTATTGTTCAACCAATGCTCAAGTTGCCAATATATTTACAAAGGCTCTCATAGAAGAGAAGTTTACCAAACTTTGATCTATGCTTGGATTTCATGAATGTTATCATTAAGGGGGGATAGGCTCTAATTCCTCCTTCCTTCTCATATTGTGTTACCTTTGTAAATCCTTCAATCCTATCCCAAGTTGTTTTTAAGAGGGGGTGTTAGGATATTACGATACATAGGAAATAGTTAAGTATAACTTGGTCTAGCGTAGAGTTAGCTAAAGTGCGTTTCTTTACTATGTACATTTGTAACTTATAATCTGGCTGTGAGGATATGTAGTGATCTGACAGTTCACTCTCTCCTCGGTGGTACTAACACTTGATATGTGGCTTAAGACCCGATTGGTCCATGATATCTGTTTAAAGAGGATGGAGGGTCATTTTTTTGGTAACTATTTATGAGAGAATCTTATGTAAATTTTCTTTCTTTATTTAATAAATTTCCTGAAGTGGTTGTATTGGCTCAGGCAGTGGAAAATTTCCCTCTTTAATTATTTTAACCACGTCAAATACTGGTGTGTTGATCTGTGATATTTTTTTAAGCGGTGAAATTTGGTGTTTGATCTAAGGAAATTACCTTGTAAATTCCTACATAGGCAAGAAAATTTATTTTTTCCTTCTAGTAGCCAGCCTACTAGCCCTAGTTCACCATCAACACCATCAGCACCATCAAGACCATCTAGACATGTGGAGGTTGTCTCACCTAGCACAGTTTCAGTGAGGAGGAAGATTAAGGTCACTTAGTGATACCAGAGAGGCAGAATTCTTTTGTTTTCTCCTCATATTGAGTAAGGGGCCAAGCCCACATCAACAGAGCAGGGATTACCATCACAACATGAGACAACTTTTCATGATGATGAGATCATCCATCATGACATTGACATATTAGACTTGGAGACCAATAAAGAGCATGAAAACCTACAACAGATCATCAAGGACAAATATGCTTAGATCAACGAACTCAAGGAAAAATTGGGAAGGACTGATTTCATAGTTTCCTTCCTAGAGCAAGAGAACAATTAGTTGAAGGAAAAAGAGTTTTCTTTATAGAATAATAAATTTCAAGCTAGTATGAAAGATGTGAAAGTAAAATAAGTGGTTGATAGTGAAGAGTTAGATAAGCATGAAGAGAGGGTGACAAGGAAAATTCTAAGGACCATGGGCCTTAGGAGGGCACTTGAAAAGGAAAGAGAACAAAATCCACCAGATGAAGAATTGGCATTTGAAGAAAGGATACCCATGGAAATCAATGGAAACATGGAGTTTGGCTTTAGAAATTCAATATTCACTTGGAGAATATCCTTGAAAAGGCTAACATAGATAACAAGTTTCAAAAACATGTGGTTGACCACTACTACACCATGAATCAAATTTACAAAGCCAAAGCCAAACAATTGCAAGAAAAACTGAAAGGAACCCTAATTAGTCAAAAGGAGAAGGGTAACTTGGAGTTACTTGATGATTCTTCCTTAGTGGCATAAAATACCCTATCCAGAATCTTTGGATCAACTTCGAGGAGTTTTGGAGAATTTTTTTATTTTTGTCAGTTTTTGGTCAAAATTGGAAATTTTGAAAATGAGTCACACTGGCAAAAGTGCAGTGTGGACCACACTGCTCTTTTGTTGGGGAGTTCCAATGGAGGCATTCTTAGCACTGGTGGATTCCGTTTAATGACTACTTCAATCCTAGTTAGTGGTGGGGCCATGTCAGCCACTTTTGGAGGGTCAAAATGGCCAAAAACATGCAAAAAATGGCTTTTCTGCCTTGTTTTTGGAGACCATGCTGCGCTTTCTGAGTACTCTTGGGAGAAAGAAGTTTTGGACGGCTAGGAGCCACATTTTTTATTTTTTTAACATCCTATCATGTATCATACATCCAGGTCTTTCCATAGCAACTTTCAGATCAACATTTGGACACCTAGAAGGCCTTCAAATTTCCCTTTTCCCTAGTTCGTTGCGCTTTCTCCAGTGGGCATTTTTCAGATGCAGTTACACCTAATTTGAATTTTTACATATGTAATTGATGAATGATGATGATTTTGTGATGTCATAAAGTGTAATTGAGTTGGTAAATAGTGAAATAGGGTAGATACATTCTTGTTAATGTAATTTTAGTCAAATGTATCTAGTTTCTTATGATGATGAGAATTGGTTGACCTACACTAGACATTAGGGTTTTGTTGAGCATATCATGTAATAAAATCCACAACTGATGGATCCAACCCCTAAGAGAGGGGAGATGTTGTTTTGGTCTGTATATATCATTTTTAGAGTCATTCGACTGGTTGGACATCGGAGTATTGTAACTCTTGTAGCTTGTACTTTCACTTTCATATTCATAAATCAAAGGATGCAGTTGCAACTATTATCTATAAATTCATGTGTAGTGAGTTTACGATCATGTATTTTCTCTGTTATATTCTTTAATAAATTATATATAGCTCCTCTTTCCATATCTTGTATCTTCAATGGATTTCCTTACTATTCATAGGCATGATTCTATTACTTTAGCTCTGTTTATATGGAAATGTCATTTTGCGTTTCATGCTTCCAGTTTAATGAATTCTTAATTAAACATGATCATTAAATCCCTCTACTTTTTCAATCCATACCTACAATACCCTAAATCCATCATAGATCCACTACTACCTTTCTCCTTTATATTTTTGTAGTTGTAAACCGTTTTGATACCTAGAGCTAGCTACTTGGTTTCATCCCTGATCCAACATCAAACCCTAAAAAAATCAAAATCTATCTGAACCTATCATATATAGGTTAATATCCTTCATATCACAGTCAATCCTTGAATATGATCTCATAGAGAGAGCTCTGTCATCTTCATAGGGCTAGCTACTAGGTCAAAGTGGTATGTGGTTATTTTTATCAGTCTCCTTTTAGCCTTTGGAGAACTCGTGGAGTGCTAACAACACACTAATTATACAAAGAGATATGACACTCATTTTATTAGGTTGTTAGTGAAAATAATTGAGCCTTAGAATGAAATGACACATTGAATTCATTCCTTATTTGGTAAAGAAGCACTGAAGGGAACATTGAAGCATAGGCCAAGATTGGAGTGACAAGAAAAAAAATTATTCAATCTAGTTTGGTGTTAAGAATAAATTGAAATTTTAGGGCTTTCAACTCCTTCAAATATTTTGGTATTGATTTGAGAAATCTCATTCATGATAAATGAAATGATCCTTGTTATGCATTTTTTTTTATGATCCTAATTATTTCATGTTTTTTTATACAGTTGAAGCCACTGAGAGAGTTGCTCAAACTATAAATATACATGTTACAGCTTCAAATTTCATTGTTTCTATTTTATCATATTGCAATATTTTTGTCATATTCATTAGAATAGAAAATGTTAAAATCATCCAAGAGTCATTTGGAATAGTATTTTTAAATTCAATTGGAAGATAAAGGTCACTGGTAATTGAAATGTCACATGGAAGGTGAATGGCCACCTAACTCATCTGTAGAAATATGTCCCCATGACTTAAATGATAAGCTTTTAGCTCTTGAGTCTTCTCAACAATTGGACTACTATTTTTATGTAGGTAGCTTTGAGCGTTGTTGGTGCTGGAAACTTGTTTGTTGAGTTGTGCTGGGGTAGGGAAGTGGCCCTTGAGATGATATACGAATCCCTCATTCCATTATTGTATTTTGATGGGATTGTGGTAGGTGTGCATAGAATTTTAGCATTTTGAATGAGAAACTCTTCACTTTTGGAATCATTCCTAATGCATTCCTTTGTTATTTGTAATTTCTAAGTGATACTCCCATCATGTGCACATGTTTGCTTTCATGTGAGCTATATGGGGATATTTTAACTCATAGCTTATGGCTCATATGTTTTCTTTGAATATTTTCTCTCTGATTCCATGTTGCACTAGTAACCTATTGTGAACTTCTAGTACTTTCACATTTATGTATGTCTTATATGGATTTAGCTCAATGATTCCTTCTTGAGACATATTTATTCTTATTTTTTTATCACTATATTCATGTACATTTTTCTACAAGTTTTTCAAGTGTAGGTTGATTTAATACTCACTCTCTTATACTCCTCTCTTGATTCATCTCTTCATTTTACATCCAAGAGGAAAAAAATCATGGTAGCATCAAAACCCACATACTAGATGAGGCTCCTATCCAAAAAAGTGTGAATTCTAATAAGGACTTCACACTAGGGAGATCCCCCTACTATTGGCAGTACATTTGTCCCCATAAAACAAATTTGGTATTAAAATAAGAGGAGATGACAACTAACCTTGTGGAACCCATATGTTTACATTATATTTTGAAACCTTAGTGTTGACCATACATTTTTCCGCATCAACAACTTTGGTATTTAAATGAGGGAAGATGAAAATTGCCCTTCTCAAGCTTGAAATGGCTCCTTCATGAGTCCTTATTCTAGGTTGTTTTTTGATAGAAAAAATATTTCAATCCTCATGAAAATAATCAATCTCATGTCGAAGAATAAGTTTAACATGAGGGTGAAATATTTGCATCTAAATGTATGCTCCAATTTCTATAAAATTGTGTCTCTAATGATTTGTGTCATGATAGTGCCATATCCATGCTTTTCACTATTTCTCTTGAACTACGTATCAAATAGTGATGTCAAAATTTATCATGCACATCCATCCATTATTTTTTAAAATTTATGGATGTGTTTGTATGTGATTTTCGTGAGTACACTATTGAAAATTTATTTAAAAACATTAATTGGCTTACAGTTAAAGCAAATGAATCATTTGAATATTTTTCCAATAAATTTCACAATATTTGTTAGGGATTTATGGATAAAAAGATATAGACTAAAATCATTTGTTTAGAGATTTTTGAGGATTGGTTTCTCCTTCCAAGGAACACTTCAAATATGAATAGAATATTGACAACAATTCATGAGAAGATTCTAGTATTGTGTAATCATTCAATAAACCAAACTTTATTTCTCCTTTTGTTATGTTGATTTTTTCCCCTATATTAGATGTGATTCACATTTTCTTTTTCTCATCCTCCTCTACCTTCATTACCTCATAGATTTATTTTGTTAAAAATAAAATTTGTGTCATCAGTGATGTAGGTAATCAAGAAATTTTGCATGAAAAAGAGAAGGTTGTCATGCTTTAGAAGTTGCGATAAATATTGTTGAAGTGGAGCAAGCTCAATTAGAAATGGGTAATCCTTATTCTTATTATCATGTTGATTTAGTAAATATTCTATCTACCCATAATATTATCTTGCATTTTCCTCCATGCCATGACAAGGGAATTATCTTGAGTGATAGTCATTACTCAAATCGTTACATAGAGCATAACATGTGTGTTGATTTGTTGATTCCTCAAGTTGGTATGAATGAGAAGAACCTAGATTATAAATGAGATGTGAATTGATGTTTCTTCAAGAGATTATTTTCTTCTTCTTTTAGCTTCTACTCACTACTCCTTGTATCCAGACTTGTTTTCCAAACCAAATACAACAATATTCATTCTAAATTATCTTCATACTCATTTTGTTAGGTTCAGTTGCAATCAGATACAAGGTAGTTATGCCTTTCATTTAGAAGAGGAAAATAATGAACTTTCAGCCCATCCTTTTAATTTCCAATCCTCAACACGTGAAAAGGAAGATTCCAGAACTCGAGCCATTCATGAAATATATTCAGTTGATTCATCCCCATTCTTGATCAATGAAAAATTTGTGTTAAGTGATTAATCTGATAATATCCAAACATCTAAACAAACTCGTGGTTTTTACAATTGTCCTTTGTTAATCATGACCACATTGATATATCGGATTATAGTTCTCCATATACATCTAATTAAATGACTAAGCCACTGAAATTTTATTCCTCCACATTTGAAGTTTAGAGTCTTATCAAGACATTGATATAGTTCATCATCGCTTTCGGTTATGTCAATTCCTCGCAAACTTCGACAAGATCCCTAAACTAGATGATGTTAGGAATTTCTCACAAGATTCTTTGAATAACGCAATTGTGCTCAATGAATGTTCATCTTTGAGAGTTTCCAAGGTTTTCAAGATGATCAATTTTGTCATGAAAAAATTACTAATGGATAATGGCCTCTCATCTTTCTTATGCTTGATATAAGGTTAAATATGAATGAATGCATATCTTTGCCTAATGCCCACGACCTCCAATGTAACACCCCCAATTTGTTTGTTGAAATTTTAAAAGTTAGACAGCTGAACTTACATCCTAAGGGGGTGGACCCCAAGGGATAAGTATGGTGTGAATGTATTTGCATATTTTAATTGAGGAAATAAATAAAATGATTGTGCAATTTGACCAAGATGAGAATTAGAGATCACTTGCCAAATCCATGAGGATGGATAAGGCAACAAATCCCCAAAAATCTTTCAAAAATCCTTGAAAGAAATTAATTTAGATTTGAGGAGGAATCTAAATTTCCCTAATGAAGAGGAGTAGTTGGGAAGAGGTGAGAAAAAGCTGGAAAAGCTGAGGAAAAGCTTAAAGAAGCTTTAAAGAGTCCCAAAATGGGAAGCCTGGGCTAAACAGGAAAGAAAGCATCCTGCTATTCTCGACGCAGAATTAGAAACATGCTTTGGGGAAATATGAGCTTAAATAAGCTGCTCCTAGGCACATCAGAGGTTGATATGTTCTAGGAGGTGATCTCTACTCGGGGGTGAGTCCTGGGAGAAAAAGAGGACTCTAAGGTTGGGAGGTTGGTCAATTGCAGATTTTGGTATGTTCTGAAATTTTTGTTATTCTATTTTCTGATGGTATGAATTGGCTACATATAGAAAAAAATTAATTAATTGGTGTGATTGATGTTAGTCCTACATTTATCAGAATCCATCATAAGGTAATCACCTTCCAGATTCTGTTTAGTTGTAGACTAGAAAGTCCATAGAGTAGAACCTCCAGAATCTCTAAACCAAGGTCGGTTTAAATCTGAAGTTACTTAACCTCTATAGATGATTAATTATTGTTTTTTTCATTGTAGGCACAAATGCGATATTGTATGCTTATGAGTTTGCTAGAGAAACATTATAGCAGTACGAGAGTTACATGGTCTAAATAGAACCAGCTGAAAGTAAATACAATGAATTTTGACACTTGAACTTATGCCAGAAAAGTGAATATTACCTACACCATATATGTGTATAACTGTGAAATTTTATGCTCATATGTAAGTGGGAAACTATATTAATTGATCTAGAGATATCATAGAAGGAAATCAAAGATGTCGGATTTAACATGTCGACATTTTCTAGCTTTAAAAGAAATTCTATTCTACAGAAGGAATATATCATGTATAGCAATTATAGAGCACATTATATTTTGAAATCCATCTCAAATTCCTGAATTAAGCATCGTAGTCAAAGACTAAAGTTATAATTCAGTTATACGACATAATGAATATTGAATATATATATAAATACCCATGTGACATTATGTGCTCATAAGTATGCTAGGAAATTATTGTAAAAGAACTGCAATTGATATGGTATTCAAAACTAAAAAGAGAAAAACGTAATGACATTCGATTAGGGTACTCGAAACTGTGCTAACATAGTAGTAACTTTACCTTACAGGAGTATGATCGCATGCATAGAAACTTTATGATATAGGTATATTGCTTGTTAAATGAAAAAAAAAAACCTTGAAGTAAATACTATGAAAATGAATTTAATCTATGCGATTGCACATTATTACATGAACCCTTTAATATTGGTACTTACATTTAATCCAATATCCGACCTCATCAAGTATTGAGAACAATTGCCAAGAGGTCCTTTTAATATCTAAATACAAAAACTATACATGTTATGTCAAACATATCGGTCCAAAAAGAAATTATAAATGTAAGGCATATATATATGAATTATATGCGGCAAAAGAAGTTATGAATGCGAGTCATATATAAATAAACCCTATATGCTCAACAGTAGACATCGATGCAAATCAAGAAGGTCAGTGGAATATATATATAAAATTTCTCGCCGCCAATAAAACTAATATACAGTCACCCTATCAAATGTGCGAGGCGTTAAAGTAAAGGTCTTGGGTGTAGGATAAACTAATAGCTACGACGGTAATGACTTTCATAAGCCCCACCAAAAAAGAAATAAAACGAAATCCTAATCACAAGTAAACGAAAGTAACAGAGGAAAAAGATAAAATCTAAGGGCGACGAGTGTAAACTATCATTCACGGCAGCATAAACGCCGCACGATTCTATATCTCGTTTTAAAACAGAGAATTAAGAGAAGTTCCGAATATCACATTAGTATCTCATTCTGTTATCGCTTGTAGAGCGAGAGCTTGGCGAAAAAAAAATGTGCAAACGAGTCATGTAGGATTTCAGCTATCTACGGGCGAATCATAGCGATTATAAACATTAATACAATGGATTAACCATCCATTAATTCTCTGGAAAGCAGGCATAATTAAGCCGCGACATCTCTGAACAAGTGTATACAGTAGTGGAAAAGAACAAAATACAAAGTGATGAGTTCAACGCAATGGTGAACGCCATAACGTCTTGCGGGAGTAAAGCTACATGCAGTATATTCAAAGGACCGTTAGACGTCTGAGGGGACTGTGAAAAACCTCCCATGCCAGCGTGGCATGATCCATGCTCGCAAGGTAAGGTATCACAGTGAAACAATAGCCATGCAGGCATTGAGATGTCATTCAAGGAGGTTGATCACCAATATAGCATAATCGGTACCATTTTCCTCATATGAATCCGATAATGAATAGACATTAAAACGCAAGGGAACAGTCAACAGAAATATAAATCGTAACCCAGAATGAGTTTGACATGGATCTGGTGAATCTAAATGATAACGTAATAACCCAAAACATTCACAAGCTAAATGATTAGGGTTACCTCCGAATGAAATTGCAAAACTGCGGCAAGAAGGAACCATAGGTTACGAATACGCCCAAGAGGACAGGCTCGCTCTCTGTCTCCAGTAGATAGTCGGAGACGACGAGCTGTTACCCTCTTGGCGCAGACATACTGGTAACTCTCCAGTACCACCGAGTCTGAAACAAACCTCCCTGCGTTTGAATCACACCGAAACTTATATAAAGGAAATGAAGAAGGGCCGCATACATGAGATAGAAGGGAGACTGGTAACCTCAGATTTAATGAACCTCTGTAACCCTAATCCCTCTGCCCGATAACTAGCAAGAAATCCCCAGGTAGATTGGGCAGACACAACACGTAACAGAAGGGTACCATGGACATCAATGGGCGCAGGGAAGGTTGGGCGCCGTAGGTACCGAATATTAGGTTAACTCCAGACCAGGGCGGGAGATCATCGCTCTCAGTACTGGGAAATGCCAGAAATATCTGCTCGGAATCCACCTGGCGAATGCTAGTTAGACGTGGGGCAAGGTACGCCGCCACGGGTTACATCCTCTCGCGGGAGAGATACTAACCCTGAAACCAAAACTCCAGGAAACGTAGCACACCGAGGTCACACGCCAATGACCGTCGATCAGAGTGTGGGCTAGGCGGCTCATAAGCACCTTAACAGTACTAATATGGTGTACTTACGCACAGAATCCTGACGCGTAGACGCTGGTTCCACACACAAACAAGTAATGGTAGATCGTCGCCAGTAACGTTGAGTGGAGGGTACCCGCTGAATGCTTATAACTGCCATTATAACGTGTGTAATACGCCAAGACACCACGATAAGCCAGACGAGCAATGAAATGGGATTCATGAAAAATTTGATCAGTGTAGTCACTATTGAACCATACAATTCTATAACGCCAACCATAGATATATAACTTGGTTTTATTATTTAAGGCGCAAAGGGACTATAGGGTAGGCATACAATGCTCCCAGAAATATTTACGTATGTGAACAGTATGTAAGGAGAAAGTCGCTCTTCGTGATATACAAATATTTATTCATGTAATAGTCGTGGAAGTGCACCTTTACAAAAGAGGTTTTAACAAAGTATACAACAATAATTCCACGCCTTATATATATATGCGGTGTCAATACTATTATTATTAAAGGGGCGTGGTGTATATGAATATATACATTGGTCAAATGAACACATTCGACATGGGTATTTTATATTTAATCATAGTATTAAAAGGGGAATCTATGTTGTTGTTACACAAGATTATCAACGTATGGGTTATACATATATATCTATAGATATTTATATGTGGTATATAAATATGGGTGGATATGGTTGATGAATGTATGTTGGACATATATGTTATATAGAGATATATATATCTATATATATATGTAGGTAACAGATGTATATATATATCCCCAGATAATCGTGTGGAATACATGTGTGTTAGGTAATGAAAAAAAAAAAAAAAAAAATTCACCTAAACTGGAGGTGTTACAAATGGTATCGGAGCACTAGTTACAACAAATTGGGCTGTCGTTTTGTGCTCACTGCTTATTACACATTTTGTTTTTCTGAAGTTTATAAACTTTGCTAATCTGTGTTGTAAGTGTGTACAGTTGAAATGGCTGAAGGTGAAGGGATTTATGTGGATCTGCGGGATGAGTTTGCTACTCCAGATCCCAATGCTCCGGTACTGGCTATGTTGCACCGGATGCAACGAGAGTTGGCTGAATTAAGAAGCCAAAATGACATGTTGTCATCAGCCAGTAAGGAGCAGGAAAAGCTCATCAGAGAGCTAACTTCCCGGAACATCCAGGAAGGCGAAGGTTCTGGAAAAAGAAAGATGGATGAATCTGAGGATGAGGATGCAATTAGAAATCAACATAAGCAGAAAAGAGAATTGCAGGGAGAATTTAGAAAGATCAAACCTCCCTCCTATGATGGGGAGAAGGAGGAGGATGCTGAAGCTTGGTTGCTGAATATGATCAAGTATTTCCAAGTATATGAATATGAGAGCAATCTGAAGGCCAGATTAGCTGTGTATCAGTTGCAAGGAAAAGCCACACTATGGTGGGAAGAGACAAAAATGGTGCATGCCATTGATGAAAAAACAGTTACTTGGGAAGATTTTCAGACTAAGTTCAAAATTCGTTATTTGAATGAACGTTATTATGATGATAAAGCAAAAGAATTCCATGAACTTAGACTAGGACAACTCACTATTGATGAGTTTGTCACTAAGTTTACCAATTTACTGAGGTATGTCCCTTACATTAGGGAAGAAAAGGCAAAAGTGCAAAGGTTTTTAAATTGTTTTCCTACTGTGTACAAGGAGAAAATTGAGTTTGACGACCCAAAGACCATGGATGAAGCTGTTAGAAAAGCAAGATTATGCTATCAGCAGTTTAAAGGTAAAGCTGAACAAGGGAAGGGCTGGATGAACAAGGGTGAGTTCAAAGGAAAGAGACCAAAACCAGCATATTTAAGGAATTTTGGTAGAGATCATCAAAGGAAAAAGTTCAGCAAACCAAAAGAAAGTCAAACTGCTCAGTCCCAAGTGGTTTCAAAACCAGTAGAAGGGAACAATAAAAAGGAAGGGACAGTCAGAATGAAGGAACCTCTGAAATGTTGGGGTTGTGGAGAACCCCATATGATGAGGGACTGCCCCCATTGAAATATACACATGATCAGCAGAGAGCGAGAGGCAACAACCGTCAATGACATAGCCAGAAACATACCAACCATCAGTGCAGCCGTGGAAAATCGACAGGCATAACATCAAGCAACCATGGTGGAAATGGAGGGTAAGATTTCTGACCTACCTGTTACTGTTTTGATTGATCCAGGTGCTTCTTTGAGTTACGTTAGTCCTGGAATTGTAGAAAAATGTAAAATTAAACCTGAAAAATTTCAGCAGTCATGGTTGGTACAGCTGGCCACTGGAACTAAGAGAAAAGTCACACATAAGTTTCCCAAAACAACAATACAATTAAATGGGTTCCCAACAGAAGTAAATCTAAACATATTGCCATTAGGATCCTATGATCTGCTGATAGGAATGGATTGGCTGGAAAAGAAGAAAGCCCTGATGAACTGCTAGGATAAAACCCTGCATTGTGTAGATGAGGAAGGGAAACCTTTTACACTAAAAGGGAAACCAAAACCCATTGTAGTAAGACAAATATCAACCTTACAATTGAAAAGAACAGCTAGAAAAGGATACCAAGTCTATGCAGTGCATGTAGAAGAAATAGAACAGAAAACTGAGGAAGAGTTACTGGATGCTATACCAGTCATCAGAGAGTTTAAGGAAGTCTTTCCCAAGGAAATCCCTCATCTTCCCCCCAAAAGAGAGATTGACTTTTCTATAGATCTGGTGCCGGGAGCCACACCTGTTTCCCGAGCCCCCTATCGGATGAGTCCGCCAGAACTGATGGAGCTGAAGATGCAGCTGCAAGAATTATTGGATAAGGGTTACATTAGACCAAGTGTATCTCCATGGGGAGCACCTGTTTTATTTGTTAAAAAGAAGGATGGAACTTTTAGAATGTGCATTGACTATCGTCAACTGAACAAGTTGACCATTAAGAATAGATATCCACTTCCTAGAATTGATGATCTTTTTGATCAAGTGAGAGGAGCTTCAGTCTTCTCCAAGATAGACCTAAGGACTGGGTATCACCAGCTCAGAATTAAAGGAGAAGACATCAGCAAAATAGCATTTCGAACCAGGTATGGGCATTACTAATTTGTAGTCCTACCTTTTGGTTTGACGAATGCCCCTGCCACATTTATGTGTCTGATGAACAGTGTGTTGAATAAGTATTTGGACAAATTTGTTCTTGTGTTCAGAGATGATATCTTAGTTTACTCCAAAAATGAGGAAGAACATAAGGAACACCTGAGAATAGTGTTGCAAACTTTGAAAGAAAATCAGCTATATGCCAAGTTCAGTAAATGTGAATTTTATAAAGATAAAATTCAATATTTGGGTCATATAATTTCTGAAAAAGGGTTGGCAGTTGACTGGATCCAGTTAAAGCCATTAAGGAATGGCCAGTCCCCACTGATGTCTCAACAGTAAGATCATTTATGGGAATGGTAGGCTATTATCGTAGATTTGTGGAGAGATTTTCTGCTATAGCAAATCCCATAACCTCATTACAAAGAAAGGGTGTTAAGTTTGTGTGGACTGAAAAATGCCAAAACAGTTTCGAAAAATTGAAACAGAAACTTATTTCAGCTCCTATATTAAAAATTGTTGATCCAGATAAAGAGTTTGTGGTATGTACGGATGCGTGCAGAGAGGGGTTAGGAGGAGTCCTATTGCAAGAAAATTCAGTTATTGCCTATGAGTCTAGGAAATTAAAAACTAATGAACAGAATTATAGTGCATATGATTTGGAGTTTGCAGCTGTTATTCATGCTTTAGAAATGTGGAGGCACTATCTGCTGGGGAAAAAGTTCAGATGATGATCATATTAGCCTCAAATATTTTCTCCCAAACTGACCTGAATGCAAGACAAGCCAGGTGGCTGTCTTTTCTAAGTGAATTTGATATGGACATAAAACATATCAAGGGGAAAGAAAATAAAGTTGCTGATGCCTTAAGTAGAAATGCTTGTCAAAATTTAAACAGCATTGGGAGTAGTGCCCAGATGGAGATAGAGGAATTGGTGGTAAAAGCAGCAAATCAAGATCCCAACTATGAAACACTCTTGGTGAAACTGTAGGAAAGGGATAAAACTGATTTCACTAAAAACCAAAAAGGGCTGCTCTATTACAAAAACAGTTTGTATAGTCCAAATATAGAGTCATTGAAAAGAGAAATACTAGATGAATATCACAAACAGCCCTATGCAGGACATCCAGGATACCAAAATATGTTAACAGCCTTGAAGAAGAAGCTGTTCTGGCCAGGAATGAAAAGAGATGTGGCAGAGTATTTAAGTAGATGTATGGAATGTTAGTTAGTCAAAGTTGAGCATCAACACCCAGCAAGGCTTTTAAACCCTTTGCCAATTGAAGAATGGAAATGGGACACAGTTTCCCTAGATTTTATAACAGGATTGCCCAAGACTAAATATTAACATGATTCAGTAATGGTAGTGGTAGACACTCTCACAAAAGCTGCTCACTTTATACCAGTCAAGTCTACCTTTGGAACATCTCAAGTAGCAAACGTTTTCCTAAAGGAGATAGTAAGGCTTCATGGAGTTCCCAAGGTGATTGTATCAGATCGAGATGCTAAGTTTACAGAAGCATTTTGGAAGGGATTGTTTGCAGGAATGGGTACTAAGCTGAATTTTAGTACTGCCTATCACCCTCAAACAGATGGGCAGACAGAAAGGACGAATCAAATCTTGGAGGATATGCTGCGAATGTATGTGATGGATAGACCATCAAAATGGGAAAATATGCATCTAGGCGAGTTTACTATAATATGTGTACAAATCACTCTATTAAGATGGTACGGTTTGAGGCACTCTGTGGAAGAAAGTCTGGTACTCCCTTAGTTGGAGTCAGCAGGAGGATAAGTTGTGTTGGGACCAGAGGCACTACAAGATATGGAAAGAATTGTCAAGCAAATACAAAGAAATATCAAGACAGCACAAGATCGACACAAGAGCTATGCTGATAAGAAAAGAGTGCACCGAGAATTTAAAGTAGGGGATCATGTGTATTTGTGCATCAAACCCAAAAAGAGCACACTTTATGCAGGAATTTGTGCAAAACTGGCTCCTAGATATTGTGGGCCTTTTGAAGTTTTAGAAAAGATTGGGACCGATTGGATTACAGTGGCCTTACCACCCCATGTTAAAGTGGATAATGTGTTTCATGTTTCAGGGTTAAAAGGATGTGCATGATGCTTCTCACATGATTGATTGGAATGTGGTACGAATTGGAACCGGAAAGGGGAGTTTACGCCGGAAAGCGAAAACTCAAATATTGGAGCGGGAAGAAATTGAATAAGGAAACGAATAGTGGCGGAGTTAAAGTGCGGTGGAAGCCTTTCTTCTTTGAAGAAACACGGGAAAGGGAAGAGTAGAAATGATGGAGAAATATCCATTTTTGTTTAAGTGAACTCTAGTAGTTAAATAATAACACCGAGGACGGTGTTTATTTTCAGAGGGGAAATATGTAACACCCCCAATTTGTGTGTTGAATTTTTAAAGATTAGAAATTTGAGCTTAAATCCTAAGGGGGTATTGGACTGAGGATAAGTATGGTGATAATGTATTTTTGCATATTTTAATTGAAATAAATAAAATGATTGTGCAATTTGACCAAGATGAGAATTAGAGATCACTTGCCAAATCCATGAGAATGGATAAGGCAACAAATCCCCAAAAATCTTTCAAAAATCCTTGAAAGAAATTTATTTAGATTTGATGAGGAATCTAAATTTCCCCAATGAAGAGGAGTAGTTAGGAAGAGGTGAGAAAAAGCTGGAAAAGCTGAGGAAAAGCTTAAAGCAGCTTTAAAGAGTCCCAAAATGGGAAGCCTAGGCTAAACAGGAAAGAAAGCATCCGCTAATGCAGGCCTTGAGAATTAGAAACATGCTTTGGGGAATTATGAGCTTAAATAAAATTTGCTTCTAAGCAGATCAGGGGTTGATCTGTTCTAGGAGGTGATCTCTGCTCGGGGGTGAGTCCTGGGAGACAAAGAGGACTCTAAGGTTGGGAGGTTGGTCATTGCAGATTTTGGTATGTTCTGAAATTTTTGTTATTCTATTTTCTGATGGTATGAATTGGCTACATATAGAAAAATAGATTAATTGGTGTGATTGATGTTAGTACTACATTTAACAGAATCCATCATAAGGTAATCACCTTCCAGATTCTGTTTAGTTGTAGCCAGAAAATCCCTAGAGTAGGAACTCCAGAATCTCTAAACCAAGTTTGGTTTAAATCTGAAGTTACTTAACCTCTACAGATGATTAATTATTGTTTTGTTCATGGTAGGCACAATTGTGATATTTTATGCTTATGAGTCTGCTAGAGAAACAATATAGCAGTACTAGAGTTACATGGTATAAATACCAACTGCTGAAAGTAAATACAATGAATTTTGACACTTGAACTTATGCCAGAAAAGTGAATATTACCTACACCATATATGTGTATAACTGTGAAATTTTATGCTCATATGTAAGTGGGAAACTATATTAATTGATCTAGAGATATCATAGAAGGAAATCAAAGATGTCGGATTTAACATGTCGACATTTTCTAGCTTTAAAAGAAATTCTATTCTACAGAAGGAATATATCATGTATAGCAATTATAGAGCACATTATGTTTTGAAATCCATCTCAAATTCCTGAATTAAGCATCGTAGTCAAAGACTAAAGTTATAATTCAGTTATACGACTTAATGAATATTGAATATATATATAAATACCCATGTGACATTATGTGCTCATAAGTATGCTAGGAAATTATTGTAAAAGAACTGCAATTGATATGGTATTCAAAACTAAAAAGAGAAAAACGTAATGACATTGGATTAGGGTACTCGAAACTGTGCTAACATAGTAGTAACTTTACCTTAGAGGAGTATGATCGCATGCATAGAAACTTTATGATATAGGTATATTGCTTGTTAAATGAAAAAAAAAAAACCTTGAAGTAAATACTATGAAAATGAATTTAATCTATGTGATTGTACATTATTACATGGACCCTTTAATATTGGTACTTGCATTTAATCCAATATCCGACCTCATCAAGTATTGAGAACAATTGCCAAGAGGTCCTTTTAATATCTAAATACAGAAACTATACATGTTATGTCAAACATATCGGTCCAAAAAGAAATTATAAATGTAAGGCATATATATATGAATTATATGCGGCAAAAGAAGTTATGAATGCGAGTCATATATAAATAAACCCTATATGCTCAACAGAAGACGTCGATGCAAATCAAGAAGGTCAGTGGAATATATATATAAAATTTCTCGCCGCCAATAAAACTAATATACAGTCACCCTATCAAATGTGCGAGGCGTTAAAGTAAAGGTCTTGCGTGTAGGATAAACTAATAGCTACGACGGTAATGACTTTCATAAACCCCACCACAAAAGAAATAAAACGAAATCCTAATCACAAGTAAACGAAAGTAACAGAGGAAAAAGATAAAATCTAAGGGCGACGAGTGTAAACTATCATTCACGGCAGCGTAAACGCCGCACAATTCTATATCTCGTTTTAAAACAGAGAATTAAAGTGAAGTTCTGAATATCACATTAGTATCTCATTCTGTTATCGCTTGTAGAGCGAGAGCTTGGCAAAAAAAAAAATGTGCAAACGAGTCATGTAGGATTTCAGCTATCTACGGGCGAATCATAGCGATTATAAACATTAATACAGTGGATTAACCATCCATTAATTCTCTGGAAAGCAGGCATAATTAAGCCGCGACATCTATGAACAAGTGTATACAGTAGTGGAAAAGAACAAAATACAAAGTGATGAGTTCAACGCAATGGTGAACGCCATAACGTCTTGCGGGAGTAAAGCTACATGCAGTATATTCAAAGGACCGTTAGATGTCTGAGGGGACTGTGAAAAACCTCCCACGCCAGCGTGGCATGATCCATGCTCGCAAGGTAAGGTATCACAGTGAAACAATAGCCATGCAGGCATTGAGATGTCATTCAAGGAGGTTGATCACCGATATAGCATAATCGGTACCATTTTCCTCATATGAATCCGATAATGAATAGACATTAAAACGCAAGGGAACAGTCAACAGAAATATAAATCGTAACCCAGAATGAGTTTGACATCGATCTGGTGAATCTAAATGATAACGTAATAACCCAAAACATTCACAAGCTAAATGATTAGGGTTACCTCCGAATGAAATTGCAGAACTGCGGCAAGAAGGAACCAGAGGTTACGAATACGCCCAAGAGGACAGGCTCGCTCTCTGTCTCCAGTAGATAGTCGGAGATGACGAGCTGTTACCCTCTTGGCGCAGACATACTGGTAACTCTCCAGTACCACCGAGTCTGAAACAAACCTCCCTGCGTTTGAATCACACCGAAACTTATATAAAGGAAACGAAGAAGGGCCGCATACATGAGATAGAAGGGAGACTGGTAAATCGACAGATAGAATAACCTCAGATTTAATGAACCTCTGTAACCCTAATCCCTCTTCCCGATAACTAGCAAGAAATCCCCAGGTAGATTGGGCAGACACAACACGTAACAGAAGGGTACCATGGACATCAATGGGCGCAGGGAAGGTTGGGCGCCGTAGGTACCGAATATTAGGTTAACTCCAGACCAGGGCAGGAGATCATCGCTCTCAGTACTGGGAAATGCCAGAAATATCTGCTCGGAATCCACCTGGCGAATGCTGGTTAGACGTGGGGCAAGGTACGCCGCCACGGGTTACATCCTCTCGCGGGAGAGATACTACCCCTGAAACCAAAACTCCAGGAAACGTAGCACACCGAGGTCACACGCCAACGACCGTCGATCAGAGTGTGGGCTAGGCGGCTCATAAGCACCTTAACAGTACTAATATGGTGTACTTACGCACAGAATCCTGACGCGTAGACGCTGGTTCCACACACAAACGAGTAATGGTAGATCGTCGCCAGTAACGTTGAGTGGAGGGTACCCGCCGAATGCATATAGCCGCCATTATAACCTGTGTAATACGCCAAGACACCGCGATAAGCCAGACGAGCAATGAAATGGGATTTATGAAAAATTTGATCAGTGTAGTCACTATTGAACCATACAATTCTATAGCGCCAACCATAGATATATAACTTGGTTTTATTATTTAAGGCGCAAAGGGACTATAGGGTAGGCATACGATGCTCCCGGAAATAATTACGTATGTCAACAGTATGTAAGGAGAAAGTCGCTCTTCGTGAGATACAAATATTTATTCATGTAATAGTCGTGGAAGTGCGCCTTTACAAAAGAGGTTTTAACAAAGTATACAACAATAATTCCACGCCTTATATATATATGCGGTGTCAATACTATTATTATTAAAGGGGCGTGGTGTATATGAATATATACATTGGTCAAATGAACACATTCGACATGGGTATTTTATATTTAATCATAGTATTAAAAGGGGAATCTATGTTGTTGTTACACAAGATTATCAACGTATGGGTTATACATATATATCTATAGATATTTATATGTGGTATATAAATATGGGTGGATATGGTTGATGAATGTATGTTGGACATATATGTTATATAGAGATATATATATCTATATATATATGTAGGTAACAGATGTATATATATATATCCCCAGATAATCGTGTGGAATACATGTGTGTTAGGTAATGAACCAAAAAAAAAAAAAAAATTTCACCTAAACTGGAGGTGTTACATCCAAGTTTATCGTTCAGTATATGAAGATAGAATCACTATGTGGTTGGAAGAGTCCTTCTTAGCAAACTCTTTTGCTAGCAGGAAGGACCTTATATTTCTTGTGCAACTTACGCATGTAATTTTCACGTTATTTTATATGGATGCTTATCGTAGATGTCTTTGTATATGCAGGTTGGGAGCTACCTGAATGGCTCAAGTGGAAATCATATTTCAGATTAGCGTGATTTTTTCTTTTAAATTATACTAGGGTTTAGTTTTAGTTATAGTTATTTTCTTGTTATAATAGTTTTGCATGGTTTCATTCTTTCCATTCTATTTTGCTTTCACATGTAGTGGAAATTTGTTTTTCATTTAGGAAACGGCATTGCATGATTCTTTCATTTTTTATTTTGTTTTTGATTCCTAGTATTTCTTTTCTTTTCATTGTATTTAGTTTTTATTTGTTGCATTATATAATATTATTTTAACTCCATTTATCTGCACCGCTTATGCCTTTATTTTCCTATCACTCTAGCTAGTCTTTTCATCTTCTTTATTCCCATTGCATTACTTTTATTTTGTATTTAACAACATTCTCCTACATTGGTTTTATTTTTCATTTCTTCATGGCATGTTGCATCTATTTTAATTTAAAATGTCCCTCCTCTTCATTGCATTTAGTTTTGGTTGTAGTGGTCATATGTATCATTTCTCTAAGATTGACAGTTGGCTTTACTTCACATTATATTCCATCTAGTTCTTGTTTACATTGCATTGCATTGTTATTTTACTTTTCATTTAGCCTATTTTTTTATGCATTGTTCTTTATTTTTTCATTTCATTGCATTATGCAGTTATCTTTACATTTAAGCTTTGTTCTTTGTGTTCTCTTTTCTAATCACGTGCATAAATAAATTAGTGAAGATATTTCCTTATATGCCTCTCCAAACTATTGAAATATCAATCAATGTTTATGTACCTTTGTGATTGTCACTCCAAGAGGTAGGGACTTGTACACCCTAGTATTGCAACTCTCTCTTGGATATATTTTCCATGATTGTGCTATGTTAGCAAGGAAAATACTAGTCAATATTTGTGGGGAACTTTGATAAATCATAAGGCGTAAATCCATAACCTAAACTATTTTTCAAGCGTGGTCCTAAACATATATGATATTGTTCTTTAGAATGTCCACCTTTGGTTTGGAGATATGGTGTGGATATATGGCATTTGGAAAAAATAAGTCATAAAATCTTTAGTTCTATCAAACAAACAAAAAACCTCTCTTGCCAGTAAAATAAGTCATTATCCCTCATCCACAATAGCACAAAGAACTCCATACTAAATGATTCCAAGTGCATGTAAACATAAAAATAAATAAAAAAGGTAAAGATATCATAATGTATTCCTTTGTAGAAAGGTTTATCTCTCATCCACACTAGCACAAAGAACTCCATAATAAATGATTCCAAGTGCATGTAACAAGAAAAATTATAAATAAGGTAAAGATACTAGAATGTCTTCCTTTGTAGAAATGTGATGCAAGAGAATTTCTTCCTTTGTAGAAAGGTGATGCAAGTAACTTAGCCCATGCTATGGATTCCAATTGGCATTGAAGAAATGCTTTTGATTTCTTGAGTGACTCCAAGGAGGTTATGGAAGCTGGCTAGTAGTGGAGCAACACCAAAATCTCACTTTAAGTTTTGAATATAATAAACTCTATGTCATGTTATCCATGCCATTGTCGAAGATTTATGGTGTGAAATCTTAGTTTGTTGTGTAAGGATAAGTAGGACCTAGTTGTGACATAGATGGATGCCACATCTGTCAATGGTCAAGTAGCTCAAAAGTGGCACCCATAGTATGAGTTCAATTCTTCCTAGAATTATTTTTAAGACTTTATCTTTTGGACGAAGGTAGAGATACTAGATACTATGAGTGGTTTCCCAATCTGTGTAGAAGCTACAAAACTACCAGAAATTTTCACCCTATGCATTTAAAATCTTGTGTCCCCTTCGCTTTTGCACATTGTATGAATACCTCGTTTCTAGGTTTTAGACATATTCTTTAACATGGCCTAATGGTCATCCCATGAATTGCTTTGGATTCTTAGCGTCACTCTAATTTCAACATCCCTAGTCCATTTTGGTCTCTTATATTTGTTCATACTTTTACAAGCCCTACCTCCTATTGAACAAAAACCTTCCAAATTTCCATTCAATGTCTTAGTTGTTTATGTAGTATTCATCACTCTATATACACACACACTCTTCTTCTTGCATTATGTTGATCAATTTTTATATCATTTAATTATGAGAGACGTTTCAAAAACCTTATTGGCAAGAATTTATTTATTATTTTATCATTTTATAATCCTCTTACATTTTAACTGATTTGGAATACAATATGATGGTTCAATCACATGATTGATCAAACTCAATTTTCCATTCTATCAAAGTTCTCTTTGGAATAGGCCATAAGCTCTCTAATTTTCAAAACTTTAATGTAAGGATAATATTTTTTTTGGTTGTGCAAGAACTTTATGGCAGCCAGAAATAACAAAAAGTCAACACAAGTGAAAAAATGAAGAAGGGTGTGAACGTGTAGATGTTGCAAATGCAAGCAACCCTAATTGAATTGCTCATGTAAAAAATAAATTATTTGTTGTGTTGATATTTATGTACAACTCAGCAATTTAGCAGGATTATTTCAAATATTATATTTGGGCATGACATTAGCAAAATGGAGCTTGTACAAATGATTTATCCTGGAATTAAGCTAAACTTTTTTTACTTCGACTCAAGATTAATGTATGGCATTTATAAGCTACATCAGCAAGTGGAAACGAGCTACAACAAAATCCAAGAGGTAGTTTCTTACTCAGGTTCTCTTTCATATTCATAGGGATTATTTACCATTTTTTGAGGAAATATTCAAGCAGATCATCAAAGATAATTATGATGGAAGAAACAAATTCAAGTTTGGGCTTAGCTACGGTATAACAAGTTCAAAATGAGTAGCTTTACTACACTCATGTTTAAGAAGAAAATGATCCTATATACAATCAATTATCTCAGCCCATACATGAAAATTTGCTTGGTTGTAATTCACAGATTCAGGAGGCAGTAGTCAAAGGAATTTTACAAGATATTTTTAGAAGTGCTGACGACGCTAATGGGTATGTGATGATCAATTAGACGCGTTTTTAATGGGCTTGTGATGGTGCATCAGAAGCCAATTTAATGGGTATGTGATGGGTTCATCTTGACAATCATGTTTTCCAAGTCAATACTTCTATACAGGCCCATCCGAGTGCTCTTGCAGTCGTGGAAAGCGTTCACACAAACATATCTATATGACAACATGTAGATTACATTTGGAGTATGAGCGTACATAGAGTTTGAAGCCATAAGCTTGCATGGTAAAATGGTACAAGGCAAAAGGGAGCGATGGAGTGGCCAAAGTATTTGGTGCATCATATAGAAAAAGTGAAGCTACTAGTTTTGGCTTTTGTGACATCTATGAAAATTATTATCCACGTTGGGTGTTTTACATGTGGAAATGTCATTGGGAATAAATGAGATACATACAAAGATGGGTCACGTTGATCTCATGGAAAAGCTTTCGAATTACAACACTTTAAAGGGGAGTGAAACAAGTTAGTAAAATTTCTCAATGATTATCATGAGAGCATTCTTATATTTTGAATATATCTTCATATTATTATATGGTTTCAAGAATATTATTTATGTATATATGGGTTAGATCTATTTTAATTATTTTAATAATGGATTTAGCTGAAAGGCATCAATTTTTTTTGAAGTTGCAAATTTTCTGGGTAGTTATTCATATTTCTTTGTAACTCCAGATACCTACCCTAGGCAAACCTGCTCTCAACGCTTCTCGTGCCAACTCCTCACGATGATTCACGTTCATCATTCCAGGCATCAATCTGCCATTCCATATACCCTAACAGTTCACCTGCTGTCACTAGGTTGCACTACCCACATCATTTGTTGTGAACTTTTTTTCCTCGCATAGAGAGGTTGGGTAAGAGGGAGCGAAGGTGGGTGGAGGAGTAGAGTGGCTATGCAAGCCACTTTACCATAGCCCAAAGTGAAGTCTTTCATTCATTGAGCTGTTGGAGAATTTAATCCCAACAACTGTCTACTTCGTAATTCTTAGTAATTGGTGTCACAATTAATTAGACTTCAGTTTATTTGGGTTGAGATGTAGCTCAGTCTCACTTCACTTCAGTCATTTATTGTTGTTATTGTGGATATTTCTTATAAGAACTTGTTATTGTGGATATTTCTTATAAGAACAAACCTTTATTTTTTGTCATTTTTTTTTTATTATTAGAATGTTAAAGAGGTAAAATTTTGTTTTTATTATTAGAATGTTAAAGAGGTAAAATTTTATTTTCATTTGATATTGCAGCAAATTAACTTTTCAAACAATAGATGATTAAAATCACAATACAAAAGATAATATGGCAAACTAGAGGCATTCTTTCCTTCAGCACAAAGAGAAGGCTTAGATTATTATTTTTTTAAAATTTTGAACTGCAGCCAGAGTAACGCCCCCACAAATTCAGGATTGGCATTATTAACGCGTCTTACCAGTTTAGAAGGCGAGTTATACGGCCACACCAGCAGGCCTTCCTAACGTAGCTCAGAAGGTTTAAGAGTTGTGTCCGTTTCAATAACTTAAACCGTTATGTTCACCACACACAGGGTTACCCGCAGCACGAGACGCAGGGCACACGAAATTTAATTTGATTGGAACCACGGTGAAGGGTAAAAAAAAAAAAAAAATTACGTTGGAAGGACAAAGGTATTATTGGGGTTCCTTATTTATTAAAAAATGTTGTCTTTCTAAAACGGGATTATTTAAAATGTCTTATTAGTGGGGTTTTTCAGGAGTTGTTTTTAGTGTGACTTTTTGGAGTTTTTAGGTGTTAGAATGTGGTGAAAACATTTGAGGTAAAATCTTGATTGTGTTATTTAAACTGGTTTTTTGATTCTATATGTGGATTCAGCACCCTCAAAAACCTTAGGGCACTTCGAATTGTACAAAGTTAGCAATCAAACTTTTCTTTTTAATAAATTCCTACCAAATTTTAGAGAAATTATACCGAAAAAAAACCACCATAAAAACCTTCAAAAAAATCCCACTGAATTAAAAAATGCTGTCTTTTTAAAACGGGCTTATTTAAAATGTCTTCATTTACAAAGGTATTATTGCGGTTCCTCGTTTATTAAAAAAAGCTGTTTTCTAAAACGGGCTTATTTAAAATGTCTTCATTTTTGAAAAGTTTTTAAAGACCCTTTTCTTTTAAGAAAATGGGGTCGTTTTTAAGAGGCCTTATGTAATTTTCAAAAGGAATTATTTAAAGGGTACGCAAGTTCCTTTCCAAAAAAGGAAAATGAACTTTTTAAAAGATACATTGTTGAAAAAAATAGAGTGAAGGTGCTGCATTTTAGTGAAAGTGAAAAATAAATTTATGTGGTGAAATTGAAAAGTTTTTTTTCAAAGAAGGATTTTTTTTTTAAAGAGAAGTAAAAGGTGGAAGTCATAGTGTTGGATTAGCATTGTTCGACCCTTATGTAAATCAAGGATAGAAAAAATAATGGGAAAATTTTGAGAAAGTCAAAGAAATAACCCTAAATGTCTAAGATCTATTTGAAAGATTTGGAAATGAAAAGCAAAAGAAGTAATGTATATAATAATTTGTAGATGAGAGCATTCTACTTCTCAGTACAGATGCAAAGACAACAAAGGAGGCTTGGGATACACTTGAAAATATTTTTGGTGAAAAGGTGACTAATGAGGTTGAAAATGAAGAGTTTGGGGAATCCTACTAAGCTCGGCCATAAGGTGACGATGACTATGAAGAACTTACATAAGAAGTAAAGAAAGAGCACAGAGATGCTTGTGAACCCCATTGTGCAAAACCATAAGTGGATGAAGATTTGGTGAATTGAGCAATAGAGCTTGTTGATGACAATAACATTGTCATTGAAGCAACCAATTCTATGATGAATCCAACAATTCAATTTGCTAATGTTAAATTTGATGAAGAATTTTTACCTCATGATGAATGGTTGAAGCCGAGGATAATGCAGCAAAAACATAATATCAACATGCTGATATTTGGTGAGATAATCCCACTTGAGTGTGCAAACCAAGTGGAAGAAAACCTCTTTGAAGTAGTTGAAGAAGCAAAGGCACAGAAGGAAGACACAAGGAGAGAAATCTCTCATTGCAGAGCAGAAGGAACATAACCAATATGGTTATGCAAGTATTTTTAACCATAACATTGATTTCCAACGTGCACGTAAACAAAATGATTATGATGAAGAGTTAAAGAACCTTGAAGCATGGATTGCAGCACAATGGCTTGATAAAGTCTACATAGAAGTCGCAGACATGAATGTTGAAGACAACATGCATGATGCAAACATCAATGATATTTTCATGAATTGGAGTCTTGAACAGATAAATTATTACTGTAGACTTATGTTGTAGCAAAATTTTGATGATGAAAAGCACACAACATAAGATGATATGTCACAGCAACCCATGTGCAAGACATTATTTTTCTAAAGTCAGGTATATGCTTAGACAACATGGAAAAATGGAAGAACCGCATCGACAAATCAAGAATTTGAAATTTGAAGCATACAAGAAAAATAAAATGCTAATGAAATTTAGAGGATACAAGATTTGTAAGAAAATATAAAGAAAAGAAAATCCCGTTGATGTCAATTTTTTTTTAAATTGTTAGCCTAGCTGAGACTTAGACCAACATGCATCTTAGTTTTTTTTTTTTTTTCTTGCAATTAAGAGGTAATATTGGAGAATATAATTCCAACCAATTGTTACGTGTCGTAATTTTCCATCCGAGTGTTACAATCAGTTAGAGTCAGCCCAGTTCAGTTGAGATGTAGTTCGGCCTCACTGCAGTCATTTATTGTTGGTGTTTCCTATGAAATCTATTCAACTTTTGATAAAATTGAGAAAATAAAATCTCTCCTCCACATTCTCTCCTAATTTTTTGTCATCAACGTGTGAGGAGGTAGAAGTTAATAATCTATCACTAGAAAATGATATAGTTTTGTTATCACAAAAAAAATGAAAAAATGTCAATGGTTGTACAAATAGTTTTTCACATAATATGGAAATAATCCATCCCCTATTGATCAAAACCTAGTATGGGTCAAACTGAATTCTATCCTTAACAATGGTACAAGAGAAGATGTGAGTCGAATTGGTTCAGTCTGTGTTATTCAAAATAGAGCATGTGATAAGTCTCCTTTGGGACTTGTCAATCAAACAATATTTTGTCTCACAACTAAGGCGCAAGAAAGTTCATTCCTAGATACAAAAGTAATGGTTGATTTCTTTCCAAATGAGTCTTCAAATAGTTGTGCAATCAATATTGGCGGTCCGACTTATCTTCTAGCTAAGTATTTAGCCCTTAAGCTTAAGCTCGTCGTAGGTCGTACCGACTCCTTTGTAAAAGACACTTCCTCTTTTGTTAATGAGTTAAAGGGCGTTAGAATGGGTCCTGAAGATAGGCTTGTCAGTTTTGATGTTTTCTCTCTTTACACAAATATCCCCATTAATGAGGCCATTGAAGTCATTTATCGTATCACTGATCCCGATACGGCCCATTTAGTTGGTATTTCCTTAACCTCTACCTTCTTTAGTTTTGAAGGTGAGTTCTATGAGAAAACATGTGGTTTTTCCATGGGTTCTCCCCTTTCCTTGATTGTTGCTAATCTGTTCATGGAGGACTTTGAATCCAAGGCTCTTTCCTCGGCTCTTTACCAGCCAAAGCTTTGGAAAAGGTTTGTTCATGATACTTGTGTCGTTTGGACTCATGGTAAAGAAGAGTTAGATCATTTCTTCCTTCATATTAATAGTCAATATTGCTCCATAAAATTCACCATGGATTATGAGGTGGATAGTAGGCTTCCTTTCCTTGACGTTCTTATCTCTAGAAATGATGATGGTTCTTTCTCCCATCAAGTTTTTCGAAATAAAACCCATACTGAGCAATATCTCCATGCGAGTTCTCATCATTTCCCTGCTCAGGAATTAGGTGTCCTCAATACCTTAGCCACCAGGGCGTTGAGAATCTTCGATAAGTCTCACCTTATGGAGGAAAAGACCCATCTCCTTAATGTATTTTGTAAAAATGGTTATAGTAAGTCGCAAGGCCTTAAGGCTTTTCTTAAAGAAGAAAGAGGTCCTTTAGTTAAAAATAAAAAGATTAATGAATCCAATCAGTGGTCGTGCAGTGTATGACTTCCTTTCATTCAGGGAACCACTGATAGGATTGCTAGGATCCTTAAGAAACATAATGTTTCTTCTTCCTTCAGGCCTCTCAACATGATTCACAGCTCTCTTAAATCGGTGAAAGGTCAAGTAAACCCTAAGGATGGGAAAGGTGTCTATATTATTCCATGTTCTTGTGGGACACCTTACATTGGTGAAACTAGTCGGTCTATAAACCAAAGGATATGTGAACATGCTGCTGACATTAAACATGGAAGATCCCGCACCTCCGCCCTAGCTGAGCATGTGGAAAATACTAACCATCATATATACATCGAAGAGGTGAAGGTCATAGCTAGGATTGACCATTTCCATCATCGTAAGTTAAGAGAGGCCTTAGAAATTGAAAAAGGACCCATAAATCTCAATAGACATGATGGCTGGAATATAAGCATGTGTTGGATTCGTGCTCTATATTCTTAGTGGTCTGGTGGTTTTATTTTTTCTTTTTCTTTTTTTCTTTTTTTCTTTTTTTTTTGATTTTTTGATTTTGATTTATTTATTTATTATTTTATTTTTATTTTTTAATTTTATTATATATATATATATATATATATATTATTTTATTATATTTAGTTAATTAATTAATTAATTATTATTTCTTAAAAAGAGAGTAAATTAATATTAATAATTAAATAAATATAATGTAATAGAATAGGTAATAAAGAATAAAATAATAATAATAATAATAATAATAATAATAATAACTAATTAATTAGATTAAATTAAATAAAAATATTTATATATTTTATTAGAAAATAAATAAATAATTTACTAATTAAATAAAACTAGCCATTATCCTAACGGTTAGTTTAGCCTTTTCTGCATCTATTTAAACTCAACGTCCATATCTGATCTCTCACCTAGTCCTGATGATGAACCACACTCGTTGGTTTGAAACGCGTCGACAAAGTTCATTTGAATGTGATTATTACCGAAATAATTCGATACAATTTTAAGATGGATCATGGAAGCCAAAATTCGAAAAAAAAAAATTGACGTCGAGCATGTTGCTAGGGTGGATTGCTGACCTATTTTATTATTACCTTCTAAAAAATAACTCCTTTTCATGAAAAATACATTCATGCTTATGGTGGTCCAACTCAATATTCATGTACATATAAATGTATCCTATAGAAGTATCGAATCCCATATGGTTATACTCTACTTGAATATATATATATATATACATATATATATATATATATATATATATATATATATATATATATATATATATATATATATATATATATAGATATATTTGGAATTCTGGACATTTTTTAGACTCCACCGTTTATGCTCATGCTTATGTTTAGCGATTATCTTAATGGGTTACCAACGGTAAAATGTTAAAATTAAAGGGATCATGAATTTTTGTGTAAATAAACCGAGCAAGATTAAAAGGAAATTATATATATATATATATATATATATATATATATATATATATCCGCTATGCCTATGCGTGCTTCTAGCGATTATCTTAAATGGTACACCAATGCAAATGTTAAAATTAGTGACCATGAATTTTGTGTAAATAAACCGAGCAAGATTAAAAGGAATTATATATATATATATATATATATATATATATATATATATATATATATATATATATATATACACACATACTTGGAAGTCCATGGTTGTTTAGACTCCACCTCTAGGCCTATGCATGCGTCTAGATATTATCTTAAGTGCTACACAAATGCAACTGTTAAAAGTAACAATAATGAAGTTTGTAAAAATAAACTGAGCAGGATTCAAAGGAATCATTTGGGGATTTGGATGGAGCTTCACTAGTAGAAACCCCTATCAGAGAAACTCCCAAATTGTTATAAATGAATGTTGATTTTCTTATGATATGTTCTGGATTTAAGTTTAGGATAAGAGAATGGTGTCCACCATATGGACTCTGTCTTGCAAATTTTAGGTGCTTAGATCCTAAAACATACAGATGATCTTGAGAACATGTGAATATTAAAACCATGGAAAATTTTAAGGATGGAAACTTATCTTAAAGTTTAGAAAACTTGGTGAATCGTATTAGTCCCTAACATGAAAAATATAAAAATTTTAGCGATATGTTTGTAAAAATATTCAAATTTATAATGATTTTATATAATATCTATAAAACTTTCACGATTTTTAAGGTAAAATAATTTTGTGATATAAAATTTGGGCGAATAATTTTTAAGAGAAATGGAAATTGGAAAATATTGTTTTTGGAAAAAACATAGAAAATTATCCCACCTGCAAATATTAGCCCCTAAATTTTTCCCAACTTAAAACTATGGTTGTATGCATGTGTTTCCTTACTCTATTCAATTAAGGTACAAATCTTGACGCCTTTATTAGGCCATACAACCGCCCTATGTTGGATTTGAATGAAAGATAGTTGGAGATACTCCCTTTTGATTCCTTATTTAAGAGATGATCATAAAGTCTATATGTATGATAGTTGCACCTCTCACCATCAAACCCCCTCGAGGTCTAGAATGTTATTAGGATGCGAGTTGTAATAAATTGTTTCGGGAAATTATTTGATCTACTTTTTGAAGAATTTGTACTAGACGCGACCACTATAAATATATTTATTATAATTTCCATGAGATATTATTATGAATCTAGATCAAAATAATGTAGAAACATAAGAAAATATAGATGAATGACTTCATAATAAGTAACTTCAAGGGGGAAATTTCCCTTTATATTACATAAATTAAAAATTCTTGGATGATTCTAATCAGAAGGCCTCTTCAGTATATATATAGGAGTCTAAAGGTTCAAAATATAATTAGGGCCTGCATTACAATAATAATGTCACGACGCAATAATAACAATAGCGGGCTTATGTGGGGCACAAAGATAACTATATAGAGGATAAAATAGTATTATAGGTACCTAACATTCCCCTCTCATTCAAAAAAATGTTTTCCTCAACAATTAAGTAGTTATGGATGCTTTTGTATAAAATAATTAGCCTTCCATGTGAAATATTCAGTAGGTAAGTTCTTCCACTTAATGATATATTTTTGAAATTGATCGATTCCATAGATTCCACATTCCCGTTTTCAAGATTTCTTCAGGCTTCAATATGATTTTTCCTTCCTTATCAAGTTCTAAAAATAAGTTTTAAACTGGCATATTATCACCAATAATCTTATTTACGCATGAAACATGGAAAAATGAGTGTACTCATGAAGATGCAGGCGAATCTAATTTGTATTCCACAGTACCAATATTTTGCAACAACTTGTAAGATCCATAGAACTTGGTTGATAAATTTTCACTCTTAGCTTTATTGAGGGACATATTTTTTTTTATCGTTGTAGCCCTAAAAATATCCAACCACCCATGTTAAAACATATTTCACTATGATGTTGATCTACCTATTGTTTAATTCCATTCTCTACCAGATTCAAGTTATCATTTCAGAGTTGGAGAAATTGTTATTTATTTTTCTTACCCATTTTGTAGATGATTTCAAAGTCATAACCCAACATTTTTGTGACCCATTTTTGCTACTCTTCTCAAGATATTATTTTTTCTAAGAAGTATTTAAGGCTATCATGATCTATATTTACCTTTAAGTGTCTTCCTTATAGGTAGGGGCACCATTACTTTAGGGCATGTATTATTTACAACATTTACTTCTCACAAATAGGTTTGTGTAGAACATTTCCCTTGATTGGATGATTTTCAAAAGTAGTGGGTCCTCCTTCTTGCATTGAAACAACACCAATTATAATTTCATGAGGCATCACATTCAACAATAAATGTTTTTGTGAAGTCTAGTGTAGCTAAGACCGGAGCGTGACACATTTCCTATTTAATACGTTCAGAGGCCTTATTTTCTCTAGAGCCCCAAAAAATGCATCTTTCTTCAGTAATTTTATTAGTGGTGTTTTTATTTTGCCATAATTCTTAACAAAATTTTGATAATACCAAGTCAACCTGAGAAATCCTTAGAGATGCCTTAAGGTTGTAGGGATTTTCCATTCCTTTATGGATTTAATTTTGTTAGGGTCTACCTTAACAAATTCATGAGATACAATATTACCCAAATATTCCACTTCCTATAGCCCAAAGAAACATTTGAAGGCTTTTGTAAACAGTTTTTTCTCCTCTAATAGTTTGAGCACCCTCTGAACATGTTCGAAATTATCTTTCCAAGACTTGTTGTAGATTAGTATATCATAAGTAAATAATAACAAAAATTTTCTATGGAATGCTTTAAAAGTGGAATTCATTAAACCTTGAAATGTGGAAGGCACATTAGTAAGGCCAAAATGAATGACCAAAATATCATAATGGCCTTGATGAGTTTTGATTTTATTTTTTTTTATTTGTTTATTTTTTTATTTTATTTTTTTTTCATTTATTTTTTTATTTTTTTATTTTTTTTAGAAATTCTTCTATATTCATTCTAATTTTATGATATCCTAAATGAATATCCATCTTGGTCATGTAAATTTCTTAGTGTATTTCATCCAATAATTGATCAATGAATCAAATGGAAAATCTATCTTTAATAGTGAGTTTTTTTAGCTCTCTATAATCTAGACACATACCTTAAGATCCATCCTTCTTTTGCACCAATACTACTATATAATAGAAAGAACTTTGCATAGGTTGAATTATACCTATATATAGTATTTTTGGAACCATGTGTTCAATTTCACTCTTCTGGGCATAAGGATATCTTAGGCTTGGATGTTTGGAGGAACACTTTCTGGAATCAAGTGAATAGCATGATCATGATTGTGAATATGTGGCCACCTTTGGGAGTTTCAAATACCTTGGAATAATTGTTAAGGACTCTTTGGAGATATTTAGAAATGTATGGTTTGGATCTTTGAAAATCTAGTGAGCATAATTATGAAATTACCCCTCATTATTCCTTCTTAAAAATATCTTTCATGCGATTAGATTTGATTATATTCCTTAGTTTCCCTGTGAAACCCCTTAATTAAATTTCCTTTCCTTCCCATAAAAAATAAATTTTCCTTGAAAATTAAAACTTATCGTCCCCAAAGATTGTAACTATTGGAATCTTGATAAATCATTAGAAAAATCTGTTGGAATGACAAGCTTTGGATTGTTCAATACATATTCCCCATAGTTAGATTGATATTATGACACTTCCCTGAGCAATTTATAGTTCCTCAAACTGCAACAATCACTTGAAACTCTTGTGCTCGATATAGAAATCAACTCAAATCCTTTAATATCTTAAAACAAATAAAATTATGGATAGTACCTAAATCAATCAACACTACTACCTTTTTCTTTTTGATATGTCCTTCTATCTTGAAAATTTGAGTGGTAATTTCTGCCAATGAATTACAATATATGGTTGTATTTTTTCTTCTTTTTCAACCCCTAGGGTTGGTTGCTGGTGTATATATTATTATTTTGGTGTTTATTCTTCCTGCCCCCCCCCCCCCCCCACCCCCTTCTACATAATCTATGTAATATAATTTCTTCTCAACACACATAAGACCTATAATGTATTTCCTATCATAACTACAACAAATACCTTTTACTCTTTTTTCCTATACTTTTTTTCATTTCAACCTTGTTGGTTGTGGGAGGGTAGGAGTGGAAACACTTCCATATTTATAGTTGTGAGTGTTATACCTCCTTGTTGCCATAATTTTTCTTTCAACTTTTCTTTCCATATTGAATGCATTCTCCAATGACTTTGGTTCCCAAAGGTGAACCTCATGTGATATTTCATTTAAAGTTCCTATGAAGACATTATTTAGATGCTTCTCTAGAATATAAGTTACTTTGATATTCAATCTTTGGAAGTATTCAATGTGCTCCCCAACTAAACCCTTTTGTTTGAGATTTATCAATTGGCTAAAGAAGGTATTTGTCATAATGCACTATCATTTCCTTAGTCAAATTTGTTGAAGTGATTTATGAGAAAAAAGCCAACGATACCACAAAAAATAATTTGGTTCTAAATATAAATATTCAATTATTACCATTTGTGTGTGTTGCATAATTTGTAGATGAAGGAACTGCTCGATCTATAGTATCTTGTTATCGAATCTTTGTCATCAAAATTCCTCATATCAATCTTTGGAATATTTTTCATCTTAAACCTAAAGTTATATACTCTAAAATCATTATCCATGTTCCTTTTTTTCTCATTATGAGTTTCATGGATACCTTATCAGCATTAGGAAGCATTTCTTGTAGGGACTTTTCCAAGCCTTCCTTCAAAATTTCCATTTTGGATTTTAAACCATACTCCATACTTTACATTTATAATTTTAAACATTTCATGTACCCTTTTTTTTCTACATTCATCGCTTTCAGTTAATCTTTGGTTTCCCTTTGTGAGAGCGAAATTGCACCTGGTCTTGTAGTTTTGATATATCATATTGAATTTCTTCCTCTTATTCATTCATCATAATAGAGATTTTTGAGGGACTAATGGGTGTATATTTTTTTGTTTGAGAGGAATTTCAAAACCAATTAATAATTTTTATGTTTTACTATGGGATTTGAATCACTTCAAACTATTTTTTCAAACAAACATTATCTAAATTTAAAATACACACATTTCAAAATCCCAAATTTTAGCTTGTCGATCTGTTTGACCTTGAAACCATTTTATCTCTGTGATTTTAGACTCCCAATATATGAAATAGTGTCGTGAGGTAGCTCTTTGTGTATTCTTTCCAACACCACAATTCATATCAAGATTGGATTCTTCAAGATAAATTTATTCCGAATCTCCTGCGACGACTTAATTATGTGTTGATTTAGTAGAGGAGACTTGTACAAGATTCCATGTGTCATTGTTTCCACCTTCAACCATGAAACACATGCCCAAAAAACTAAATACCATGCAAATTCAGTCACCTTTTATGGAATTAAAATATTATTCTTGAAGAGAAAGTTATGACTATTTTCCCTAGGGCACTTGTTTGAGACTGGATTCTGGAACATACAAGAATACTAACTCCTTGGACCATATCGATAAAAATATTACGAACCAAGGTCTGAAATTCTAACAAGATGTTAATCAATATTTGTCCTCAACATGTTATAAATTTCATTGTCTAAATATTCATATAAACAAAATTATAATGAAAATTCTATGATGTTTTGTTTGAAGTACCAACACCCTAGGATCACGAGCTATGATACCAAATGTTATGAATCTAGATAAAAATAATGTAGAAACATAATAAAAGAAAAATAAATGACTTGATAATAAGCTAATTCATGGGGGAAACCTCTCTTTACATTACATAAAGGAAAAATCATTGGATGATTCAAATGACAAGACCTCCTTGGCATATATAGGATTCTAAAGGGTCAAAATATAATTAGGGCCTACATAAAAACAATAATATAAGGGAACAAAAATAAAACTTGGTGACCTAAAAAAGATGAAAATGAAGCTAAAATATTTATATATTATGTCAAGACTATAGGTAATGGTTGAAACTAATTTAGCAGGGTGTTCCTCAAAGAATTAGAGAATATCATCAGAGAGTTCATGATAGTACTTATAGAACAAGTATAGAAAAAGATATGGCACTATTTTTCTTTGGTGGTGATAGAAAATAATTGAACCTTATATTTCCAAGACACATTAACTACATTCCTAATTTGATAAAGAACCAATGAAGGGTTCCCTGAAGCACATACCAAGACTAGAGTAATAGGAATAAAATTGATTGATTAAATTTGGTTTCAGAATATGATTGACATTTCAGGGTTGTAAACTCCTTCAAATCTTCCAGTATTAATTTGAGAAATCTTATTCATGATAAATGGGAGGATAATTTTTACACATTTTATTATTTTTTTATGATGTAATTTTTCCATCTTATATCCTAATTAATTTTTTTCTTCTCAAAGGTTGAAGCTACTAAGAGGGTTGCTAGCACTATAAATTTACACAATATGAATTCAAATTCCATTTTTTCTAATTTATCATATTACAATAATTTTTTTTGATATTCATGAGTATAAAAAATGTTAAAATCATCTAAGAGTAATTTCAAATATGAATTATTAAATTAAATAGGATACTAAAGTCTAAGGGAAAGGTTTAAGGTCATGTAACCAATTTGTATAAATATGTCCCCATACCTCCAAAAGAGGGAATTTTAGCGCTTGAGTATTCCTAGCATTTATATTATTGTTTTCACTTAGGTAGATTTGAGCATTCTTTCTCTTGGCAGCTAGTAGGATAATTTGTGGTGAGGAAAGGAGTTTTTCATGGAGATTATATGAGCATTCCACATTTCATTATTTGGTTTTTATGAGCCTATCCAACATGTACATAGATTTCCAACATTTTCAATGAGAATTACTTCACTTTTGGCATTGATTTCCATGTGTTCCTCTACTGGTTGTAATGGATAATTAGTACTCCATTCATGTGTGCATGTGTGCTTTCATGTGGGTTATATCTATATGGAATAATCAATATCATATGTTTCATATAGTTTCTTTGGATTTGTACTCTCTCATTCCATGCTACGCTATTAACCTATTGTGAAATGTTTTGTAGTTAATTTCTAGTGATTTCTAATTTTTGTATGTCTTAGATGGATTTATCTCACTGATTTCTTATTGAGGCATACTTCTTATTGTTTTTCTTCTATATTATTGTACATTATTCTACAATTTTGTCAATTGTGGGTTGATTTCATCCCCAGTCTCCGGGTAATGCTTTCTCACATGTTTCATGTCTTCATTTGACAACCAACGGAAAACAATCATGGTGGAAACAAGTCTAACATAGAAGATGGGGATCCTATCCCAAAAAAATTGATATATAATTGGGACTTTACACCAAGGAGACCCCCTTAATGTTAGTGGTACATTTTAACCCATCAAAAAATTTGGTGTTAGAAGGAGGGAAGATGACAAGCTAAACCTATGGATCCCATATATTAACATTCTATTTTGAAATGACTCCTTATAGAATCCATTAGAGAATTTTTTTATTCTAAAATGGGCCTCCTAAGGAATATTATAAAATAATAGTGGAAATAATGAAATAATATTAGATTACCTCATCAAGTTTTAGAGGGAAAAAATAATAAAATGCTTTTTCAACTCGTATTTTCAAATTATCTCCCGATGATTTTACTCAAATTTCGAGTGGGAGCACTCACTGGATGAAAAAAATTAATTTTTTATTATAATAATTTTTCTTCATGTATTTCATAGTTTTCATGTGGGTGGGTCCATTGAAATTATGCAACATGGGCACTCGTTGGATGCAAAATAATATTTTGCATCGAATGAGTTCTCCCACTTGAAATTTAAGTAAAATCGTAGGGATATAAGTTGAAAATCCAAGTTGAAAATATAGTTTTTTTTATTTTTTATCTTTTTAATCCAAAAATGGTGAATCATCCTGTCTGGTTGACATCATCATATTGAATCTTATTGTTTCTTATAAATTTGATTTTTTCTATACATTTTTGTTTTGAGGCCCTTTTTTTACCTAAAAAATTCTCTAATGCTTATTCCAAGTCATTTTTATAAAAGAGAAAATATTGTAATACCCAGAAAAATAATTAATACCTTGTCAAAGAATAAATTTTATGGAAAGGGTGAAATCTATTCATCTCAACATATCCTCCTATTTCTTGAAAATTGTATCTAAAATTTTGTGTGTCATGATAGCGCCGTATGTAGGCTTTTCACTCTTATTATTGAAGGACACACCATATCCTGGTGTCATAATTTACCACCCACATGTATCCATTGTGAATATTTAATGGATGATTTTATATAGTCTTTTCAAGAGTATAGTCTTGAAAAAATATTTAGAAATATAAATGGGATTATAATGAAACAAGATGAGTCACTTGAATACTTTTTTGATATATTTCACAATATTTTATATATATTTCCAGTGAGAGATATATATTGAAATTATTTGATCAAAGAATTTCAACGGTTGGTTTCACTTTTAGAGGAAAAATTTTAACCTAAGCACAATATTGGAAAGCAATCATTAGATCATTTTAGTATTGTGCAATCATCCAATTAGCCAAACTTTATTTCTCCTTTCGTTATGCCATATTTTGTCTCTTTTTTAGGTGTGATTCAAGGAGAATATTAGGCCTCAGAGGAGAAAATTTCCACCTCTGTTATATCTCATCCTCCTTTATGTTAATTACCTAAAGAAAAATATTTCTTGTTATGACAAACAAATTTATGTCATTGATGATGTATGTAACGAAGAAATTTCTCATGAGAAAGAGAAATTTTTTCTTACTTTATAAGCTTCAATAAATCATGTTGAAGTGGAGCAAGCTCAAACTAAAATTAGTAATATTTATTTTTCTTAACATGTTGATGAAATTAATGTTGATTTATTTAATCTTACATCTCTCTATTATATTCTCTTACCTTCACCTCCCTTCCATGAATAAGGAATTTTCTTAGGTGACAATAAATCTTTGAATGATTCCATAGAGAATAATATTTTTGCTAATTACTTGATTCCTCAAGCTGATATGGATGTAAAAAACATACATGTTTATTCTTTCAGATTCTACTCACTCGTCTCCATACGTGTTTATTGAACCAACTACATCAACAATCATTTCAAATCCTCTCAATCCTAATTTTCTTAGGATAAATTATAATCATATACAAGGTATTGATGTATGTCATTTGGAAGAGGAAAGAAATGAATTTTTAGCCCATATTTCTTTTAATTTCCAATCCTTGGTATGTGAAGAGTAATATTTTGAAACTCAAACCATTCATGAAATCTATTTGGTTGAATCATCCCCATTCTTAATCAATGAAGAATCTTGTGTGTTGAACATTCCATCCAATAATATCCAAGCATCTAATCAAATTGATCGCTTAAAAACTTTCATTTTTTTAACCATGACCCCACTTATACATCTCATTATAAATATCCATATACATCTGTTGATCTTAATAAGACATCAAAATTTGATTCTGCAACATTTGAAGATTTAGGGACAGATACGGAGAGTGAGGCATTTCAACTTTCATTGATGGCTATGTGAAGACCTCACGATCTTGATAAGATCCCTAAACCAGATGACGTTATGGTTTTCTAACGAGATGCTTTGCATAACTCAATTATGCTCAATAAATTTTCATATTTGAGATTTTTTTATGTTTTCAGGCTAATAATTTTTATCATGAAATAATTACTAATGGACAACATCCTCTCATCTCTAATGCTTGATATGTGGTTAAATATGAATGTGGGCATATATTTGAGTAATGCCTAGGGTCTCCAAATATGTAATTTGGTATATCAAGATAGAATTGTTGCATGGATAGAAAAGTCCTTCCTAGAAAATGATTTTTCCAGCAGGAAAGACTTTCTATCTCTTGTGCAAGTTATAGAGGTAATTATTTTTATATTTACACTGGTTTATATGGGTGTTAATCACATATATCTTTGTGTTTGTAGGTGAGGAGCAACTTAAGTGGCTCCATTGGAAATAATATTTCACATTAACCCAGGCTCTTGTTTTAAATTATATTAGGGTTTAGTTTTATTTTCAATTATTTTCTTGTTAGAATATTATTTCGTGGTTGTTTTTTCACATATTTAATTTCATTACTTTCATTCAATTTTTCTTTCTCATGTAGTGAAAATATGCTTTGCATTTACTAAACATCATTGCATGCTTTTTTCACTTTACCTTTAGTTTTTTTCCCAATATTTCTTAATTTTTTATTAGTTGTAATATATCACTCACATGTTGTTCATTTAAATCCATTTCTCCGCACCATGTTTCCCTCTATTTTCCTATAAATATAACTAGTCTTTGCATATATTTTATTCCATTGCATTACTTGTATATTTCATTTAAAATAATTCTCTTGCATTTCTTTTATTTTTCATTACTTCATTGCATATTGCATTTAAGTTTCATTTATAATTTCCCTCCTTTTCATTGTATTTAGTTTTGGTTACATTGGTCATCTACACCCTTTATATAATGTTGATAGGATACATTGCTTTACATTTTATTGCATCTAGTTATTTTTTACATTAATTCAAATTGTTTGTTTATTTTGCATTTATCTTGATTTTCCTTCATTTTTCTTTCCTTTTTCATTGCATTGAATTGTGAATTTATATTTCCATTCAAGCCTTTTTTTCTGCACTTTCTTTTTTAAGCATATGCAAAAATAAATATGTGAATATATTTCCTTATCTAGCTTTCCAAAAATTTTGAAATCGAAATAAATGGTTGTGTATGGTTGTGATGGTCACTCCAAGATGAAGCCACTTATAGACCTTGGTATTAAAACTCTCTCTCAGATATATTTTCCATGATATTTTTCTATTAGCAAGGAAAATATGGGTCGATATTTATGGAAAAATCTGATAATTCATAAGGTATATATCTATAAGCTTGAATTGATTTCCATCTCGCTCATGAAAATATATCATTTTGTTTTTTTATCATCTAGCCCTAGGTTGGATATGTGGTGTGGAGATTTGGGATGAGGAAAAACCTAAGTCACAAAATATTTAGCTTCTCTCAAACAAGAAACAACCTCTCCTTCCAATTAAAAAGGTTGGCATCCCTCATCCACCCTTGCACAAAGAATTCCCTATTAAATGATTGTAAGTGCATGAAAAGAGAAAAAAAAGAATTAAAATGGTAAAGGCATGAAAAGGGCTTCCTGCACATAGGTGACGTAACTAACTTCACCAAGTCTATGGATGCCCACTAGCAGCAAAGCAATTCTTTTGATTTCTTGAATGACTCTATTGGAGATATAAGCACTTGATAACAGTAGAGCGACAACATAATATAACTTTAAGTTCTAAATATAATAAAACCTTTGTCATTTCATCTATGTTATTGTCGAATACTTATGGTGTGAACTCTTATTTTTCTATGTAAGGATAAGGAGTACCTAGATATGAGACAAATGGATGGCACATCTTCCAATGGTTAAGTGGCTCAAATGTGGTACCCAAAATTTTCACGCTATAAATTTAAAATTTTGGGTCTCCCTTTCTTTTACAGGTTTTATGGATACCTCGATTATTATTTAACATGGGCTAAATATCATCTCGTGAATTGTTGTGGATTCTTACAGTCATCCTAATTTTTAGTATCCTTAATACATTGTGGTGTATTATGGTTTTTCGTAGTTGTACAATACCTATACACCATGGAGTTGGCCACTTCCAAATTGCCATTCAATATCTTAGCTTATGTAGTTTTCATCACTCTATACACACACACACACACACACACACACACACACACATTCTTGAATTCGCTTCATAAATTTTTATATCACTCAAATCTCACGGAGGTTTCAAACGCTTGATTAATAATATTTTATTTATTTTTTATTAAATTTTCATTTCATTATCATCCTTTTACATTTTATCATATTTGGAATACAATATTATGCTTCGATCATTTGAATGGTAAAATCAAATTTTGATTTTATCAAACTACTCTTTGGAATATGCCATAAAATTTTACTTTATGAAGTTCTTATCTATCAAACTTTAACATTCAAAACCTTAATGTCAAGATAATATATTGGGTTATCAAGGAACTTTATGGTAGAATAAAATAACAAAATTCAACACAATTAAGGGCGTGAACGTGTAGATGTGGAAACTGTAAGAAACCCTAATCAAGTTAGTCATATAAATACTAAATTATTTTTTAGGTTGATATATATGTGCAACTCAAAAACTAATAAATATTGTTTCAAATATGATGTTTTAGCATGTCATGAACAAAATGGAGCTCTCAAAAAATGTTTGACCTTGAATGAAGCTAATATTGTTTGACTACGAGTTAATGTTAATGTATTGGATTTATAATCTACATCACCAGGTGGAAATGAGCTACAATAGAATACATTCAAAATATCCAAGAGGTCATTTCCTGCTCAGATTCTAGTTTGTATTGATAGGGATTGTCTAGAATTATCTGAGGAAATATTCAAGAATATCATCAAAAATAGTAATGATGGAAGAAAAAAATTCAAGTTTGAGTTGAATGATGTTCAATTTATTAATTTTTTATTCTTGCATCGATAATGGTTGTGTAAATTTGTCTAAAGTATCTTTCAAGAATGTCATTTATAAATTCTTCCCCACACATGTGAATAAGGGTATAAAAAGGTCGACATGGCCGTCCTTACTATGTTCATGATTTTGAAGTTGCATGGTCATATATACCATCCATTATGTCATCCTATAGATGATAATTTTATTACTTTAGATTCATTGATTCATGAGGAAGGAGTAGGGAATGATACCATCAAACGTAGTTTACATGATATTTTTACAAGTGATGATGATTTTAATGAGTATGTGGTGGGCGCATTAGACACCAATTTATAGGATAAACTTGAGTCATCTTGAAAATCATATTTTCCATGTAAATGATTCTATATAGGCCCATCTGAGGGCTCTATGTAGTTGTGGAATGTATTCACACAAACATATGTCGATACAATAGCATCACAAATACTAATATTTGGACTTTTCTAGGTAGTATCAACGACTTCCATGGGGTCATTTTAGTAGTTGTTGAATGTATAAAAAAAATTATTTATAGGATTGCATGCCATCGTGGTTTGAGGAACCATGAATACATATGGAATCCTCAACTAAGAAAATAATTTTTGGGTGGTGCCAAGATGGATCCATGCTTATTTTTACAATTTGAATTTTGGTGAGTTATACTCTGCCATAATTTTTATTGGTTTCCATTGGTGTTGAATTACATGTATACCATATCCAGAGTGTGAGATTGAATGGATTTTGAATCCCTAAGCTTTCATGGTAAAATGATACAATAGTGAAAGTGGGGGTGATGTGGCCTACGTATTTCGCACATTATGAAGAGGAATGTAAGACATTAATTTCTGATACCTATGGTTTGTGAAAATAATTATCCCCATTCGATGTTTTACATGTGAAAAATTTATTGGGAATAAATTGTATACATACTAATGCCCCTTACTATTACAACAATAATGTTGAAACTTCTAAAGCCTCTCAAATTTAATTATAAACCTGGGGTTCATACAAACTTAAGAGGGGCCAATAATATTTGTGAAGCATGTAATATATTAATCTCTCCTTGATCTATTTCAGGTGAAAAATTAACTGATGATAAACGAGGTTATTCAAGGACCACTTCTACTATCTATGCTACAAGAAATACTCAAAAAGTGCAAAAAAGAACGAAGGAAAACAAGTAAGCCTACTCTACTTATAGGAAATAAAGAGCAACAAGTAAATATATTATAATTCCATAAAGGAAAATAAAAACAATTCAATGAAGTTGGCAACAGATAAAATATATCCTACCATGCATTGAAAATACTCTCACAACTAAAAGAAGACATTAAAACACTAAACCCTAATTTGGAGAAAATAAAGACAATTTTGCTACAACTACTAGGTCAAGAATTGTAGGGGTTATATGAACTTAAAAATTCCATCCTCAAGGCCTAATGTACATTGTAATATGCTAAGGAAGGATGAACATGCTTTAGTGTAAAAACCCTCATCAAAAATTCATGTAAATGAAGTTAATAAAGGTAAAATAAGACAAAGGTCATGGGACACGTATTCTAAGTTGAATGTTGGGAAAAAAATCCTAGCAGGTGTTCATTTGGTTTATTATGGTTAAGGGAAATTGTGGAAGGCAATGGAAAAGGCTTTGGAGAGACAGAAGACGTTAATTGGTATCTATTTATGAAAATAATGGAAACTAGGAGAAAAGGGAGGTGAAAGTTCATAGGTTTCATGTGAGGAGGGAAATGAAGGAAAATGATGAAAATGATGAAAATATAGGCCTCATCAATAAAAATTCTTTCCAGGATCAGTGGGAACCATTTTAGTTAAATTTTAGATCTCCCTCTCTTCCCTCTCTCTTTCACTCTTGGATGCTTAGAGTATTCTTGGATCACTCTAGCATTGGATCAAGAAAAGAAAATGAAGAGGGAATAAGACAAAGGGAAGCAAATATCAATCAACAAAGAGAATGATCAAGTGGGTACAACAGTATTACCTATAGATATTGATTTTCATTTGTGATTTCCTTGCTATATCTATAATGCATGGTATATGCATGTGTGTATTTTATTCTCTTGCTATCATTGGCATGGTTTTTTCTAGCTTTGACAATTATTTTCAATCTTTCCTTGCCATTTCTAGATAGCCATGGTGTGATGGGTTCTATTTTACTTGGTTAAGATTAATTTCTCAATGGTTTCAAAATTGAGTAGGGTGGTCTATGAAGAGGATAACAAGGCCTAGTAATAGATGTACCAGTGGAGGTGGGATTGCGATAAAGCCGTATTTTGTGTACCTCGGTGGGCCTAGGAATCCTCAACCAATGAATGGCAGGATATATTGTAAATCCTGGAGGTGTGTACCCTCGATTAGGCCTAGGAATCCCCGATTGGTAAATGGTAGGATATATGGTAAATCCTAGAGGGTGGTGTCTCTATGAATCCTAGGAATCCTTGATCAGTGAATGGTGGGATACACGGTAAAACCTAGAGACTAAAGTCTCCATTAGGCCTATGAATCCTCGACTGGTGGATGGGAGGATATACGGTAAAGCCTAGAGACTAGAGTCTCGATTAGGCTTAGGAATCCTTGACCGGTGGATGGCAAGATATATGATAAAGCATAGAGACTAGGAGGTAGGAGAATTCCTCACAGTATAGGTGGAGAGATCCAGAGGCATCCATGCTTGTTTAGGGACTAGTGATTTGGTGGGGATTGCGATAAAGCCTAAGGAAACATGGATTTGTTTTGTTGTGAGTCCCACATTCATGCTTGGAATATGGTACAGGCGTTATTGGATGAAATAAATATTTGGTTTAGCCCAACCTATGGTCAGGTGGTTGGTGGAAGTCCCATACATGGTTGGCTTATGAATTCACTAATAAGAGGTCATTATCCTTTGGTATTTCATGTCTAAATGTACTTGATCATATGTGGGTTTTATGACTATTATATGCTTGCTAATTCTGTTGGCTATATGATGGTTATGATTATGTTTGATGAGAAACTTGATGTATGGATCTAATCATGTTTTGATTAGGAAATTAATGTACAATGAATATATTCCCTAATAGATGATCATGAAACTATTTTGATAAGGCATAAATGTTTCTTTAATAATAGCATATAATTATGAGACCCCTATACTCATATCTACTAGTATGACCTGTATATTACATATTTGTGGCATGTTTGACATAATTCCTACCATGGTTAGTAGGGGTGAGATCAAGTACTTGTACCAATGATTGCATTAGTAGCATTATGCAATTTTTAATATTCATTTATAGAAGTTTCATGAATTTATGGGCAGAGGCCTGATACCTAGCCATGAAAAAGTGGCTCCAAATCTAGGGTAGATGGATTAGAACTATCTGAAAAATTCCATAGTCACTGGCATGCCTTGTTGTGGGAGTGACGCGATGGCCTCAGTCACATGCATGAAATGTGATGGGAGTGGCCGAGTGTCCAAATTCGTAAAATTACAAGTTGTCTCAAAGGTTGAGCACCTGGGAGGGTTGGTTGTCTCCTGATGGATCGGTAGCTCCAAAAGAAGGTCATATTGGTTAGGTTTTGTCGGTTTCACTTCATTAATAGTACATGGTGATTTGAATCACATCATATGTTCTGTAACCATACTATACTAACAATAACAATAAATGGGATACACTAGTACTATAGGGACCTAAAATAATAGTAGCCTCTTGTCACATGTTTACCCTAAAGGACCAGTTAAATTGGATAAATATGGGAGGAGGGTGTTACATGGTGGTATCAAAGCATGGTTCAACCCTTAGACTAGATGGGAATAATGTGTTTCATACATGTTGGTTGCATATGTTTTCCTTATGCTTCTAGTCTTTATGCTTGTTGTGTATGCATGGTGGTGGTCATGGTTATAGTTGTGTCACGATGCGAAATTTGATCGTGTTGTTTCTGGATGTGGTATTCATAAGTGTATGTCAGTTGTATAGGAATTTGTTATGCATGTCAGGATATATATGTTGTTATGCATGCATTTCCATGTTTACAGTGATTTTCCATGAGTTCAGTGTATTTATTTATATCATCGTATACTCTTGGTATATTATGATGCTGACATGTTCGCTGAGATAAAGCAGGATACACATGTCATTAGAGCAAGGCCACAACATCGAACATTGGGGTAAGAGTAAATATCCATATAGGTATTATATGTTTGGCGTGAAAGTATGTTGCTTAATACCTTTTATAAATTATGGTATGTACATTTGTAGCATTCTATCATTGTTGTTGTTACATGCATGATATATGCTATTTTTTCAATGTGGTCATATGTACATGCGTCTGTTAGTCATGCTTAGTAGTAACTTGTTGTTATATGTATTTTTTTCATATGCCTGATGGTTATGGTAATTGAAACTAATATCTTGATGTTATATGTATCATGCTAATATGTATTGGCCTCTGTATATCGTTATGGTTATGGTATTCAGGTATGAGTCAACCTAATTTTGATATCGTGTTATACTAATCTAGAATTATTGTGCATATGTGATTGTTATGCATAAATAACAATTTTTTATGAGTTTATGATGTGAAAATGTTATCTAGTTACTTTTATGGAAATCATGACCTTATTTATGTTTGAGTTGATATGTTTTGAAGTTATATCGTGCTAATATAGATATATTTTGTTGACAACATATCCTTTCCTGATGTACATTAAGGTATGAGCTTGCTTATGTCGTCTACTTGGTGTTTGAATGTTTTATTATGTCATATATTTTGTGTTTGATTGTTTGGTGTCTATTCTATCTTCTATCTGTTGTTTGAATATTTTATTGGCTTCATGATATTATTTGGTATCTATAATATTGCAGGAAGGAATGATATTTTTTTGAGATGGTTTCTTAAACAAATATCTGTTGAGAACATATGATTATACTTGAGTGTAACTTAGTGCTAGTTGTAATATTATGATTTGTAACTGTGATTTGATTATGATATTTTTTTTATTATTGGTAAAGGTTGATTTCAAAATTAATATATGTAATATCCAAAAATGGAATAATGCATTGATACACAAACAAAATATTTGATACAGAGAAAATGTACATAAATATTATGATCAACACAGATATAGACAAAATAGGTGATTTATTTTATTAATGGGATATGGATTACAGCTACAAAAATGTACAAATAGAGGGACTATAGCCAAAGAAGTGGCCTAAAATGACCCTGCAAACATGCTACAACAAGCACCGTGTAACTGGAGAGCTAGAGGAAGCAATACTGTGCCATCCCTTTTGTTGATGATGTACATATAGCTGCTAAAAAGGTAAATGTAGTTATATGGAGCTCATAAGCTCTAATGATTCCAAGACTCAAGATCTAGGCTCTATGATGGAAATTTACCCTCTTGGGGTTTGATCCTTGATCTGCTGGGTTATGTAGATCTGAAGCTAGATCTGATCATATGATGGATGCAATATGATGTATAACCAGATCTAAGCTTGAGGGTTGATCCCTCCTTCATATCTCCAAGATAGAAGCTTGAGATCTTGTCTCCTCTTCCTCCTCCTCGGAATGCAACAACTGAATATGCAGCTTGTTGGAGTTCCCATGTTTTGGAAAGTTTGGAAATACCAAAAGATGAGACAACATCAAAACCACTTTTAGACCTCAGGATCTAGCCCTCCTTGGTCTAGAGAGGGATCTCTCTATAATGGAAAAGGTATATGTCTTTGAAGCTAAATTTTAATATATTAGGCTAGTTATAGGTACAAGGTTTATTTGTTTGGTTGTTGGGAAACTGGAAGGAAGGGTTCAATACAAGACAAAGGGTGAGAAAATAAGGTTTTAGGCAAAGGAGAGACACTTCAGAGAACACTCGAGACCATTGGGAAATGGAGTCATGAGAGGGTTTACTTTCTATTCAGTATCCAAGGCTTTCAATTGGGCTAGTCATCTAAAACAGTGGATCTTTAAAGATGATAGTGTGGTATGAAATGATAAGGAGTGAAGGGGAATGACAAGGAAACCTCTAAGGTGACCATTTAGGAATTAGATCTAGGTATAGGGCATGCCATTAGACACCTATGATCCACACCCTAAAAGGTTAACTCTTCAGACAACAAGAAACATTAAAGAATTAAACACAAAGGTGAAGGCCTGAGATCAGAGAAATGCTTTGAACTTTCAATGCTTCGACATCCAAGTTAAGGAAACTTAGAAAGGTTCAATTTATTGAAAAAGACCCTAGTGAGACAGAATTATCATTCTAAACTCCCAGTATCCCAATTCTTTCAATTAAAACCCAACAAGAACATCTAAGAACATATTCATAAATTCATACATCAGCTAGCAGTGGAAAACAACTACTACATTGGTTAAATTATCTTGAATCAACACTCAAATAACACAATCAGTAGAAAACATCAAAGGTAAGGAGAGCAGAATCATTAGGGTACCATGCAAGGGTATATCCTAAGCCATATTTCTTATGCTCACCAGAGAAATGAAATATAATGAATTACAGAGAAAAAACAGAGACAAATGAAGAAAACATCATCGTTGCTCTAAATCAGGATCCAAAGAAATGTGCTTGTCATATTAAAGAGAAACACCAGTCATGTACAAAATTTTCCAACAGCTTGGTATTCAGTCTGAAAAAATCTTCCTCAGCCTATCTTACAACTTTACACAGAGAACTATATCTCGAGAGAAACGAGTCACAATTCACAGTTATCCGATCAATGTTAAACAACAACCAACCCTTACAACGTGTTTTTCTTGAGTTCTTATAGATGAAACAGAGGAAGAGGAGGTAGATGAAACACTAAATTAAACATTAAAACATAGTAGAAGAACAGGGCTCGAGGCCCATTCTATCTTAATATCTATGCATTGATTTTTGGTACTCTTTGGATGAAAGAGTGGTCTTCGGAAGGCTGATATTTACTCCAGGTATGTTCTTTGATGTACATTGGCTGTAGTACTCTATAGTAGTCTGGTGATAGGACAAAAGGTAGATAAATGACTTTCAGGTCTGCTATACTACATAACAAATTCTCTGGTAGCATTAGGACCGTTCTGTCAGGGTGGAAATCTTCTTAGGAACACGGTATAGAATGAAAACAGTATGGGTACTTTGGCCTTTCTCAGGAGGGAAATTTCTGCTGATGTGAAACAATTATAATATTGTTTTTTGTGCTTTAGGCCTCATTAGGCCTTCTGTGTGATTCACAAGGTATTCAATCTAGTACATTTTCCCTTTGAACAGTTAATCAAAGCTTAAAATCTTCAATTAGAGGATTTAAAACTCTTTAATCCCGTACTAATACTCTTTGTCACTTCATGACTGTCTCTGTCTGTGAAATTTGAGCTTTAATGGTGCTATAGAGGTTTAACAGGGTTGAACACTATTCCTTCAATTAAAAATTATGTTTTAACACCTTCCCATGCATTTCTCTGTAATCTGAGGCTCTGAAAATGACCTTCTCTGCGCTCTGTGTCACTAATAGTGACTGTGAGCAATGGATGTTTCCACTGCCTGTACCCTGCAAAAGCACATAAATATGTTAAGAAAAAGTTGCATGGGGGAGGATGGATGTGGTGGAATGCTATGAGGAAGGTAGTGAAGCAACGGTGTATGCAGTGGATGCAATGGAGAACGGTGAAAAATGTAGTGAAACGGTGGAAAAATGGTCTGGTGAAAGTTTGGTGGAGGAATGCATGTGCACCATTTGATCAGGTCAGGAGGCGATGATCGATGGTGGAGATTAACTAATGGAATGGCTTTAGAAGGCCAAGTGATATTGAATGAGCTTTAACATAAAACATTAAAGTTTTAATGTAGGCGGAATGATATAAACCTTTAATGAAAAACATTAAAATTTTAATGCGAGCGGAAGAAATGATGTTTAATGCAAACCATAAGGTTTGGACCTATGGATAGAATATAAAGGAAATTTCATGAAAACATATGAAACGAGTTTGAATGGTGGGGCCCAGTCATGGGTGGGGGGTGATTCAATTAGGACCGTTAGATCTCAGGAGGAGATCAACAACTGCGATGATCCGATGAGGTTTTATGGTCGCGCGATGAGAAAATTATGAATGGAGTGTGAGATGCAATGAGGGTCGTTGATCGATACATATCAACTGTCGAGATCTATTGATGAAATTTCGGAGGCGAGAAGTGGGGAAGTGGTTTTTTGGACAAAACCGTTGTTTTCGCGCAGTGAAAAAGGAGGAAGGCTATTTTCACTTTTCGAACGTGATATGGGTCCTCGGATGACACGTGGCTTTCAGAAATCGCCCATATCGCGTAAATTCAAACTGTTAAAAACCAGACACAAAAACTGTGTGATATTGATGTGGGCCATTGTATCTGGGCCTGTGAGATCTGATGGTGGGAGATGGAGCGCGATACAAGGACAAGCACATTCGGTTAAGGTGGTGGCCGATCAAAGGTGGTTTCATTGTGAACTGTCCGATCAGTGCGACAGACGACTGAGATCTATAGAGGATAAGCACAGGAGGAGGAGTTGCTTAGTGGGCAGGAGAAATCATGGCCGTCAGATCAAAAGGAATGAACAGTCAGGATTTAATCAGAAGCAGAGGAGGCAGGGGCCAAATCTCTTATGGGCTCATGAAGTGATTGGCTCTGGACTGTTGGATTGGCAGTAGATCAATGGTCATGATTGGATCGGAGGGTGACCAATTGAGGAAGCGGGGCAGAGCAAGGAGAAATTTCAGCCATAGGATCAAAATGGATGGATGGCTCAGATTCAATCAGGGATTGGCCAATCGGGGCATCGGATGGGGGCACTTTTTAAAACTTTCGATTGGCGATGAGCGCGGTGCTGCGATGGTCGTCAAATCGCTTGAAGATCAATGGCGGAGATTTCCCTTGGGGGTTTCCAAATAAATGTTATGGGTGTGGTGATACATGCGCGGAACCATTAGATATATTAAGATCAACAGCTGAGATCGCTCCCGAGTCCAACAGACTAAAACACCATCACATCGGGGATTTTCACTTTAACAAATAAATTGCGCTCCCAAACATCTTCCGATCCCGATAAGTGCCACATGATTTAGCGCTTGGTTTTAGTGCTCGGGTGCAAGGATGGGAATTGGTTAGGGTTTGGGCTGAAGGGGGCTCGCTTGTTATATGAAAGATAGGTGTTTTTAAGCTTAAAAACATATTTTTTAAGGCTATAAAGAGGCTTTCGGTAGAGGGAAAAATGGATTTTTAAGCCAAAGAAAGGGTGTTTGGGAGGTTTAAAGGGAATATGGGATGATTTATTAGGCTTGGGAGGGGATCTTGGGGGTCAAAGGGGAAACTTTGAGAAAGGGAAGAAAGGGTTAAAATGGGAAATTTTGCAGGGATACAAGGGGTAGAAGGAGGCTTTTCTGAGCATAATTTTTCCACAGATAGTGAGGCTTTTTGGATGGAAACAGTAGTGAAGATCTTTCCAAAGGCAAAGGACACACAGAGGCTTCAAGAATGAGATATTTTCATAGGAAATATATCTCTTGAAGGCTCAGAAAAAATTTAGCCACCTGTTTTCTTGACAAAAAATTCATAGGTGGCTAACAGTGGCTCCACATGGGGATGGCATCTTCTTGAAGGTGTCAAGAATTCAGAAAATAATCTTTGGAGTAGGCCAGATGTCTCATCCTTGAACCATATTTCTTCTTTGATTCAGCTGTTACAAACATGATGGTTATTAATCAGCAGAAAACATTCTCCAAACAATCTACCTACCCATCCTACAATCCTAACATTTTTTCTTCAAGGTGCATTTGAATTTGTAGACCTTCTACATAATTTTTTTTTATTGAAAGAAGAAAACAAACTAGTCTAATTCTACCCTTATTCCTCCATGAGACCAGATTAAACTGTTGGCCTCATATTTTCTCTACCTAATCTAATATCTGCTAGGATTAAACTCTCCAGCAGATTTCTTCTCTACATTCTACAACAAAAATTTAAAAACAATCAAACCAGGATTAGACAATCTGGTTTGTTGTGGATCCATGGCATAAAGACATCTGCACATGAACTGAAATTGTAGAAACTTGAAAACAAAATTTGAAGGCTTGAAATCTTGAAACTCTGGAGCATCCTTCTTTCCTTTGTGACTCAAGTTTTGATCTTGTTAGAGTCACTTTCTTCCTTACTTCAGCTCTGGTTTTGGGCTTGTTAGAGCTGATTCTTCTTTCTTCTTTACTGGTCCAGATTTTGAGCATATTAGAACGAACTTCTTTTAATTCCTTTGGCTCAGGTTTTGATCATATTAGAGCCAATAATTTTCACTTCAGAGGTTCATGTTTTGAGCATGTTTGAACCTCTCTTTTTCTCTTTTTTGGAACCTTTTCTCTTTTTCTTTGAAAAAAAAAAAAACAGCAATGGTATTTACAATGGAAATCACCAGTAGTAATGCTTGAGCATCTTGCCATTGATAGGACCTCAAAAAAAATCTGCACCATCTAGCTCTTGCATAAAAAAGGCATTTGGACCAATAGTGGATTGTATGATGTAAGGACCTTGCCACAAACTGTCAAATTTTCCATGCTTTCCTTTGTCTTCTCTCCTAGAGTCCCACTTTAGAACTTTATCCCCAATTTTGAAGTCATAAGTTTTTGTTCTCTTATCAAACAACTTTTTAATATTTTCTTATACTTTCGAGCTCTGTTGTAGACTTATTCTCTTGTCTGCTAAAGATGAATTGTTTGATTTATCCTCCTCACCATACTATCCTCTTCTGTCTGGATTTCTTGGACTAGTTTAATCATTGGTACCCCAAGGCTGGTAGGAAACATTGCCTCTGTCCCATAAACAAGCTGATATGGTGACATGAAAATTTATTTCTTTGTTGTTAGCCTGTCAGCCCACAAAGCATGCACTAACTTGTTATGCCATGAATTCTTGTTCTCTTCAAGCATCTTTTTGATGATGGTCACCAAGCTCTTGTTTGATGATTCAGCTAACCCATTACCTTGTGGGTAAAAAGCAGTAAATGACCAAGTGCTATCTTATACCTGTGACAAAAATCAATCATTTTCTTGGATCCAAAAGCAGCAGTGTTATCAGTGATTATCTTTCTTGGGCAGCCAAATCTAGAGAGGATGTGGTCTTCTAGGAACTTAATGATAACAGAATCTGTGGCATTCCTAGAAGGTATGGCCTCTATCCATTTTGTGAAGTAGTCTGTGGCTGTAAGGATCCACTTGTGTTGAGTAGAAGAATTAGGGTGTATTTCTCCTATGAAATCTAGGCCCCTTTGTTGAAAGGGAGCCTCAACAGTAATGGGTTTTAATGTTAAAGGGAGGAGCTTTATTTTGCCCTAAAAAATATGGCACTTATGGCAGGAAATTATCATTTTATGGATGTCATTGAAAAGTGTAGGCCAGTAATAGCCAGCTCTGAGTATTTTTTAGGGAGTGGCTTTCCAGTTTAAATGGCTTCCACACTCTCCTGCATGGAACTCCTGTTTAACCCTCTCTGCTTCAGTTTCAGGCAAACATTTAAGAAATAGACCATTTGCATTTTTCCAGTATAAAAATTCACTCAGTATGCAATAGTTTCTGGCTTTTAAATTTAGGAATCTGGCCTTAGTCTTTGATAAATCAGGAGGGGCATTGAGGTTTGTGAGTACATACAGGATATCAGAATACCAAGGAGAGTTTTGAAATTGTTCTTCAACAATAGGATCGGGCAATACTTCATGTTCATCCAAGGAATCCACCATGTTTATGTCAAGGGCTTGCAGGTTTGATTCGGCCATTAGTTGAGCTAAGCCCTAACCTTTGATCAGTTTTGTGGGTTTTATTTCCAGGTCATACTCTAATATTACAACAATCCATTTACCCCTCTTTCCATCCGAATCTTGGGAAAAAATGTCTTTCACCACTATGTTTGGTATGTACGCAATGATGTGAGAATGTGGTATATACACCCTAAAGTATTTCAAGGCATTTACCAAGGCATAAGCGTGCTTTTCCATTATGTTATATTTTAAGGGTGCATCGCTCAGAACCTTGCTGAAAAAATCAATGGGCTGTTCCATTCCCTATGAATTTTTCTGCAGTAGGACTGCATCCACTGTATGATCGGAGGCAAAGGAAAATATCGGGAAATATTTTGAGAAATCTGGGTTGATTAAGAGAGGTGCCCGAGTGAGTGCAAGTTTAGCTAATTCAAAAGATTTTTTAGCCGCTACAGTCCACTTAACCCCTACGCCTTTTTTCAGCACGTTAGTCATATTTCTGAGGTGTTCAGCTAAGTTGGGAATAAACCTCCTTAAGAAGTTAATTTTCCCAATAAAGGACTGTAACTCTTTTATGCTTCTCGGGTGGGTGATCTGCAGTATTCCCTCAACTCTTTGTGGGTATATATTAATTCCCTTCTCTGATATAATATGACCAAGAATCTTACTTTCTTGAAGCCCGAACACAGACTTCTTGGGATTTAAAGACAGACCGAACCTTCTACATTTTTCAAAAAGTCTTCTAAGATGTTTTAGGTGCTCCTCATCAGTCTTGGAATAGACTGTTATGTCATCCAGATAGATGAGAATGATTTTCCCTATTTCCTCCTAAAAGGCTATGTCCATTTCTTGTTGGAAGGTCGCACTAGTGTTCATTAGTCCAAGAGGCATTTTTATGTACATAAAAGTGCCCCATAGAGTGGTGAAAGTTGTCTTGAGTTGGTCTTTTGGGAGTACTAAAAATTGGTTATAGCCTGAAAAACCGTCTAACAGGGAGATCCTTTTTCAGCCCACTACCCTCTGTAGGATGTGTTCCATCTTTGGTAAGGGGTAATTGTCTTTAAGTGAAGCTCTGTTAAGGTTCCTGAAATCTATGCACAGTCTGATCTCACCTGTTTTCTTTCTCATAGCTACAAGGTTGGAAACCCAATCAGAGAACCTCACAGGAACTATAATTCCTTCCTCGTACATCTTCTTGATCTCCTTTTCAACTAGAGGCAGTTGTTTTGGGTTAATTCTGTGAAGTTTCTGTCTGAAGGGTTTTTGATTTTCTTTAAAATGGATTTTGTGTTGTATAATGTTTGTATCATAGGCCTTTAAGTCCTCGTAGCTCCAGGTAAACACATCGATGAATTCCTTAAATAATTCAATATATTTCTTTTTCATGTCTGCAAGCAAGGACTTAGCCAATTTAATCATCTTAGGCTTATCTTCAGTGCCTATGTTACATTCCTCGACATCTGAGTCTGAGTGTTCTATAGTGGGTTTTTTCGCTACGTCGTCAAAATCGAAAAGGTCCTCTAAACATGCCAGTCCTCTGGGTATATTCTTATCTTTTGATTGCAGCACCTCTATTTCCTCCTTTTCAACATTCTTATATTCTTCAGCTTGTTTTCCAAGCTGTTCAGTCAAAGTGTTTATTTCTAATTGATGTGGTGATTTTTCTTCGTCGGGGGGCTCTTCACTTAGGCAGCTTTCATCGAATTTAGAGTCTGAATCAGCGAATTCAAACTCATTCCTGCCAATCAGGAAATCCTCTATCTGCTTGTCGCCCTCAAAGACCTGCCAATATTTCTCATTATCAAGCATTGTAGGTCTTTATTTTTTCTGAATGATGATTTTTTTGTCACTAGGAGACTTATGATACGAACTAGCTATGCAGGCTAATCCATTCAAAATTATGTTCTGGCTCCTAGGAATAAAAACTAGTTCATATTCTACAAAGGTTTTCAGTAAGTCCATAGCATCATTCATGTATGCTCTCAATCTAGGGTTTTTATCTGTATATTATTCGTTCACTTGTTTTATGATTAGCTTAGAGTCTCCGTGTAAAGCTCTCCTTCAGGCTCCTAGTTTTTTCAACAAATTTAAGCCTAGGATGGGAGACTCATACTCTACGATATTGTTTGTACATTTGAAGTTCAAATTGAAGGAATGACTCTCAACATAGTCACTCTCAGTGTTATGTAACCACACTCCAGCTCCTGCAATATTTCTAGTGTAGGACCCATCAAAATTCATTCTCCATAAGGGATCATTTCGGGTTTATCATCGTTTTCTTTCCAAACACTGGTTTCACTATTATGCTATAATATGGGATCTACATCATGGTGTGGATTATTTTGTTCTTCATGATGTGTATGTAGTTCTGAGAAATGACTAGTTAGTTGTTTGTAGTCTTGTTCTTGTTCACTCTGAGTTTCATATTTAGTGCACTGTCCAAGGGTTTCTTCTTCGTTTTCTTCTAACTCCAGAGTGGCCATTATGTTAAAATATATGGGCTTTATTCTATTGTTTTCATCTTTTTTTTCTAGCTCTGGCTCATCTATGGATTCATCGTTGAAAATGATAAAGGAGTCCATATCTGTATGTACAGAGTGCAGAGGTGAATTTTCAGGTTTTTCAGGGCTGCTAACCATGAACTTCATTTGTGCATCTCTATACAATCTCCTAAGCTGGCTAAAGACATGGATTGTGGCATATGACCCATCCATATGCATTTTACCTTGCAGCTTGGCTCCCTATGACCTAGAAAACAACATGCCATACTTAGGTGGCACATGTGTTACTACAACGTCCATAACCATGCATTTTGCTGGAATTTGGGTCAGGTTCACACACAGGTCTTTGATTAGGCCAAGGCACTTCACTCTGCTAGAGTCAAATGAATATAAATCTTTATAAGTATGGGTTATATCTAGGCCTAACCTTTCCATAACTACCTTAGGAATTAGGTTATGTGATGCCCCAGAGTCATGCATTGCGTTGTGAAGGATCTTGTCATGGAAATTGAGGCTGATATAAAAAGGAGGTACTACTGCTTCCTGAAACTTCCCTTCTATATTTGTACCAAACAAAAGGGCTAGTTGATCATCACTTATATTGACAGTGTCACTTTTTTCTCCTAGATTTAAAGCTTTCAAAATTTGGCCATTATATACATCCTGAGTGGCCAGCTCAGAGAGCGGGACAAAGATTTTAATTTTAGCAATCTCACTCTCCAAATTGAAGGGAGATTGACTCTTTGTAAGACTCGACTCCATTTTTTTAGCCACTAATTTAGTGGCAGAATTAGTGTGCTAATTCTCACTATCTACAGTGTTTGTAGCTATTTTATCAAGAGCACTAAATGAAATGCTAGTGCTGCTATTTTGTTGACTTTGTTTATCAGTATTTTGGTTGTATTTTTCTTTGTTCTTCCTAGAACTCTCAGCTGCTGATTTGCTACTTTCAGCAGTCACTTTAGAAGTTTTCTCAGGCCTTTTCTTAATGGTAATCTCAGAAGCCTTTGGTTTGGGAGTGTCTAAGCTCTTTTTGCTTCTAAGATCATACTGTTCTCTGACCTGCATGATGGCATTTTCAAATCCAAGCCTATAATCCTCAGATTCTATTCTTTCCTCATCCCAAAGGGAGTGTGAGGTTTGATCTTCTTCTGTGGAACAGTTATGGATTGAGTTGTCTATTTCAAACATATTTATTGTGTTTCCTTTGGACTCTTATATTATACCCTCATCTTCATCAATGAAGTTCTCTTGAAATGGGGGTATGACTTGTTGGTCAGATTCTCTCTGTCTGTTAGGAGGTTTGTTTCTCCTAAAGTTCTGGTTATGGTTATGGTTTCTGTTTTGGTTGCTAACTTGGACAGTCAAATTTTCCACCATTTTTCCTAGTCTCTCCATGGTTTTGGCTAGAATATCATACTTGGGATTAGATGTGGAAGCTGATGTGTCATCCCTATATGTTAACCTTTTCTCAGCCCTCATTCTGGCTTTCTTATCAATCAGGTTAGCTTCTACACTCACTGCTACTTTTTTCATATCTTCCAATGTGTTGTAATCTCTCTCCCTAAGCTGGTATGACATGTCAGCATCAAATCCTTCAGGATATTTCACTAAATCCATACCTTGGGAAGGTTTCATGTGTGGAGGAAAAGCATTGTCAACACTGTTAAACCTTGTAGAATAGTCATGGACACTGTCTCCTACATTTCTTTTAAGATTCTTGTATTCTAATAAGATTTGGAGAGGGTTGGTCTTGACTTCCCATTTGTTTATGAAGGACTGATATAAAGAGGGAAGGTCATGGATACTATTAGGAGGTAGGCCTTTAAACCATTTATTCACATCACCTCCTAAACTCTGGGCAAAGATTCTCATCTTGACTGTCTCATCATCTATCTCCATATAGTCAAAGGAATCTTCCATCCTATCTACATGGTGCTGAGCTGTGGTAGACTCTTTTGCAGTGAAATGTGGGATTTTTTATTGATAATAATTGGATAGAGGCACTAGGGGCTATGGTAACACCAGAGGTGCATACCAGGCTGCCATGATAATGTTCTGAGGGGGTAAAGGATTGGCTTGAGCAGTAGGTATGTGGATGACAGGAATACTAGGACCAGCAACACTCTGTTGAGCTGATTTAGGATGACAGAGCCCCAAGTTTTGGATGAAGTGAATATCCGGAGGTGTAGATGGAGGGGTCTCTCTATCCCTAATATTTTGACCACTGTGATATGGTGAAATGGGAAGCTCAAGTTCTAACTGATCTAAATCACTGAATGACCTAGTTCTAGGTAAACTGCTTAGTAAGTCTAGGTCAAAAAGAGGGTCTAATAGAGCTGTAAAGTATTCTGGTGCAGAGTTAGCTCTATTGATGTGTCTGGAAATAGTTGGTTTTCTAGGTGTATAATATTTCCTAAGAATTTTCTCAGGGTTGTCAACTATTTCAGGTGGTTTTGGGTTAGGATAAGCTCTTGTATGAATGGTTCTTGAAGCCAGTATGTTGTCTTAAAAAAAGAAGCTTAATCCTACTTGTTACTTCTAATATGGTTGATGTTGTTATGAAGGCTAGTCTCCCAGTGGAGTCTTGTGAAAGAAAGATAATCAGTAGGCCTACTGATCACTAGTGGAGTCTTTTATCATTAAGGAGTTGTGGAGTTTCCAGGTGGAAGTTTTGAAATGTTTCAGTAGGTTACTGTCCACCACAGTGGTTAACCACCAAAATAAGGCTAATATGGTCTTATTTGATTATTTGGAATGTTTAAAGGTGTGTTTTACTCAAAGTCCCCAGCGGAGTCGCCATTATGTTGAAGTTCCCATGTTTTGGCAAGTTTGGCAATACCAAAAGATGAGACAACATCAAAACCACTTTTACACCTCAGGATTTAGCCCTCCTGGGTCTAGAGAGGGATCTCTCTATAAGGGAAAAGATATATGTATTTGAAGCTCAATTTTAAGATATTAGGCTAGTTATAGGTACAAGGTTTGTTTCTTTGTTTTGTTTGTTTGGTTGTTGGGAAACTGGAACGAAGGGTACAATACAAGACAAAGGGTGAGCAAAGAAGGTTTTAGGCAAAGGAGAGAAACTTCAGATAAAACTCGAGACCATTGGGAAATGGAGTCATGAGAGGGTTTACTTGCTATTCAGTATCCAAGGCTTTCAACTAGGCTAGTCATCTAAAAAGGTGGATCTTTAAGGATGATAGTGTGGTATGAAATGATAAGGAGTTAAGGGGAATGAAAAGGAAACCTCTAAGGTGACCATTTAGGAATTAGATCTAGGGACAAGGCATGCCATTAGACACCTATGATCCACACCCTAAAAGGTTAACTCTTTAGACAACAAGAAAAATTAAAGAATTAAAAACAAAGGTGAAGGCCTGAGATCATAGAAAGGCTTTGAGCTTTCAATGCTTCGACATCCAACTTAAGGGAACTTAGAAAGGTTCAATTGATTGAAAAATACCCTAGTGAGACAGAATCAGAATTCTAAACTCCCAGTATCCCAATTATTTCAATTAAAATCCAACAAGAACATCTAAGAACAGATTCATAAATTCATACATCATCTAGCAGTGGAAAAAAGCTACTACACTGGTTAAATTATCTTGAATCAGCAGTCATATAACACAATCAGTAGAAAAAATCAAAGGTAAGGAGAGTAGAAGCATTAGGGTACCATGCAAAGGTATATCCTAAGCCAGATTTTTGATGCTTACTAGAGAAATGAAATATAATGAATTACAGAGAAAAAACAGAGATAAAGGCAGAAAACATCACCGCTTCTTTAAATTGGGATCCAAAGAAATGTGCTTGTCATATTAAAGAGAAAAACCAGTCATGTATAAAATTTTCCAACGGCTTGGTATTCAGTCTAAAAACATCTTCCTCAGCCTATCTTACAACTTTACATAGAGAACTATATCTCAAGAGAAACGACTTACAATTCACAGTTATCTGATCCATGATCAACAACAACCAACCCTTACAACGTGTTTTTCTTGAGTTCTTATAGCTGAAATAGAGGCAGAGGAGGTAGATGAAACACTAAATGAAACATTAAAATAGAGTAGAAGAAGAGGGCTCGAGGCCCATTCTGTCCTAATATCTATGCATTGATTTTTGGTACTCCTTGGATGAAAGATTGGTCTTCAGCAGGCTGATATTTACTCCAGGTATGTTCTTTGATGTACTTTGACTATAGTACTCTGGTGACAGGAACAAAGGAAGATAAATGAGTTTCAGGTCTGCCATACTGCATAACAAATGCTCCGGTAGCATTAGGATAGTTCTGTTAGGGTGGAAATCTTCTCAAGAACATGGTATAGAATGAAAACAGTATGGGTACTTTGTCCTTTCTCGGGAGGGAAACTTCTGCTAATGTGAAACACTGATAATATTTTTTTTTGTTCTTTAGGCCTCATTAGGCCTTCTGTGTGATTCACAAGGTATTCAATCTAGTACATTTTCCCTTTGAACAGTTAATTAAAGCTTAAAATCTTCAATTAGAAGATTTAAAACTCTTTAATCTTGTACTGATACTCTTTGTCGCTTCATGACTGTCTCTTTCTGTGAAATTTGAGCTTTAATGGTGCTAGAGAGGTTTAATAGAGTTGAACACTATTCCTTCAATGAAAATTTACGTTCTAACACCTTCCCAGGAATTTCTTTGTAATCTTAGGATCTGAAAATGACCTTCTCTACGCTCTGTGTCACTAATAGTGACTGTGAGAAATGGAGGTTTCCACTGCCTGTACCCTACAAAAGCACACAAATATGTTAATAAATACATGCATGGGGGAGGATGGATGTGGTGGAATGCTGTGAGGAAGGCAGCGAAGCGATGGTGTATGCTGTGGATGCAATGGAAATGGTGAAAAATGTAGTGAAATGGTGCAAAAATGGTCTGGTGAAAGTTTGGTGGAGGAATGCATGTGGACCATTTGATCAGGTCAGGAGGTGATGATCGACGGTGGAGATTAACTAATGGAATGGCTTTAGAAGGCCAAGCGATATGCAATGATATTTAACGTAAAACATTAAAGTTTTAATGTAGGCGGAATGATATAACCCTTTAATGAAAAACATTAAAATTTTAATGCGAGCGGAAGAAATGATGTTTAATGAAAACCATAAGGTTTGGACCTTTGGATAGAATATAAAGGAAATTGCATGAAAAAATATGAAATGAGTTTGAATGGTGGGACCCAATCATGGGCGGAGGGCGATTAAATTAGGACCATTAGATCTCAAGAGGAGATCAACGGCTGCGATGATCCGATGAGGTTTTATGGTCACATGATGAGAAAATTATGAATGGAGTGCGAGATGCAATGAGGGCTGTTGATCGATACAGATCAACGGTCAAGATCTGTTGATGAAATTTCAAAGGCGGGAAGTGGGGAAGTGGTTTTTTGGAAAAAACCGTTGTTTTCGCATGGTGAAAAGGGATGAAGGATATTTTCACTTTTCGAACGCGATATGGGTCCCCGGCTGATACGTGGCTTTCAAAAACCACCCATATCGCATAAATTCTAACTGTTAAAAACCGGACACAAAAAATGCACGATATTGATGTGGGTCATTTGATCTGGGCTCGTGAGATCTGACGGTGGGAGATGGAGCACGATACGAGGAGAAGCACGGCCAGTTAAGGTGGGGGCCGATCAAAGGTGGTTTCATTGTGAATCGTCCAATATGTGCGATAGATGGCTAAGATCTATAGAGGATAAACACAGGAAGAGGTGTTGGTTAGTGGACGGGAGAAATCTTGGTCGTCGGATCAAAAGAATGAATGGTCAGGATCTAATCGGAAGCAGAGGAGGTAGGGGCCAAATCTCCGACGGGCTCATGAAGCGATTGGCTCTGGACTGTTGGATCGGCGGCAGATCAATGGTCGCGATTGGATATGAGGGTGACCAATCAGGGAAGCAGGGTAGAGCAAGGAGAAATTTGGGCCATAGGATCAGAATGGATGGATGGCTCAGATTCAATCAGGGATCGGCCAATCGAGGCACCAGAGGGGGGCACTTTTTAAAACTTCCGATTGGCGATGAGTGTGGTGCTGCGATGGCCATCGGATCGCTTGAAGATCAACAGTTGAGATTGCCCTTGGGGGTTTCCAAAGAAATGTTATGGGCGCGGTGATACATGTGCAGAATCGTTAGATCTATTAAGATCGACGGCTGAGATCGCTCTCGAGTCCAACAAACTAAAACACCATCACATCGGGGATTTTCACTTTAACAAAGAAATTGCACTCCCGGACATCTTCCGATCCCAATAAGCACCATATGCTTTAGCACTTGGTTTTAGCGCTTGGGTGCATGGAGGGGAAGTGGTTAGGGGCTGGGCCAAAGGGGGCTAGCTTGTTATATGAAAAATAGGTGTTTTTAAGCTTAAAAACAGAGTTTTCAAGGCTATAAAGAGGCTTTCGGTAGAGGTAAAAATGGATTTTTAAGCCAAAGAAAGGGTGTTTGTGAGGTTTAAAGGGAATATGGGATGATTTAGTAGGCTTGGGAGGGGATCTTGGGGGTTTAAAGGGGAAACTTTGAGAAAGGGAAGAAAGGGTTAAATCAGGGAAAATTTTAAGGATGGAAAATTATCTTGAAGTTTAGAAACATTGGTGAATCTCATTAGTCCCTAATATGTAAACTATAAAAATTTTATTGATGTGTTTGTAAAATTATTCAAATTTATAATGAATTTACATATATTATCTATATAATGTTGGTGATTTTTAAGGTAAAATAATTTTATATTGTAAAATTTGGGCGAATATTTTTTTATAAAAAATGGAAATTGGCGAATCTTTTTTTTGGAAAGATCATGGAAGATTAGCCCACCTACGAATATTAGCCCCTAAAATTTTCCATGCGAGTTAAAATGGGAAATTTTGCAGGGATACAAGGGGCAAAAGGAGGATTTTCTGAGCATAATTTTTCCATAGACAGTGAGGCTTTTTGGATGGAAACAACAGTGAAGATCTTTCCAAAGGAAAAGGCCACACAGAGGCTTCAAGAATGAGATATTTTCATAGGAAATGTATTTCTTGAAGGCTCAGAAACAATTTAGCCACCTGATTTCTTCACAAAAAATTCATAGGTGGCTAACACAGCTACTGGGAAAACTGTGTTGTACAAGAGGGAGAGAATCAATGCTTGCTGAAATGTGCTCCAATAAGCTCCAGGCTGATCGAAATAGTGACATCAAAGTGAGGGGATGATCCCTCACATGATTCCTAGCTTGAATGCTAGAAACTTCCTTCCTCATATGGATCTACAATGATGGATTACGCAATCCTTGATGGGACTGCTGCTAATAGGAGTTCAATAATATTTGACTTGATGCAAAATATCAAATGAGGCCCTGGGATTGCTGGTCTTACAGCCCAATTTGACAGGAATAATCCTTCGCTGGCTCTCCAGCTGAAATAATGAAGACAACTTTCTCTTCCCAAACCGATCCTCATAAATTGCGTAATTCCTAAAGGTATGTGTTCTGCAGGTAGTGGAAATAGTGTGGCACCAATGCCCAATGATGAATGGAATCTCAGGATAACCTTCCCACAGTAGGCACACAAGTTCCCCGTGGGTAAGGGTGGGATTCTCACTCGAGAACACCCTATGCTAAACATCACTACAAACATAGCTAAACAACATAAGAGTGCATGTAATGTCAAAAGACAACTCCAGATCTAAACATATCACAACATCATAAACTAAATCCTTCCTCCAATTTTTCCTTCATGTTCTTTATATACAAAGTCAGCCTTCCCAAGCCCTGGCCCACCTCTAAATTGCATTGTTCATGTGGAAATAATCCTCCATGGTTTACTGGGTTGTCTCTTCAAGTCCTCCATCATGTCTACATGCAATGTGCACCCTCTCCATCATGTGTGCATTAAATGCACTACTTCATCCATCACTTCATCATGAATGCTCTATGATCTTACATTAGATTCCCTCCATGATCTCAGCTGACTGCTTCAACCTCTATGATCTATCTCATTAATGAGACATGATATCCACTCCTTTCACATTAGTAGTTGCTCCACTACTCCATTATGTAGATATATGTTTAATTAATCCACATTAACACATAAAAAGTGGATATTTATTCATATTTGAGGATTATGGGTTCCTCCACTCCTTTATTTACCTAATTAATTAAGAAAAATAAGAACTCTAATATTCCAAATATCATGTGAAAATTTAGGAATATTAAAATCCTCCCCAGAAAAATGTTACTTGTCCTCAAGCAACTGCAAAAGCAGATGAAAAATCCATATATCCCCTCCAAATGGAATCCACATAGGGAAGGTCTCTTCCATTTTCTGCAATGTGTTATGCAGTGTGGTTCCCAAAGTTGTCTCTTAAATTGCAAATAATTACCTCCAACTGTGTAGTTAGATGTCCTCCTTTTTCCAAGAAGATTCAAGTGACAACCATAAGCTACCCAAAATCATCATCAATACATGAGGTACATCATATAAAGTGGTCCTTCCCACAAAGGACAAGCTCCATCTCACAATACATCTCTTCATCCCATGCTTCATGAGGTAGATTGAGCATTGACATGCCCACATCCTTAGCTCTGTTCACCTTGTTGGATCCAAGCATCACCCCAACATTATGAAAAAGAAGAAAAAAATACATATGGGTAGACAAATATGTCAAAACATATTCTCCCAATAGTAACCACCAGAGTAAGTCCTGTTGCTTCCATCCTCCATCTCCACCATGCAAGATGGACAAGCCAAAATCCCCCAAAAGAAACCAAAGCAACAAGAGATCATGCTTCCTTTTCACCTCCTCATGTGTAACATGGACTAAAAACATATTGATAGACATGTGGAATGTCACATCATCCCAATACAAGAAAACACCATCATTACACATTATGAAAGCACTATGCCAAGCTTTACACAATACAAAACACATAGACATAGGAGATGTCATATGATGGCCACTCTCTCTCAAGGACAACCAAAGTTAACATGCCTTCCTTTGTTGAATTCTATCATTGATACACAAAGCATGAGCCAAATAAATATGATCTATTAGGTGCTAACCATACTCACCCAAGAGAAGGTAGTGTAGCCATGCCTCCTTCTTAATTGCATGAATGTTATTCAAGGTATGGATGAAATAAATAGGAGCCTTTGGGTAGTAACCAAACTCACCCAAGAGAAACCAGCGTAACCAAGCTTCTTGTTGGCCCATGACATATATCTGCAAGTGGTCATGCAATTCCTTGCTTGTCATCCTCACTCACTCATCCCAATGTGGATGATGAATGATGTTTTGCATAAACATGGTATCCTCCCTTTGTAGAGTACCATCATCCCCAAACTGATGAAGAACTTTGCACTCCATGATATGTTGAAGTGCACCTCCAATGAGATCTCTCCATGAGACCTTTTTCTCATCAATGTCCCTCCAAAACCAATAAGGTTATGGATCTGCTGTAGGTATAAGTTTCTCTTTGAGCTATGAGATGCTCATTGAGAAAGAGTCATCTTGAAAGGGGATTAGATTGACCATCTTAAGATGTCTACCATTTATCATCTTCTTCTCCATTGCTTCATGAATGAAGCTACCATTTTATTTCCCCCATGAGGAATGGGTCATCTTCTGCTCACCACTGCTCATTAACAACGTTGTAGATCTACAAGGTGATACATGTGGTGTCTCAAAGAAAGGCACAATTTTGATCTCATAACCAGCCATTGTACAAACGATCATACTCATCCCATTTTCTAAGACTCTACACTTCAACTCAAAGGGTTGAATGTAGTCTGTTAATGACAAAATAAGATGGTTCTTCCTTCCTTCCTTGATTAGATCAAGGATCCTCTCGCAGTGATATGATGTTTCTCCAAATGAGCATGTTTTTCTAACCCTTGGTCATCCAATAGCCCTGATGGCATGTCCCCACAAGTTTCAATAAGATGTACTAAAACAATATGAGATGAATGTGGATGCATACCTTGAATCAACTGATGTGTGGGAACCTCTTGCAAGAATACAAGAGTTCTTCCAACCGGTACAATGGTCTCTCCAACTGTTGGTAAGAGTGATGGTTGCTCTTCTATAAATGTACCAGTGCTAGAATCTACCTCCTCTTTCTCACGCATCTCCTAAATCATGCATGGGAATCTATATGTCAAGAGCTTAAGACTATCTTGAAAATATGCAAGTGTCTCTTCTCCGGATACAAGTACTTCTGTAGCTCGTACTGAATGTAGTGACTCTTTGTCTAGAGTGACAAGAATGACATCCTCCTTTTACTTCTCAGGGAATGTCTCTTTCTGAAGTATCTCTGGTTTTCTCATATCAAAATTCTTCCTCAAGTTGTGAAAGAAATATGAATACCTAGTCACCTTTGCATGCTCCATGTGACCAAACCACCAATCATTGGCTTCACCTAGAAGATGAAGTGTTGCAATCTGTGTTAGTATGAATCTTCATTCCAAGCATACGAAAAAAGACCACTTTAGCTGCACATAACAAACAGCCCTAACAACAGAAATGACTGCTAATATCTTCAGATCTGTAGTTAGGTGATCAAGATAAATGTTGCAAAAATCTAGATCTGTGCATTAGAAGTCATTAAACAGTAGAAAAAACAAGATTTACTCCATGTATCCAATAGACAAGACAAGAATATATCAAATGAATTTTGTATTAATGGAACCTGGGAGGAAAACACAAGAGGGTGTTCCCTGTTCTCCTCAATGGGATGGGTTCTTGTAAGTCCTCAACACTTCAGTTCTAGAATTCGTCTCTCTTGATGGTGTAAAAAACCGAGACAAAAAATAGTAGAAAAATATGAAAATGATGGTGGATCAATAGCCAAACCAAAATTTTAGATCAAGAGTGAGCTTTAGGCAGCAAAAGGTGAAAAATTAATGGGAAAACCCTTCTATTTATAAAAAAATATTGAGTTAGTCTAGATATTGGTGCATAGTTAAAATATTATTAAGCAAATCAAGATCCAAATTTTATGGAATATTTTATTATATTTGTTGGAGGGAAAAGGAATTTGACTTGGGTAAAATCCCTTTATTTGTAAATAATAAATAAATAAATGATTTATTTATCACTTTAAGGATGTGGTTGAGTAATAATCAAATAAATAATTATTTATTTAATTATTTATGGGTGATATAGTCATATTTAACAAAGAATATTATTTAAATAAGGTTTAGATAACTAATCTTTAGGAAATAATAAGATAAATAATGATTTATCTCATTAATTTCCTTGTTTTGGGTTAAATATAACTAGGAATATTAATCAAACTATTGGTTAATTAATTATTATTTGAGGAAAATCAAAGAAATATACATTTATTTAATATTTCCCCATGGGGTTTCCTGTTTAGACCATAAACAACTCAATAAAGGTGGTTTACTAAGTTATTTTTTATAGTGAATGTGATTTTACTTGGGGTAAAATTGGTCTTACTTGGTGTACTTTGGTCCATCTAATAACAATGGATTAGATGACCAAAAAATGGTGTAACAGATTGCCCCCTAGCATGCGAGCATTAGGAGCCAGTCGTATGACCGAAGTACGTTGTAATAACTCAATCACTAGACGTCTAAGGGGAAGTCAAAGAGAGAGGAGTATAAGGTAGACCAAAGTGTTAAAAGAAATAGACCCTGAGGAGGTGAGACTTGCAGGTGCAACAAGTCTCTTTGGTAAGTGAGTACCTGCTATAGGCAGTGGGGGAGGCATACCTATGCTTGCCGAGGCAATAGTACAAACAATAAGGCATCCAGAAAACCACAGGATGGAATAATATAGGATTTTATGGCATAAACATGAGCCAGATAAATAACATAATAATGAATCCCACATACATATTGTGTCTGGGATAACAGCCAAGACTTGTACAATAATATCTGAGTACATGAGATATAAATGCAACCCAGATGCCCCTGAACACAGGAAAGGGCTCTGAAAATATGATTGATACATGCAAAAAAAAAGGCGTTGCAAACAGCTGAGGTTGTCATCATCAAATGTATGGAGCTACATCAAAGGCTGTAATGGAGAGGTCATCTAAGTGTGTGGGGGGTTACCTGTAGGGCCACCCCCTCATGAGGGCTGAGAAATCTCACACACACCTGGGAATCACCGATGTCATCTACTGCATCACTGAATCATCGATTATACGGATCTCAATCATGCTGAAAGAAGCTCGAGCTAAGAAACAATCAAGTCAAAGGGCAACAAGGAGTCCCTTTGCCTAATCCGAGGCATCGAACAAGAGCAGAAACTGAAACCAAGGTACACCACCCTCTAGACCTGTCTTCTGGAATGAATGAGTTGATGTCAATAGAAGGAGGTCCGCCATAGGTGAGGCAATAAGGGATCCTCAACTAAGGCATGAGAGAAAATAGTATAATTACTGACAGACTGACACCAATGATGATGATAAAAATGGGGGGGAGTGAGTAGCAAACGAACAACTTCCCTTGTTAGAGCATAAAGGGCATGGATGACCTCGCAGCGACTGACACAACATCATGAGGGAGAGGGGATAGTGGGACTGAAGGCCATAATGTGCGACATGATAGAGGAACCAAGCAATGAAGGAGGGAGGGATATAAATGGATTCAAAGGGACTCGGGATAGATTCCATGACTGCAATGATGACTCAACTAAGATGCTCTAAAGAAGGGTGACTCGATGGTGCTTCCACACAGAAAAGGTCCAATGTGGACCATAAAAGGATGAGTACAAGATGGTAACTGATGACGAAAGTTGACACGAGCGTGGACAAGTATAGAGGCAAAGTGGTGCCCCTAGTATGACTGTTGCAAGTGAAGAAATTTAATTTTGAGGAGGGGTGAAGTGATGCTTCTTGGAAAAAATGTGTACTAGTGATGTATCCAATCACTAAAAAATAGCAGATACCCATTTTAGGGCTCGGTGATAGCTTTCCAATGGTACAGACGGTTTGGTGAATGGAGCTACGGTTTGGTCCCAGCAGGTGAAAGAAAAAATGGGGGTTTCTCTTTTAAGAGGGCGTTTTCCCTCCAAATTCACTCATTTTCATGTGGAGCTATGGTGAATGTGGAGAGGAAGGAAGGCCCTAAATCTTGCGGCTTTCGTACTGGACAAACCGACTGTTGGGATCGAGATCCGTCAGTTGCAGGTAAGAGGCCTAACCCTACTCTTTCTTGTCAGTGGATTAAAAGTTTAGATTAGTTCCTAAGGGATTAGGAACAAACCCCTGCTCCTCCTCATGGCCGGGTCACATTTTTTGGGGAAAAAAGTGCAACCTGGGTTGCAGTTTTTGGAAAAAAAACTGCAACCTATCCTAGGTTTGGGCCTTAAAAGTGTGACCTGTCAGGGAGTGGTTGTCCCATGCTATTTTTTGGTTGAGTACTGGGCTTTTATGATGAGGTACAATATTTCCTATTTGTATTCTAACAAAAATGATGATTTTTTGCAGATATGGTATAATTACAGATCAATTGGAGAGAAAGAGACCTGGGCGCATTACTGTCGGAGATTCGGGAGGATCACGGTGTTCGTGGTGCTTTGGCCAGGTTTGGGGTTCTAAAGTTTGTGGAGAACCCTTTGATGAGAGTTGGGGAGCCCTTATTGGACCGGATTGTCAGCTATTGGGACCCAGACCATGAGGTCTTTATAGTGCAGGGGCACCGAATCGAGTTGACGGTCCAGGATATATATTTCCTGACTGGTCTCCCTCCACTTGGGATGGTAGAGAATATTCAGTCAGTATTACCACATGGGCGGAATATAATCGAGTTTGTAGAGTGCCATTGTCGACCAGGTCTCCAAGTCAAGGGACTCGGATACCCATCGGGGATTTGGAGAGGTTAGAGACCCATGCTGTGGCCGCAGTGGTGCTTCGTATCCCGGGCAGCCAGGCACTCCATCACATCACTGGGGGGGGGGAATGATTCTTGTGGAGAGTGTTTTGAGTGGGACATACTATGGGTGGGCCCAGATGATGTTGTCATCATTGAAAAGATAGTTGTCGCTATGCAAGCGGAAAGTGAACCATGATTATGCATATGGTATATTTTTGTGCTCGTTCTTCTTTGAGAAGATCCCAACACTTCGACTTCGCATACGACTCCAAAATGGGGGCCCGAGAGACCCTAGGATGCGCAGGTGGGGGCGACTACTATGCAGAGGAGGGGGTGGAGCAGTTGGATGGGTGTTCCGTCCTGACTTCTTTGTTCATTGGGATCAGATGCCTTTTTATATAGACGATTATCCCTATAGTGGGATGAGTTATTGTAGGGACCTAGATCTGCCACTACCGCCTAGTCGAATATGGGGACCTGATGGTAAGTGACAAATTGATAATATTTTATGTGCATCTAACGGTATAGAATATTGTATTTGGTACTGATTCTTTCTCTTTTGGTATGCAGATACAACACCGGTAAAACTGGCCAGATATATGGCATGACCTGCAACATCAGGGACCGTAGGAACTAGTGGAGCGAGGGCACAACAAAATTAGGATGCAGTAGCCATCCTAGAGGACATATGTCATAAATGTGAGAGGCTTTTGACCGATGTTTCAGAGCGCAGTTGGCAGGACTTGGATGACCAGTACATAGAGGCATGTATTGTTCTATCCTCTGAATGGCGAGGGGTCATGTGGCGCATGGAGATGGGCAGACAGTGTATGCGTGATCTACGAGCTGCGGGAGCAGAGCCATTGGCTCGGGATCCTCCACATAGTGATTAGTATGTAGGGGCAAGTGGTGCCCCCAGTTTTGAGTTTTTGTAACATGCTATGGGCATGTCATATGTATCCGAGTAGATGAACTCAAAAAAAAATTTATAAGACACATTTATGGATATGCATCGATGTGATATTTTAATGTTATTGTCTTGTGTTACATGTGTGTGCTAAATGCCAATCTAAAATATGATTTTCAATGTTATCTACATAGTGATTTTGTGCTCTGGGTACATGACTGAAAGTAATCATTTCAAATTCACGCATCAAAAGCTTCACTCGTAAATATATTCTGAAAAGGATAGGATTATGCACATGATAGACACCATTCAATTGCATGACAAGAAGCAGGGAATCTAAACGAACATGAAGGTGGATGATGCGATGTGAAAGGCCATCGACTAATAAACCCCGCACTGCGTCATATTCGGCCTGATTATTGGTAGCAGTACCAATGCATACACTGTTCGAGAGAACAAGCGAACGCAAGGGGGTAAAAATGGCCCAACCTACCGAGGCTAGATTCCGGGAGTATCGACTTGCACCATCGACAAAACAAATATAAGGTGTGGATAGGGGATCCATCTGAAAGGTGCCGCAAGACAATAAATGGGAGGATGAAGAAAAATGCAGGCAACCTGAGCGCAAAGTAGAAATCGAATGCATTCCACAGAAGGGAGCGATCTGGGTAGGATGTCTACTAATCACATGACGCCGGTGAGGGGGAATGTGGGAGATACCGGAGGAATAGCTTGAGCTCAGGCTGCATAAGTCACCAAAGGTATGGATGATGGAATTTCGTTTATGGGCAGGAACGATGAAGTTAGGGGTGGACATGGCTTCCATGATGTCGTCGTCACAACAGGAACTGGAAGGACAGGAGGAAGGGAGACCACATGATGCAAAGAGGCTACCTGACTCATCATCATGAGAAGAAAGGGTCACATTTTCATCGTCACAAGGGATGACATAAGAACAAGCAGATAAGGGATCTACCGATGTTGAGCCCGAGGGAATCGCTGAAGGGAGGTCAAGCGAAACAACAGGAGAAGACTCAGAGGGAGTTTCTATCAAGGGTCTCATGAGTGATGATAGGTAGAGGATGGTGGCCGCGTGCTCCGTCATCTCGAAATCAGGAGGGGGAATGTCAATGGAAGCAGGTAAATCCTCAGTCTGGCCTGCAACATACTATTCAAGTACGGGGGAAGTGGATTGGTTCTGTTCAATCTCGTACTCCCGAACTACCTCTAAAGAGGCACGGTAATGCGTAAGGCGGGGACAATGATGAGAGTAATGGCCATGGAGACCACACAAAGCACAAGGGTGGTTGGTGTGAATAGTCTTGGTGTTCTTGGTTGCAGTCGATGAAGAAGCAGAGGTTTCAGGGACTGTACTCTCAGGGAACGCGACATTAACCATGGGCTTGATGCGGGGAAACTCGGGACAAGTATGGGTGGTGTGACCGACGACATCACAAAAAGCACAAGGCTTTGGAGGCGGAGGAGGTGCAAGGTCAGTCGGGGTGGCCTTGTGCTTTGAGGGCCTTTTGCTAGCTCTACCCTTCTTACCCGAAGCGGTGGCAACAAGAGGCGGTTCTTGTTGAGGTGAGTGGGGCACTATCATAACGGGAGAAGTTATGGGGACCAGTTGAAGCGGGGTCAAAGCAAGATAAGGTTTAGGTTGACCTGGTGGGGTAGCGGCTGGAAGATCAAGATACCAGACGGGAATCCCAATGGTCAAGTTAGGTAGAGAGAGGGTGGCCATGACAGGTGTCGTATAGATGCCTGGTGGAGGGACTAGGAATAGTATGTGACTGGAGGGGTAATGGCCAGGCAGAACGACTCCTAAATGTTTGAGGATTGGAGGAACCATTCCATGAAGGTAAAAAGTCTCATGAGTACCAGCTAAAGGGCCAGGAGGAGAAGGTCCAGAAGGCTACATCAAAGGGCTAGGAGAAGGCTACGGAGGGCGAGGAGGCTACTGACTAGCCGAGGCAGGCCGCTTGAGGGTAGTACGAGATGATTGCATCATGAAAACATTCGATGAGCTAGGATTAGAGACAGGAGGAGGAAGACTACGGAATGTACCAAGCAGTGAGGAATCTTTGTAGACTCCGGGTGAAACACTAGTCAAAGGATCGACGATTTACTTGTTGGCCACCGAATAAATAGTGGACTCAAGGGAGGTCTGAGACTTCGGTTCGTAATACGTCAACTGGGAAATGGTGACTATATTTCCATTATGAGGGAAGGACATGTTCCGGTGGACCACGAAAGGGACAACATACATCATGTAAGTGTAGCTATGACCCAATATAATGTTTTAATCTAAGGGGGCATCTATGAATTCTACGTTAACGCAAATAGTATTTCCCGCAAGAGTAATAGGACAATTGCGGAATAAGCCAATGGTATTTGAGGCATGGCCATCCCATGCTCGGAGAGTGATCATGGAAGGAGCCAACTCAGGGGATCTGAGTTGCTTCCAAACCGAAGAGGACATCACACAGGTGGATGCCCTCCATCAATAATGCACCGGGAAACATTAGCGTTCCAGATCTTGATTGGGATTTGGAAGGAAACAAAAGAAGGGAGAGGAGGATGTTTTGACTGATCAACATCAAAGACAATCAATTGATCGTCGGAAGGATCTACAACACCCACGGCAGATACTAGAGATTTTCGTTGTGAAGGGCATGACTGGAGGAGTTCCAGTGTTGAAATGGCAGCAGGGGATTGTTCCAAATCATCGACTATGCTATACGAATGGGAAGCTTTTCCAGAAGCAGCATTTAGACGTAGTGGTCCATTAGGTATCTTGGTATGAACCTCCACCCTAGGCTTATGGATTTGCAAGGGACCCTTAGGTGTCAAAAGAGGCTCTGTAGAGACCGAAGGAGGCGGCTCAGGGACAGACGTAGTGGGAGGCTTGTTGTATTGATGGGACTGAGTCTAAATATTGATGTCTACGGTTGAAGGTTGATAGGATTTCATCATGAGAATATGGTAATTGGGGGTACCATATGGAAGAGGTTGTGTAACAGTGTGGTAAACAGGAGGTTGGGCAAAAAAAGGAGGCATGTCGTATCGTATATATGTGCTACCGAGAGCGGAAAAAATGTCGGAGGTGTTGGCCCCCCCTGAGGAAAACTAGAGCCCATGGGAGGTAGAGAAATGATGACAAACATGGCACAAAGGATAAAGATACCGACAAGGGCAGGGAGGTGCAAGATCAATTGATTACAATGTCGAAACAAGGGTAGAAAGGTGCAGGATCAATTTATTTCAGTTCTTTTAGAGTCTTTGCTTGGCGGTGTTAACCAAGCCCTTTTTGTTTAGGGTGTGTGTGTAAAAATGTGTAAATTTTAATTTTTAAAGCCAGATTTTTGTAGAGAAAAAGAAAAAGTGTGCTATATAGCTGCAAATAAACCTACAAGTAACATTATATAAGCCTGTAGAAACAGAAAATAAACAGCTAACAATGCAACGATCTAAACCAAAAGAGGCGGGCCTCTCAACAATTAGTCTATAGGTGAGAAAAAAAATAATAAAAACACAATAAAAATCCCAATATATCTAAGGTCAGGAGGGACAGCGATCTAAAGGACAAAATCTGCTGGAAAGTGGTGCAGAAACAACAACAGATCTGAGGAAAAATTGCTGCAAAAAGAGGTGGCGAAAGGCTGTCTCCAAGAGGGAAGCAGAGTGAACCCTAAAGGAAAACCCTAAAAAAGCTAAATGAGGTGATTTGGATGCATAACAAGCGGATCTAAACCGGATCTGAAGGTGAGGTATCAGATCTGAAAAAATGGCTGAAGACTCTGAAATTTCAGACAACCTCCAACAAAAAAAACTCTTCCACAAAACGTGGAGGGTACTGAAGCCCTAGGGGGCTAGCCCACTTAGTTGAGTGAAATAGAACAAGTACAGGTCCAAAACGGGTAGAGACGGAGGTCAAACAACCCTAAACAGAGGCTTAGATAAACCCAAAAAACTTTCAAAAAAATCCCTGCAAAAAGTACAGGTCCCAGTTTCTGACCTATTTTCAGCAAAGGTCGGAGTTTTTGGGCTGAAAAGTGCACCCTGAAGGTCTAGGTCACAGGTTCTAGGCCAAAAAGTGTGACCTGCACTTCCGGCACTCTCATCAGCAAGTTTCAGAAAAAGTTGTCGTCTTAGCTGCGACTGATGTCTGTCACCTGCGCAATAGGTCCAAAAACACATGAAAGTCAAAAATTTTATTTTTTTAGGGTTTATAGGTTAAAAAAAACATCAAGAAAAGAAAAAACAAGGGGCTAAAGAGAAATCCTACGGTTTGAAGCAGCTGGATATGCAAGGATCAGAAAAACAACAGAGGTCGTAATCGTAAACCTGAGTGGAGTTGCCAGTTGTTTGTATGAATCTTAATTACAACCATATGAAAAAATACCACTTTAGCTGCGCATAACAAACAACCCTAATAGCAGAAATGACTGCTAATATCTTCAGATCTATAGTTAGGTGATCAAGATAAATGCTGCAAAAATCTAGATCTGTGCATTAGAAGACATTAAACAGTAGAAAAAACAAGATTTACTCCATGTATCCAATAGACAAGACACAAATATATCAAATGAATTTTCTATTAATGGAACCTTCGAGGAAAACACAAGAGGGTGTTCCCTGTTCTCCTCGATGGGATGGGTTCTTGTAAGTCCCCAACGCTTCAGTTCTAGAATTCCTCTCTCTTGATGGTGTAGAAAACCCAAACAAAAAATAGTAGCAAAATATGACTATGATGGTGGATCAATAGCCAGACCAAAATTTTAGATCTAGAGTGATATTTAGGCAACAAAAGGTGAAAAATGGATGGGAAAACCCTTCTATTTATAACAAAATATTGAGTTAGTCTAGATCTTGGTGCATAATTAAAATATTATTAACCGAATTGAGATCCAATTTTTATGGAATATTTTATTATATTTGTTGGAGGGAAAAGGAATTTGACTTGGGTCAAATCCCTTTATTTGTAAATAATAAATAAATAAATGATTTATTTATCATTTTAAGGATGTGGTTGAGTAATAATAAAATAAATAATGATTTATTTAATTATTTATGGTTGATATAGTCATATTTAACAAATAATGTTATTTAAATAAGGCTTAAATAACTAATCTTTAGGAAATAATAAGATAAATAACGATTTATCTCATTAATTTCCTTGTTTTGGGTTAAATATAACCATGAATATTAATCAAACTACTGTTTAATTAATTATTCTTTCAGGAAAATCAAACAAATATAGATTTATTTAATATTTCTTCATGGGGTTTCCTATTTAGACCATAAACAACTCAATAAAGGTGGTTTACTAAGTTATTTTTCATAGTGAATGCGATTTTACTTGGGGTAAAATTGGTCTTACTTGGTGTACTTGGGCCATCTAATAAAAATGGATTAGATGACCAAAAGATGGTGTAACAATTTGAATAACCTCTTTTCAGCTACAGGATTTAGCCTAAAAAATGCATCTAACTCTTTCCTCCAAGCCTTAACAGTGCTTGAGGAAGATCCATCAAATGTAGGAAAATAAAATCTATTGTACCTCTTCCTTCTATTGCTACTATAGGATCTTCTTTCTTCTTGGAGTTTGAAGAATTGTTGGAGAGTTAGATTCTCCTTGAATACTTTAGACTGTGCTTTTTACTCATCAAGATATAGACTGAGTGTCTCATGAGTCTCGAGTTTTCTTCTTTCTTCATTTCTATACCATTCACCTTATTCAAAGAAAGTGGGCATAGTAGATCTACGATTCTCCAGTTTTCTTTGTTGTTGATAAGAAGTACTAGGACCTTCTTCATCTTGAAACCTTGTTGAGGTTTCTCTTTGCCTTTATTTCTTCATTTCATTGATCTCCTTGGAGATATCCTTCATAGTTCTCAATAAATATGTAGAAAAAGTTAATCCCTCCATTATAGTAGATCTCTACTATCTGCTTTTCTTATGTTGTCAATAATGTCCACAAGTTGAGCCAAAGATCATGCTCTGATACCATTGTAATATTCCAAAATGGAATAATGCATTGATACGCAAACACAATATTTGATACACAGAAAATGTACATAAATATTATGATCAACATAGATATAGATAGAATAGGTGAGCCACTTTATTCATTGGATATGGATTACAGTTACAATAGTGTACAAATAGAGGTACTCTAGCCAAAGAAGTGGCCTAGAATGACCCTGCAAACATGCTACAACAAGCAATACATAACTGGAGAGCTGCAGGAAGCAATATTGTGCTATCCATTTTGTTGATGATGTACATATAGCTACTAAAAAGGGAAGTGTAGATCTATAAAGATCAGGATCTCTAATGATGCCAAGATTCAAGATCTAGTCTCTACAATGGTAACCCAAGATAACCCAGAAAGGAAATTCCAGATCTATGAGATTGGAAATTTACCCTCTTGGGGTTTGATCCCTAGTCTTCTGCGTTATGCAGATTTGAAGCTAGATCTGATCATATGATGGCTGCAATATGATGTACAACCAAATCTAAGCTTTGAGGTCTAATCCCTGCTTCAGATCTCCAAGCTAGAAGCTTGAGATCTTCTCTCCTCCTCCTCCTCCTCAAAATGCAACAACTGAATATGCAGCTGCAAGGAAAACTACATTGTACAAGAGAGAGAGATCAATTCCTATTGAAATTTCTTGCAATAAGCTCTAGGCTGATGGAAACAATGATGGTAAAGTGAGGAGATGATCCCTCACATGATTCCTAGCTGAAATGCTAGAAACTTCCTTCCTCCTTTGGATCTACAATGATGGACTGCACTATCCTTGATGGGACTGTTGCCGATAGGAGGTCAATAATATTTTTCCTGATTCCATATCTGAAATGAGGCCCTAGGATTTCTAGTCTTGAAGCCCAAGGTGACAGGAATAATACTTCACTGGTTATCTAGACGAAACACTGAAGTCAACCTTCTCCTCCCAAACGTATCTTAAAAAATTGTGTAATTCCTGAAGGTATGTGTTCTGCAGAGAGTGGAAATAGTGTGGCACCAATGCCTGATGATAAATGGAAGCTCAGAATAACCTTCCCAGAGTAGGCACACAAGTCCCCCGTGGGTAAGGGTGGAATTCCTGCTCGGGAACACCCTGTGCTGAACAACACTACATACTTAGCTAAATAGCATAAGAGTGCATGGAATGTCAAAATACAACTCCATATCTAAACATATCACAAAATCATTAACTAAAGCCTACCTCCAATGTTTCCTTCATCTTATTTATATAAAAGTCAGCCTTCCCAAGCCCTAACCCACCTCTAAACTGCGTTGTTCATGTGGAAATAATCCTCCATGGTTGACTGTGTTGTCTCTCCAAGTCCTCCATCATGTCTACATGCAATGTGTACCCTCTCCATCATATATGAATTAAATGCACTACTTCCTCCATCACTTCATCATGAATGCTTTATGATATTACCTGAAAAGGTATTCCCTTGTTGTTAAAATGGAAAGAACATGGGGCGAGTTAACCTTCTGATGCAATTATACCTAGATTGATATGATTTTCTAGGCAAGCTCACTACTACACATGGGCAAAAAATATGATGAAAAAACATGATGGAATGGATAAAATTAGAAAAATTGTCGAAAGTTAAATTCTTTTTTCTTTTTTCTTTTTTCAAATCATGACGGTCATCGAATATTTAATCGGAGTTCTTTAACTATTGAATATATGACTAAAGTTATTTTCCCATTGAATCATTGACGTTTTGTATTTTCCTTTTATTTTTTTATAATCACGATGATCATCAAATATCTGTTGGTAGCTATTTTATTCAATATGAAATGTATGAGATGTTGTCCAATATCCAATAAATGGAAATAAACCATTGTATAACATTCAATTCCACCATTTATGACATTTTCTATTGAAAATTTCTACTATCACACCACATTACGCTTATTTTAACTAATTATAATAAATATAAAATTAATATTATAATTATATAATATTATTAATTTTGTTTTGTGCTCTATGAATCATGGGCTAGGGTTTTCAGTGAAACCCTCATTCATGTCGAAAGCCCCTCCTCTTATCACCTTTGTTGCAGGCACCATCCCAACTGATTTGTGTCAGGCTGAGTGATCAACGGATGGGACCTCTAGGGGAGGGGGACCCACGCCGTCCTTCAAGTCTATTATCACTAGTGCTGCCAAGACACCGCCGACCCCTACACGTTCCTCCAGTCCACACAAAAGTTAGCAGGAGGATACGTCGGCACTTGGGGCATAATGGCAGGCCCAAATGAAATGTTGTTCCCTGCCAAAAGTGAAAAAAAACAATAAGGTGGTAATCCCCAATAACCTCTTTTGACAATCTGAAGAGTTCATGCAGTACCATGCAATGGGAATATGGCCAAGTGAAACTGACATACTTCACCGGATCCAATTAAAATGGAAACCCAAAGCTCCCTTTGACCTTGGCCTCAAGGATATGGGATTCCTGACAGTAATTTTTGAATATCTTGATAACATGAAAAGTATCTTGGACAATGGAATTTATCTCATGAATAGCATTGAATTATTCATGAGGCATTGGGAACCTTTTTATAATCCAAAAAAGGAGCAGTTCCTAGCTACCCCAATTCGAGCCCGCTCCATGTTTTCACCCCCAACAAATAAAGTGATAAATGAAATTGGTCACTCAAAAAGGAAAATATAACCTAGTTAGAAATTTTTAAATAGTTGAGCGAGTGAGAAATTGCTTGATTAGTTTACCTTCTAATGAAATCATTGTAACTATATGGAAAAGTCAAATTATCATGCTTATCTTTCAAATCCTTTATTTAATTTAGATATTTTATATCATGTATAAAAAGACATGATAATAGAGTTAATAGATAGTGGGGGAGAATCAATTAAATATAGAGGGTTGTAATTTCCATTTGAACTTGGAAAATACAAATTGATATTATGTTCCAATTTCGAGTTGATGGCATGTTGATTGATTAACAATTGGTTGTTTCATTAACTAGTGCCTCATCTAAGGAGGTAAGGTCCCTTGCTTAGCTAGGTACTATCTGCAACTTTATAGTGTAGGTGTAGTTTCATTTAAAATATTTTATTTCCTGCATTCCTCTATTTATCATCCCTCTAAAAATCTGATATTTAATTATATTATTCACATAGTGTTGAAACTCTCCATTGTATATGTTATAGGTCAATTTGGGCACCATTCCCAATGACCTGGTTAAATGCGCATCATCTTCAGGATCAAGGAATAGGGTCTATCATCCCCTATCATTTCAGTTGCTACATGCCCTAAGACAAAGAACAAGACAAATCAATCAAAGACTTTCATCTACAAAGGTTTCCAAGATTTGAAGTTTATAAAATGTCATATGAGAGCTCATCAACACTTCCTCTAAAGGGACTAAATGCGTTGCATATGCAGGCAGCCCTATGCAAGGTTGCTCTACAAATAAATTCTCGATATCCAAGGGTGTGTTGGTCACATTGGGAGAGAAATTATGATTGTCCTGGAATCTCCACTTGGCCAGTGCCTTCTAGAAGAGTTCACATGTGTCAAACTTCGAATCCATGTGTCCATTTGACATCTACAAGATTTGGAACATATCTTGCCTATTATTGGAAAGTCATTGATTATAAAACTACCTTCAGCTCCTCTATAAATTGAGCACATATCTTAGTGTTTGAGAAGGAAGAATTTGTGTAGAGAAATGCTGGTGGAATTTCAATTGAGGAGATTGATTTGAGTGACATATTGCTCGAGATGGTGACACTAAATCAATCACTGGGTTGTAACCTCCCCTTCTATAATCAATAAATATTACTACTTATTTTTCCCCTATATGCATCTATATAAGCTTTGATTTCAATATCATGATCTCTTAGTTGATGTATATGGTTTATGCTTTATTGATTTAGATAAATAACTTGAATAGACATATGTATTATTGCTATCTCTTGTTGTTTAGTGTTCATTATTGTAAGAAATATTTTGCACAACCGGCTGGAATTTGAAGCTACAACAAAAGTGACAGAATGAGACTTTGGAAGTGCTTGGATCCCAGGTAAGCTTCTTATTTCATTCTCTGTGTCTGTTTACAATTAGGAAAGATAGTCGTAAAGTGTTTGACCTTTTTTTCTAGATTAGCACCTGTCTAGGGAAGAATGATTTATCCATAATTCATAATTATGCATAACAGTTTATATTTTTGCAACTCATATTACTCTAACTCATGATTTGACTATTACTGCAATTCCTGTGGGATCATAGTTGTAACTCCTAGCACAAATGTGGATTTAACATTATAGTCTAATTCTATATAGCTAATTAATCTGTTTCCAAATTTTTTTCTACTTTACAATTATTTTTATGGTGTAATTATTTATAGCACAACATGGTTTGAATCTCTTAGAACTTGTAGTTCATTACAAGTTTTTTATCCATTTCATTTCATGCGCATTCATGTTACAAAATTAAAAATCATCTAAATACTTGGAAAAGTCACCTTTTAAATGCCAGTTTGTTTTCACTCTTTCAAATTTTTATATTTTCCTATATGCATGTTTAATTCCCTTCAAGTGTACTTATTAATTTCCTGCAAGAATGGTTTTTATTTCTATAGTGGCGTGGTTTTCCTAGTGAATTTTGAAATCATCTCAAAATATTTCCCTATGACATCCATTTAGAGAACTACAACTTCAAAAGCACATAAAAAATTTCACTAGCATATATGATGAATGAAAACTCACATGTTCCATACAAACCTTTCACTTATAATTAATTTCGTAGCTCTTTTTTTATTATTAAGTATTTAGGAGATATTTGAAATGACCATCAATGGGGTTAATGGGGAAAGGAATAAGAAAACAAATAGGATCCTCGTATCCTGAAGGTGATTTAGGAGGTCAACTGTGTTAAAGTTTTTGTATCTCAATTATCATTTACATTATTTATGGTGAAGCCAAGGATAGAAAAATAGATTCATCATTGTTGGCTACTTCAGTTGGTTCTCTTAATCTTCAACATCAAATGATCATCACATCAAGGGGGGTCATATAAATAGAAATATTTTTAGTTTCTAGTCATAACTGAAGAACCATAGTATTTCATGGCTATTAAGGTGTTAAAGTTCAATATTTTTCACATTGATCTTGATAGGTTATATATCTCGTATCAATGAACATTATATTAAATTGTTACTTGTTCCCTTGAGGGTGATGCAAGTTTCTACATCACAATTTTACTAGTTACAATATTATTCACTATCTTTTACATATAGATGTATCATAATGTATATATGTGATCCAAAAGAACACATTTTTGTTATTGTAATATATTTATGTAATTTCACTAGCATGGGAATGCATAGCTTGCTTATATAGAATTTAATTTTGCATAAGTATGTTTGATTATTTTCAAGTGGGATTCATCACATTTCCTTGGGAATTCCTTTCTTCTTGATCAAATCTCTATCTCTCCCACCACCTCTCTCACTTAGTATAAATATTATTACCAAGTTACAAATATGTGGGATAAAAAATCATAATTTATTTCAATTATGTGGTATCTCCTAACCTCATACATTAAGGAGTAATTGTCGTCACAACAATTTTCTCACAAGATAAAATTAAGAAATAACTTAAATAAATCATTAGCTATAAAGAGTATAACATAAAAAGGATACATCCTGATTACTTCAAATCAAAAAGAGAAAGCAAGAAACATTCGAAAAAAGGTTTTCATACACTTGCATGGGCTTCCTTCATTTATGCTTGTATAAATTTTAGAACAATTCTTTTGAAAGCCACAAAAAATATACTCACATGAGTGATATGAATTCTTTGGTGCATTTATGGAGGATGCCTTAAATTATTTTGATCCATGTTTATGTGTAGAATAAATTTGAGATCCCATCAAATTTTTGAGTAATACGTTGATCTTCCAAAGTTCCATTCAAGCATCCAAACATTTATTTTAAATGAATAAATCTGAAATTGGAATTACATTTTCAAGGAGTTTAGAAGTTATATATAAATGAAATCCATGGGGTGTTTTTTGAAAGAGAGAATAATTTCCAAGTTATTCTATACGAAAAATATTGGATATTGTCTATATTTTCCTCTCATCTCTCTTATTCGTTACCTTCACACTTGCTTGTATTATTTCCTCAAGGAGAAAATACTTAGTCATTCACTACTGTTAGAGAAGGTTTTCAAGAACAAAAAGGAGCCAACCTAAGGAGAGTCTTGGAACTCATTTCCATTCTACAATTTTACCAGGTGTTGTTACTCATATTCATGCCTTTCCATTAGACTAATATATGAGTATTGATGTTTCCCTCCAGTTTTTATGTTTGAATCATATAGTTGTATTTTAATTTGTAGTCTAGTTTTATGCATGCTACTTTACTTCAGTTTGTAATAATAATACTCTTGTGCTTTTCCCTTAACCAATCATTATTTATTGTTTAGCTCATATCCTAGGTTAACAAAGAAGGATTTTCTCGCCTTTTCAAGAAATCCACAAAGTTTTTCCCTCCAAAGCCTATTTTTTGGGAGGGTCCATCTCCTTGTGTGTTGAATCTCCAATTCTTAATAAGAAGTGGAAAGCTTCCACTATGATGGAAAATGGAAAAATCTTGATAGTATGCAAGACATATTAAATGATGAAGGAAAAATAATGTGGTTTGAAGTCACCTTAAAGTGAATATTAGGGACATAACATTGGTATTAGGTTCCTTATGAAAAATGCAAGTTTGTGACCTTTATTTATAGATGGTTAGTAAACTTAATTTTTGGATGCAATTTACATGTGAACTCTAACTCTTGATGTATTAATGAGTTCTCATAAGCCTAATGGGCATCATTGAAAGCTCAATTTATGAATTAATGAAATGGGGGCTTTGATAAGTCCCATATGTACCCACTACGATATCTAAATAAGTATATGAAAATTCATGAGGCATAAGTTAGTTGCTTTTACATTTAATAAGGGTCACATTGGAATAAAGGGATTTTTTATGTATCATGTAAAAAAAGGAGAAATAATACACACACATAAGAAAAAGGTGTAGTAATGGGAAGACTTGCCTCAATTAGGTGTCATAAGGTCATGCGATGTTGAAATGGGAAGCATAAATACAATAATGGTATATTTGGATGAGAGTAATTAAATTATATAAGCTAACAAATTTAAGCTAATAAATCAAAAAATGTGATAATACAATGTATATATATATATATATATATATAAGATACTTATCACGTTCATATTGAGGATCTACTATCATGCATTGTGATACCCCTGATTAATTTATATTTATGGTTGCAATGTAAACATTTTGATGAAAATAAAAATGGGTCGAGTAATGGGACTCGAATTCTAGAGGAATGGGGTGACTACTTGATAGGGTGATTATTTCGTGTAGTGATTTATTGTTGGAAACAATATTACTGTACGGGAAATTTAAAATGAACAATGGCAGGCTGTGAGCTAGTAAGAAATGTTGACCACTTACTATAACAAACAAAAACTAAATTTAAACAACATGGGGAACAAATTGACAAGTGGCATAATTTATGTTACACCAACTTTTGGTCATCTAACCTATTATCATTAGATGGACCCAAGTACACCATATAAGACCAATTTTACCCTAAGTAAAATTGCTTTCACTATGTAAAATAACTTAATAAAACACATTTATTAGGTTGTTTATGGTCTAAACAGGAAACCCCAAGGGGAAATATTCAACAAATCTATATTTGTTTGGTTTTCTTCATGGAATAATTAATTAAACAGTAATTTAATTATTATTCCTGGTCATATTTAACCCAAAACAAGGAAATTAATTAGATAAATCCTTATTTATCTTATTATATTCTAGGTATAATTATTTAAACATTGTTAAATAATATTCCTTGTTAAATTTGACTAAATAATTTATAAATAATTGAATAAATAATTATTTATTTAATTATCATTCAACCACTTCCTTAAAATGATAAATAAATCATTTATTTATTTATTATTTACAAATAAAGGGATTTGACCCAAGTCAAATTCCTTTCCCCTCCAAAAAATATAATAAAATATTCCATAAAAGGTGGATCTATATTTGGTTAATATTATTTTAATCATGCACCAAGATCTAGAATGACCTAATATTTTTTTATAAATAGAAGGGTTTTTCCTACCATTCATCATGTTTTGTTGCCTATTAGATCACTCTGGATCTATACTCTTGGTCTGACTTTGAGCCATTATCATTTTCATATTTTCCATTATTTACTTTGTGAGCTCCCTTTGAGTTCTATGTTTGTCTGGGTTTTCTACACCAACAAGAGAGAGAAATTGTAGATCTGAAGAATTGAGGACTTTCAAGAACCCATCCCATTAAGGAGAATTGGAAACACCTTTCTTGTTTTCCTCCTAGGTGCCCTTAATATAAAATTCTTAACATATTATTCTTGTCTTGTCTATTGGATGCATGGAGAAAAACTTTATTTTTGTTGCTTAATGTCTTTTTATGCATAGATCTGGATTTTTGCAGCATCTGTCTTGATCAACTAACTATAGATTTGAAGATATTAGAAACCATATTTTGCTATTAGGGATATAAGTTATGCGTAGCTAAAGTGGTCTTTTTTCGTACACTTCGATGGAAGATTCATACTAACAAATAGCGACTCCACACGGGTTTTCAATTACGGCCGTTGTCGTTTTTCATATTCCTGCATATCCAACTACTTCAAACCCTAGGGTTTCTATTCAGTTTTTTTTTTCCTATTTTTATGTTGTTTTTCACCCATAAAACCCTCAAACATTAAAATTTCTAACTTCCGTGTGTTTCTGGCCCTACGGCGCAGGTAGCAGACATCAGCCGCAACTGAGACGGAAACTTTTTCTGCAATCTACCGCCGAGAGACCCGGAACTGCAGGTCACACTTTTCGGCCTAGAACCTACGACCTGGATTGCACGATGCACTTTTCAGCCTTAAAACTATGACCTGAACAGAAAATAGGTCAGAACCTGCGACTGTTAAGTCCCTATATTAATAGTGTAGTCTCTTATTATGTTAGTGTAGCCCCCCTTATTGTTATTATTGTATCCCTGTAACCCCCATATTGTTATTATTGTGCACTTACATTATTATTGTTAGGTCGGCTAGGATTACATTGTGGCCCCACTAGGATTATATTGTGGCCCATGGACTCCTATATATAGAAGGAGGTTTTGGTCATTTGTATCATCCAAGAATTGTTCATTTATGTAATGTATTGGAGGTTTCCCCCTCGAAGTGGCTTATTTCTAAGGCATTGATATCTCTTTTCTTCTATTTTTGGAGCTGGTTACAAAACATTTGGTATCAAAGCTTTGGATTCTAGGGTTTCGCTGCTCCAAACAGATCATCGTGGAAATTTCGCTATAACGTTTTTTCTGCGAATTTTCAGAAGCTGAAATTTTTAGGGTGTGAAGCCTAAATCTTGAGGAATATTTTCTAAAAATTTTAGAGCTTGGTTCACAATAATTTCGGAGATATGATCTGTGGAAGTTAGGTTCTTTTCAGGCTCCTAAACAGGTCATCGTGGAATTTTCACTATAACATTTTTTCTACGAAGGTTCAGAATCTCAAATTCATATGGTGCGAGGCTGAAATCCTGAGGAAATTCATCAAAAAATTTTAGAGCTTGGTTCGCAATATTTTTGGAGATATGATCTGTGGAAGGTAGTGATTTTTTAGGCTCCTAAATTTCATCTCAAAGAGGTGATCGTGGGAAGAGTTCAATAACTCTCTCTCTGAGCATAATATTGGAGTTCCGTAAAAATTGGCCGCAAGTACACGGGCTGTAGTTTCTTGGCTATCAATTTCAGAGAAAAAGGAAGAAACAGTGACACGTGGCAAGTCATACAAGTTCGCTCTACTGAACCAGTCCATAATTAGGTCATTGGGGGAGATTGGACATAACTTTGTCTTGGAGAATCCAAATCAGGTAGGACCTGTGGAATTCCAAAGATAATTCAGAGGGCTACGTTGGTACTGAAATTAAAATATTGAAGTTCTGAAATCATAGAGATAATCAAATTTCAATATCGAGCTCCTCAAAAGGAAGTAAAAGGTGTGTATTTGTTTTTTAAAATTGCATAACGTTTGTTTGAAAAAGCAGTTTGAAGTGATTCCAAGGGCATATTGAAGAATATTTATCAGAATTGGGTTATATAATTCCTCCAAAAAATAATTCCATACCCATTAAGCCCTCAGAAATCTATACAATGATGCATGAAGAGGAAGAATTTCAGTATGAGATATCAAAATTACGGTACCAAGTGCAAAAAATTTCGATCTTACGAAGAGAAAATGAAGATGACATATATGGTTTAAAAGCAGAAATGAAGGCTAATTTGGATGGTTTGAAGGATCAAATAAAATCTAATATGGATGGTAAAGTAGTGGAAGATCACATCGAGCATCAACAACAAGGTCTCCAACTCTCAAAGGATAACCTAACTTTGGTACAAAATCAAATAAAACAACATGAAGATCAACATCACATTGAAAGAAGTTCTGACAAAATAATAGAAACAAGAAATCGACAAGTACGATCAATTTCAGAGTATCTCAGCAAGTGGAAGAAATTTCCTGTAGAATATTCCACATGGGAGGATGAGAATTTTATACAGAAGCATCAAGAAATAATCAAGCGTTGAGGACAACACTTGTTTGAAGGAGAGGGGCATGTTAAGTCCCTATATTAATAGTGTAGTTCCTTATTATGTTAGTGTAGCCCCCCTTATTGTTATTTTTGTACCCTTGTAAGCCCCATATTGTTATTATTGTGCCCTTACATTATTATTGTTAGGTCGGCTGGGATTACATTGTGGCCCCACTAGGATTATATTGTGGCCCATGGACTCCTATATATAGAAGGAGGTTTTGGTCATTTGTATCATCCAAGAATTGTTCATTTATGTAATGTATTGGAGGTTTCCCCCTCGAAGTGGCTTATTTATAAGACATTGATATCTCTTTTCTTCTATTTTTGGAGCTAGTTACACAACAGCGACCTACACTTTTTTTGCATATTTTCGGAAAGATTTATGGGTTTTTCTGAAGCTTCTGTCAGGGTTGTCTAGCCTCTGTCTCTGCCTGTTTAGACCCGTTCTTGTTATGTTTTACTCAACTAAGTGGGAAACTAGCCCCCTCGGGCTTCAGTACCCTCCACCTTTTGTGGTAGAGTTTTAGCTGTTACACGTGTCTAAATTTTTATATTTTTAGCCAGTTCTTTTACAGATCTGATCCCTCCTCTTCATATATCTTTTAGATAAGCTATTTTTCCATCCAAATCACCTCATATTGTTTTGTTTAGGTTTGAATTTAGGGTCACCTCCTTTTCCCTACTGCCTTTAGCTTTTACCTCCTCTTTCACAGCAACCTTGCCTCTGTCTCTTTTCTATTTTTTGCACCTCTTTTTAGTAGATTTATCCTTTAAATCCCTATCCCTCTCGACCTTAGATCTATTGGCTTATTTTTAGTGTGTTTTGACTAGATTTTTTCCCTCTGTTAGACTAGTTTTTGAGAGATCCGTCTCCTTGGGTTAGATTGATGCATTGTTAGCTGTTAATTTTCTATTATTTTAGTATTATATGATGTTCTCTATAGGTTTATTTTCAGTTACGTAGCACACTTTTTCTTTTTTTTTTTCAAAACGTCTGGGTTTAAAAATTAAAATTAATGCACGCCACACACTCACCCTAAGTGAAGCAGAGCCTGGTTAACACCGCCAGGCAAAGAATTTAAAACATTGTAAAATCAATTGACACTGCACCTCTCTTCCCTTGTTTTGACATTGTAATCACTTGATTCTACACCTCCCTGCCCTTGTTGGTCATTCTTCTTCCCCTTGCGCCATGTTTGTGTTGTCATCATTGCACCCCTAAGGCGTATATCCCGGAGACTTCTTGGCCTTCACCCTCAGTTTCTGGTCGATCGACCTACTCCTTCCCGTCGTCGTCGAGTTAGTACTCCTCCGAGTCCGCACTCCGACTCCTCTTCTGATTCATTGGGTTCTCCTTTTACTTCTGGTTCTCCCCCTGTCACCTTCACTATGTCTAGTCTAGGGCCTAATGCTAGCGGTAATCCCAGCCCTACTACCGGGACTAATAATAGCGGAACCACCATAGGAACTACCTCGGCTGTCACTTTGCTCCCTTACATGGCAGGCCTCAGCCTCCCCGATTTCAATCAGTTGATTAATGACCCTATCCACCACAATTTTGGTTGGCCTGCTATGCCAACCAAGCTCCTCTCCAACATTCCCAAGTTTGAAGGCCTTGCTGGAGAATATCCCACCAACCATATCCAATATTTCCACATGTGGTGTTCTTCCAATTGCATTACCGATGATTCTATCCGCCTTCAGTTGTTCCAATGCATGCTTATAGGAAAAGCTTCTAAATGGTATGTTGATCAGATCTCCTCCTCCCATACCACCTTTGTGATCATTGCCCGAGCCTTCTTATCTTATTTCCAGCTCCCTCTCCGATATGACACTGGTACTAAACTCTTGACTTCTTTTCACCAATCATCTTCAACCTACCTATCTGACCATGTTCAGGAATGGTGGCGAAGAAAGAGCCTATGTCGAGCTCCTACCTTTGAAGACTGTGTCTATATGGATTGGTTCCTTAGATCTCTCTTACTCACCATCGGCAAATATGTCGTGTCACATTTCCCTCAAACCGAAGAAGCCGCCCTCCACATAGCCTTGAAATATGACCTGGTCTATGCTCAGTCTAGTTATGTTTATACTGTCCTTCCTGACCTCCCAGACCCGACGGCGCTAACGCCCCATGGGAATCTCATTCTACCAACAGTATCGTTGGAGCTCTTTCTCATCCATACGCTCAACCTCCTATGGGCTATGGTCTCCCTCCGGGAAGGGCCAGCACCTCCAACACTTTTCCCCCTCCAGGTAGCATGGATCTAGGATACAACATGCCTCATCCTTTTGCCCAACCTCTTGCTTACCTCTATGTTTCCCAACCTAACCATTATCCTTATCCATAGCCTGGTGCTCCAGCTCCTCCAGCATTTTCACCTCTGCCTCCCGTGCCTTCTCAACCCCAGCAACAACACCTACAACCCCCTCTTGGGAAAGTATTTGCACAACATGGCGCGACTAATCCTCCTTCCTCTCAAAGGAAGAGGAAAGGCAATAAAAATAGATCAGACCTTGGTACTCGTGGACCCAATCCTCATGGTATTGACTCTAACGCTGCTAACCAGCAACAGGGCACTCAGCCCAAGCCGGACAGGCCTATTCGCACAAATAAGCCTTGTTCGTGTTGCGGTGTTTACGATCATTACACTCACGATTGTCCCCTTTTACCATAGATGCGGCAGATGTGGGATTCTCAAGCCACATTACGAGGACAGCATGTCTCCCCTACTACTCCCCCCAATGTGACCACTACTCAGCTGGCTGTATTTACCAATCCTTTCCCCCAGCAAGGATTTGTGGCTACCCAACCACCTGATAGACCGGTGGCCACTCAACCTTCCTCTTCTAGTTCCTCTGATTACCAGATCCTCATGATGAGCTTTGATCAACCTCTAACCATCGACCTTAAACTTGAAACTCGGTCCCGTCAGTACCCCAAGCCTTCCACTCTGTCTGTCCCCAAGTCACCTTCTCTAGGTTCTACAAAGCCTCTTTTGACATCTAATGGTCCCTTGCATATCCCTCAGCCCAAAGTTAAGGTTCATACCAAGATTCCTAAGGGAAAATTACGCTGAAATGCTGCTTCTGGTTGAGCTGCTCATTCATATAGCATAGTAGATGATTTGGCATAGTCCCCTGCTGCCATTTCAACACTGGAACTCCTCTAGTTGTGCCCTTATCAAAAGAAGGCTCTACTATCTGCCATAGGCACTGTAGATCCCGCTGAAGACCAATTGATTTTTTTTGATGCCCATCAATCAGAACATCCTCCTCTTCCTGCTTCTGCAGCTTTCCAAATCCCATTCAAAATTTGGAACGTTAACATTTCTCGGTGTATCATTGATGAGGGGGCATCCACCTATGTGATGTCCGCTTCGGTTTGGAAACAACTCGGATCTCCTGACATGGCCCCTTCCACGATCACCCTTCGATCGTGGGATGGCCATGCCTCCCAGCCCATTGGCATATTCCATAATTGTCCTATCACTCTTGCAGGCAAGACTATTTGCGTTGACGTTGAAGTCATCAACGTCCCTCTTGATTATAACATTATTTTGGGGTGTAGCTACACCTATGCCATTTCTGCTATCCCATCCGCGATATACCACAAGATGTATTTCCCTAATAATGGAAAGATATTCACCATTGACCAGTTGACGTATCATGAGCCAAAATCTCAGACCCCCCCTGAGTCAACTATCTCTTTTGTAGCCAATAAGAAAACTGTCGATTCTTTGACTAGTGTCTCTCCCGACGTTTACAAAGACTCCTCTTTTCTTGGAACCTTCCTTGGTCTTCCCCCTCCTCCTGTCTCTGATCCCAGCTTATCGAATGTTTGCATGATGCAATCATCTCGGGCTGCCCTTAAGTAGCCTACTTCAGCTAGTTAGCACCCTCAACCTCACCTGCCGCAACCTGATCCTAGCCCTTCATCTCAACCATCTGGAACTATTCCTTCTGGCCCCTCTCCTACAACTGGTACCCATGAGCCCCTTTATCCTCCCGGGACGATTCCACCAGGCCTTAACCATCTTGGAGCTGTCCCACATGGTCATTACCCCGCTGGTTAGATACCTTTCCTTACTCCCCCTCCTAGAGTCTATTCGGTTCCCATCATGGCCACCCTTGCTCTCCCCAACCTAACCCTGGGTATACCCATTTGGTACCTTGACCCTCCAGCTGCTACCCTGCCTAGTCGCCCTAAAAACTTCCTTGCTTTGACACCGGTTCAACCAGTTCCCCTAGCTTCTTCCATTCTACAGTGCCACCAACACCTCAACATGACCCTTCTCCTATTGTGCCAGTTCCGGGAAAGAAAGGCAAAGCTTGCAAGGGGGCACCCAAAGACAAGGCCACCCTGACTGACCCTACCCCTACTTTTCTCGCAAAGCCTTGCGCCTTGTGTGATTTCGTCGGTCATACCACCCATACTTTTCCCGAGTTGCCTTGTATTAAACCCATGGTTAAAGTCGCGTTCCCTGAGTCTACGGTCTCTCAAACCTCTGTTTCTTCCTCGACCGCAGCCAAGAACCCAAAGACTATTCGCACCAACAAACCCTGTGCTCTGTGTTGTGCCCATGGCTCTATACTTACCTTTGTCCCCGCCTCGAGGAATTCCACACCTCTTTAGTGGCAGTTCGCCAATCTGAGGCCAAGCTCAATGAGTCCACAGCTCCCTCATTTTCGCGTTTTTCTTCGGAAAAAATAGAGGAAACGAAAGCTCCCATTGACATTCCCTCTCTTGATGTCGAGATGACGGAGCCTTCATCCACCATTTTATACCTATCATCATCCATGAGACCCTCGATGGAAGTCCCCTTTTAGACTTCCCCTAATGTTTTGCCTGAACTCCCTTCAACGATCACCCTGGGCTCAACATCGGTAGATCCTTTATCTGCTTACTCTTCTGTCACCCCTTGTGACGATGCGCATGTGAAACTATCTTCTCATGATGATGAGTCAGGTAGCTTCGCCGCATCAGGTGGTCTTTCTTCCACTAGTCACCCCATCTTCTATTACAATGACGACATTATGGAAGTAGTCACCACCCCTGACTTTATCTATCCCCCCTTACATCGAACCCATGCATTCAAACCACATACACCTTGTGGCCATTACATTGAAACCCAATGTTTGGGTAATGGGACACCCATATTTAAGAGACCAAGAGAAGAAATTATCCACAACTATCCTAGTGTATCTGGTCGTGTCGACATTAGTACCATTATTTTTCCACATTTAGAAGAACCTGTAGAGTCCCATATCACTTCAGATCACTCTAGGGATGATACCCCTTATCGTTCCTTCATCTTACATCAGCAACCCAGTCTCTTAGACATTTTTGTTGACCAACCTATAGGTTTTCTAAGAGAGCATCAGTTCATTATCTCCAAATCCTCTCTTTGGGATAGTGACACTAGGTATGCCAACCCGAAATCTTAAATTCCATTTGATTCATATATGCAGTACTAAAAGAGATAGGTAATCGTCCATTTCCTTTCTCAAACTACATAACCATAACAAAAACAAATGGAACACCACATCATTAAAATCTGTTTAGATTCCCCTTTTTCTAAATATGTTTTGGCATGACCACAACATGCTTGGGGGCTCCTATGCCCCTCAACCATAAAAATCCCAGATCTCAGCCAAAAACAGCATTGAAACCCCCTTTCTCTGACAGGTTGCACTTTTCAGGTCATTTCCTAAGACAGGTCAGAGTTTTCTGCCCAGTACCTGTGACCCAGGTCACAGAACAGACCCCAAAAAGTGCGACATGGCCTGTTCATGAGCTCTGGGTACCTAAACTAAACTTTTAATCCATTGAAATGAAAGAGTAGGATTAGGCCTCTTACATGCAACTGAAAGATCTCAATTCCAATAGTCGTTTTTTCTGCTACGATCGCCGCATGATTTAGGGCCTTCTCTCCTCACTACATTCACCATAGCTCCACCTGTAAATGAGTGAATTTGGAGGGAAGATTCCTTATTAAAAGAAAACCCCTAATTTTTCTTTCGCCTGCTGCGGCCAAACCGTAGCTCAGTTTGATGAACCGTCTGTACCATTGGAAAGATCTCACCGAGCCCTCAAATGGGTCTCTATTAGTTTTTAGTGACTTGATACTTCACCAAGACACATTTTGTCCACGAGGGGTCACTTCACTTCTCCTCAAAATCAAATTTCTTCACCTGCAACACTCATACTAAAGGCACCACTTGGCCTCCATACTTTTCCATGCTCATGTTGATGTTCGTCATGAGTTACCCTCTTGTACTCATGTTTTTATGGCCCCCCATTGAACCATTAGTGTGGTAGCACAATTGAGTCGCCCTTGTTTAGAACATTCGAGTTGAGTCATCATCACATTCATGGAGTCTATCCCGAGTCCCTTTGTATCCCACTATAGTGCTCCATCCTTCATTGCTTGGTCCCTCTCTTGTGTCGCAAATTATGGCCTCCAGTCCCACTGTCCCCTATCTCTCATGATATTGTGCCAGTCGCTACCAGGTCATCCATGCTCTTTATGCTTTAACAAGGGAAGTCGTCCATTCACCACTCAGTACCCCCCATTTCATCATCATCATTGGTGTCAGTCTGTCAGTTGCTCTACTATTTTCGCTCATGCTCTGTCGACATTAGCTCATTCATTCCAGAAGACGGGTCTAGAGGGCGGTTTACCTTGGTTCCAGCTTCCATTCTTGTTCGGTGCCCCGAATCAGGCAAAGGGACTCCTTATTTCCCTTTGAATTGATTGTTTCTCAGCTCCAGCTCCTTCCAGCATGATCAAGATCCATATACTTGATGGTTCAGTGATGCAGCAACAGATATTGGTGATTCCCGGGTGTGTGTGAGATGTCCCAACCCTCATGAGGGGGTGGCCCTACAGGTAGCCCCCACATACTCGGATGAATTCTTCACTTCATCCTTCGATGCAACTCCATAGATTTGATGATGTCAGCCTCAACTGCTTGCAGCACCTTCTTGATTTCATATATCAGTTAGATTTTCAGAGCACTTTCCTGTTTACAGGGGCATCTCGGTTGTATTTGTATCTCATGTACTCAGATATTATTTTATAAGTATTGACTGTTATCCTAGGCACAACATGTATGTGGGATTCATCATTATATATTTTATCTGGCTCATGTTTATGCCAGCCTATACTTTATGGTTCGGTCCCTTTTTTACTGGATGCACTATTCTTTTGTACTTTGTCTCGACGGGCATAGGTATAGCTCCCCCGCCACCTTTAGCACAGGTACCCACTCATAAAAAGATACTTGTCGCACCTGTATGTCTCGTCTCCTCAAGGTATAGTTCTTCACCACTTTAGTCTACCTTACATTCCTCTCTCTGACTTCCCTTTTGATGTCTGGTGATTGAGTTCTTACAACGTACTTCGGTCATACGATTTGCTCCTAACACTCGCATACTCGGGGGAAATCTGTTACACCATTTTTTGGTCATATAACCTATTATCATTAGATGGGCCCAAGTACACCATGTAAGACCAATTTTACCCTAAGTAAAATTGCTTTCATTATGTAAAATAACTTAATAAAACACATTTAATAGGTTGTTTATGGTCTAAACAGGAAACCCCAAGGGGAAATATTAAACAAATCTATATTTGTTTGGTTTTCCTCATGGAATAATTAATTAAACAATAATTTAATTATTATTCCTAGTCATATTTAACCTAAAACAAGGAAGTTAATTAGATAAATCCTTATTTATCTTATTATTTTCTAGGAATAATTATTTAAACCTTATTTAAATAATATTCCTTGTTAAATTTGATTAAATCATTTATAAATAATTGAATAAATCATTTTTTATTTAATTATCATTCAACCACTTCCTTAAAATGATAAATAAATCATTTATCTATTTATTATTTACAAATAAAGGGATTTGACCCAAGTCAAATTCCTTTCCCCTGCAACAAATATAATAAAATATTCCATAAAAGGTGGATTTAGATTTGGTTAATATTATTTTAATCATGCACCAAGATCTAAAATGACCTAATATTTTGTTATAAATAGAAGGGTTTTTCCTACCATTCATCACCTTTTGTTGCCTATTAGATCACTCTGGATCTATACTCTTGGTCTGACTTTGATCCATTATCATTGTCATATTTTCCATTATTTACTTTGTGAGCACCCTTTGAGTTCTACGTTTGTCTAGGTTTTCTACACCAACAAGAGAGAGAAATTCTAGATCTGAAGTGCTAAGGACTTTCAAGAACCCATCCCATTGAGGAGAATTGGAGACACCTTTCTTGTTTTCCTCCGAGGTGCCCTTAATATAAAATTCTTTAAAACATATTATTCTTGTCTTGTCTATTGGATGCATGGAGAAAAACCTTATTTTTGTTGCTTAATGTATTTTTATGCATAGATCTGGATTTTTGTAGAATTTTTCTTGATCAAATAACTGCATATTTGAAGATATTAGCAACCATATTTTGTTGTTAGGACTATAAGTTATGCGTAGCTAAAGTGGTCCTTTTTCGTACACTTCGATGGAAGATTCATACTAAAAATTTATTCGGCTGATTTGATATTTATGGCAAGAGTTACTATTAGCAGGAGATAAGAGAAAGATAAAAGATGAAATGCTAGAAAGAGAGTAGCTTAGTAAGGAATTTGCAAGGTTAAGGGACAAAGTAGAAAAACAGAGGAAGTCAAATTTCTAAACAAGATTTGGAGCAACAGAGAGAAAAAAATACAGAGTAAAGAAGGATAGAGAGAGCTATAAAAGAGAAAAGTGCAGGAAGTAAAAGGGAGAGATAAATTGAATTCCAAGAGAAGGATGAACAACAAAAATGAATTATTTTTAGGTTAACAAGACATTAGGAATAAATCATTAAGTGACGAATTGATTACCTCTTGAACCCCCATTGGCCAAGAGGGTGGATTTTGTGTTTGTGATAAAATACCTAAGCGCTTCAATAGAGGAATTGGTCATGGAAATTTCCTAGAGGATTTATCGAAGATTCCTTGTTATATTTTTATTTTAATGTGAGTTTTGGAATCCCTTAATTGGGTGGAGCCATAGTGTTGAGTTTTTAAGGGGGAAGACAACTCGTCTCTAGAATCCATGTGCATTTGGCTGATTTCAATTCAATTGGTGGGTGGAGGTGGGTGAATCTCTAGAATCCTCGATTCAACTCATGGTTGTAATGATCCCTAAAGAAAAATATTGTTCAACCTCTAGAATCTAGCTCCGGGGTGATAGTTGCATGTGGGACTTGCTTTTAGTTTCCTATGTTTGGGTGGAGATTCATTGTCCTAGACTGAGTTTCCCATTAGTTTCTGATATAAGTATTTCTTATGTTCTCATGAAATCATGAATTATATATATATGTATATATATATGCATTGTTTGTCTGAAAGTGATGTTTATTGATATCATGGTTTAGAATTTCATCTCCTATATGATTGACCAATGTGTTTTCTTCATGTTGTATAAGGTGTTGGAACAACATGTGGATATGAATGTTATGTTCATAAAATAACTAGTATGGAATATTTCTTATTACAGTGATGTGCCTTTGTCTAATTACAATATTGTGCATGTTTATTGTGTCTGAATTAGAAGCTACATGAGGATGTGAAAGCATGATTGCATGAGATTCATGGTTTTACACTAACATCCTGGATGCAGGGATTATTTCAGTATGATGGTGCTAGGTTGCACTAATAGAAATGAGTGCTCAACATTGTTAATGGACAGTGTGGAATGGCTTGAAATCTTGTGATTGTGGACATGTAGAAATTGTTTTATAAGTTTTAGTACACTTGTTTCATGATAATTCTTACATTCTAGATTCAAGGGAAGAGTCTTGATCCCATCCTTTATGTTTGCATTTTGTTATCTAATTAATCATGCATGATTTGATGAGTCATGTTCACCTATTTTTTTATTGGATAGGGTCGTTGAGCTAAGGAAATCAAGTTTCTTCTCTGTTAATGAGCTGCTAGAAATCTCCCTAATTTTGTGAAGAAATGCATTGAAAATGTTTTTTAATTGCTATCATTCCTATGATTGATTTTTTCTTAAGTTTTTTCATAAATTCCTTATGAATTTAATGTTTATCAGGTGCTAGAAGTATTTTTCTAAAAGCTCAAAACTGTAGAAAAATTCTAACTTTGTTTAAGTGCTCTAAAGTGGAAAAATTTCAAGTTAATATTTAATTCTTTGTTCAGTTGATCGGCTAGGTCATAGGTTGGGCGGTTAGCAAAAAGTTTGGACCTCCAACGGGCTTTGTCCCATCCTAGGGTGTGTCGACCTACCACTATGCAACTCACAGGTCGAAGGTCATGGGTGGTCGGAGGTCGGGGGCAGTTAGGGGTCTCACCGTGTCGACCTAATATACAATAGTGCCACCTAGAGTTGTGCAAAATCTGAGCTAGGTCATAGGGTGAGGTTCGAGCCTTATCGTTTAAAAATTTGAAATGTGTCATGGGTAGGAGGGCCGACCATACCCTCCTTGAGATTCATGCTTTCAATGTAGGGTTTTTCCACGATGGTCATGCATCAGATGCCATGTGAGTCCATCACAGTGGGATATGAACCCATCACCTATCATCTCGAGCTCTGTGAGGCTGCCATGTGGAGGTCATGATGACGTGGTGAGGTGGAATTGGTCCAACTTTAAAGGGTCAAAACTTTCTATCTGTAACTTGGATTAAGGTGAAACTTATATCATTGGGATCATCTCAATGATACGAATGCAATGATGTCGTCCATTTGAAATTATGGAAAAGTTGAAAAAATGAAAAAAAATTAAATCTCGTTCGCATAATTGTACTTTGAGAGTTAGGTCAACAGAGTAACCACCTTCTTCTAACTTTAATTGGGTTTTGGGTTAGGAGAGATGTGCTTGTAGACTTGCAATAAGACTAGGCAAATACCCAACAAAATTAACAACAATGATTTGAATAAAATCAATTTGTTAACATTATAAATATACAAAGATTAAATGTTTCCACCTAAAATAAATACTATTCTTATAATACAACATGTGTTTCTAACCTAACCAACAAATCAATTCCACCTCATAAACTCCTTAACTAACACTACATTGAGTCTTAAAATAAAACCACTTAAAGTAATGCTCATTTTTCTCAATATATGTATTATTATTATATGGAAATTTTAAATATTTTATTACTAAATAATTCTTATTAAATTTTCTAAATTTCTTTTCAAGTTAAAATTATTACTTTGACAAATTTATAGATGGGAATTAAGCAATCTAATTAATAAATAAAATAGTTTTTTTTTAAAACTAACACTACAATTTCAAATAAAATTACAATTTAAAATATATAAATTAATTTAACTCCCTAAAACTTCTTAAACACTCGAACTCCGTATATCAAAAACTTAAACCTATGTTTTACAAATGTTATTGCTAATAACAAATAAAATTGACTAAGGAAAAAAAACAAAGTCATTCTGAAATATTTACCCTAAATATTTGTGTTAAAATTATAATGCGAAAAGGGTATTCGAATCTAGTATTAATGTAGACTGCTTTATTCGCTCAAACAAAATGTTGATACTCAACGCCTACCCACGGTTAGTTGAGGTTAGCTCAAACTAAGTATTGACACGTAACGACTACCCAAGGTTAGTTGAGGAAAGAGATGCATAAAGGTTTGACTCTTGGGCAGTGTTAAAAATATTCATATTTATGAAATATGCGTGTGTGACTTTGCATTAAATGTATTACGCCTTTTAGGTTAATAATTTGAAAATCTTTAATTAGATAATATAACTATAATTTATTTTCAGAAATCATCTTCACACTGATTTGATATAACATCGATGTCCAAACCATGCAAAATGTGATTAAAATTGGAGGTCGAAGAAACGTCATTTCCATGCCCATGGACTTTTCCTCCTTAGCCGAAGTTTAATATTTCCCAACAACCATTTTCATTCCATAGCTATCACGTGAATACTTCTATAAATAAAATAAATAAGATTATTGTAATTTTCACAATATATTTAGAGAATATAAATAAAATAAGATTATTGTAATTTTCACAATATGTCTAGAGAATAAGGCTATTCTAATTTTCACAATATATTTAATTGTGTATAATACAAGGTGGCTATGTAGGAATAAGTAAATATTTTCTCATGGAAATATTGTTTCTATGCAAATTTTAAAGTGTGTATTTAAATTATTTTGATTGTTTATATAAAATCAATGTAGATTTATCTTAAGTACTGATTTAATATGAACTAAGAGGGATTAAATTTCTTGACGTGTAATATTTTTTTATTTATTATATATACATATATGTATATGAAAATGATACTTTAAGTACTGATTTAATATGAACTAAGAGGGATTAAATTTCTTGACGTGTAATATTTTTTTATTTATTATATATACATATATGTATATGAAAGTGATATCGACATATTCATAGAACAATAATTATTTTACAACATATTTTTTCTTTTTCTTCTTTTAATTATAGTGGATATTATTTTCTATTTAAAATATAATTTTTTAATTTATTTTATTTTAACTCGACAAAAATATGGATAAACTTACACATCCCCACCTATAGACTCAATCAAATATTTAAAACCATAAAAATATCATTTAAAATGTTATAAAAAATACATTAACATATATAAATTAATGAAAATTTATCATTAAAAATGTTATAAAAAAATGCATTAACATGCATAAATCAATGAAAATTGGAAGCGAAAACATGCGATGAAAAATTGACTCTAAACCAATATCATATGTCTCAAAACCATAACTTCGCTAGTATTTTATTTAGATTAATGTTTTTAAATTCTTCAAAAAAATAGTTGTGATGGAGATTAGAGGAGAAGTAAACATGAGAATAACGGTATCAAGATGCTATTAAACATGAGAGAATGGTGGTATGAAAATGTGTGCTAGTAGAATTGTAAATACATTCGATGATCAGATGCGGCATATAAAGAAAGGATTGGAAAAATGGCATAGGTTAAAAACTTGTAAATATGTTAATTACCACCCTAGATCCATCTTAACTCCAGATTTATCAAGCGCAGAGAGGGATCAAATCTCTCGAGGTGCAAACCTGTTTTGTGAGTGCAAAACTTGAGGAAAGGTTTGCACCTCGAGAGATTTCATCCCTCTCTGCACTTGATAGATCTCGAGTTAAGATGGATCTAGGCTAGTTTCACTAGTGTGCTAGCAAGGAAAATCTATTGAAGATATGATTAATTTTATCAATAATATGTAAATATATCAAATATTAATATAATAATTTTAAATATGCTAAATATTTGTGAGATTAACTTGGTCTTTTTAGTTTTTAATTTTCTTAGTTACCTCAGTTTGTTAAGATGATAAGTATTGTTAATAAATTTAATGAAGAAAAATGATGAAGTAATTTTTTTGAATGCAAAGTAACAATAATAATGTTGAAAGACAAAAAATGTGAATAATAAGAATGTACTCATGTTACAAATAGTCTTCATTGTGATCAATTTCAAACAATTCTCTTCTACTATTCTTATTGTCACCCTTGTTAGTTTTGTCATCTTCTCATATCAATTATATGAAAATGAAAATTTAAATCGTAAATCATTTAAATATTTAGCACGAGCTATTGTAGTAAACATGGTACTGTAAACATGATTCCTTGTCTCTCTTGCTCTCCAATATTAATAGGTTAACTTAATAAACACAAAAATCAATGTGCATTGTCAATACCATTTTGTTCTTACACTAAAATCAATGCATATTGTTAATCCAATCACTTTAAAATTAATGTACCATCATAGATCCAATTACATCAAATCAGAAATCAACATCTACATTGAAATCAATGCATCTAGTGCAAGCAATCAAATATAATTTTAAATAAACATCTACATTGAAATCAACACATCCAATGCAAGCAATCAAATAGTTTTAGAAATCACCACCTACACTGAAATCAATGCATCTAGAGAAAGTAATCAAATATCATTAGAAAAAATATCTACAGTAAAATCGATGAATCTAGTGCAAAAAATCAAATAGGATCAGAAATCACCATTTCCACTTAAATCAATCTATCTAGTGCAAGAAATATTCTTCCCTCTCCACTCTCCATCCATATGTATATCCCCCTCTATCTCTTCTTTTTTTTCTCTCTATCTCACCCCCATAAACACACATGCTCTCACACTCCTTATCTATCAATCTCTTTGTCACTCCCTCACTATCCCCATCTCTCTCTTCTTTCCTCTCTTGACCTTGCATCTATATCTCTATCTTCCCCTTCTCTCCTTCTTCCCCGCTAATATCTCTCTTTCCTCCTTCTTTCCTCTCTCCCTCTTTCTCCATCTTCCTTATCTCTCTCTCTCTCTCTCTCTCTCTCTCTCTCTCCACCTTATCTCTCTGCGCTCTTTCACCTCCCTCTCCCCCTCCACCCTATCTCTCTTCCTCCTTCTCTCTACTCTCTCCACATCCTCTCTCTCTTTCCTTCCGCCCTTTCCTTTCTCTCATCTCTCTCTCTCTCTCTCTCTCTCTCTCTCTCTCCCCCTCTCTCTCTCTCTTCACCCACCAACTATGTTACTATATCCCTCCCTCTCTCCTTATATCTCCTTCTCCCCCATTATATCCATATCTCCTTATTTGTCTCTTTATCTCAGCCTCAAACATACACGCTCTCTCTCTGTCTCTCCCTTCTCACTCCTTCTCTCTCTCCACTTCTCACTCTCTATATTTATTATTTCCTACATCTCTCCCCATCCAACTCCATCTCTCTATCGATCCCTCTCTCCTCCTCTCTCAAGTCCTCTCTCTCGTCCTTCCTCTCTCTCTCTCTCTCTTCCCTAATCTCTCTGTTTGTCTCTCTCTCTCTCTCTAATATTTCTTCCCCTACCGCCCTCCTTTCGTCTTCGGTTATCTCTCTCATCCTTCCCCTCTCTCCCTTTCTCTCCTACCTCCTCTCTCTTCCCCATCTCTCTCTCTCTCTCTCTCTCTCTCTCCCTCCCCCGAATTACATTGCCATATCGCTCCCTCTCTCCTTTTCTCCCCCCTTCTCTCTGTACATCCTACTTAGTCTCTTTTCTCACCCCTAAACATACATTCTCTCTCTCCATCTCTCCCTTGCCACTCCCTCTCTCTCTCTCTCCACTTCTCTCTCTCTCTATATTTATTTTTCCATCCCTCTCTCCCCCTCCAACTTCTCTCTATCCCTCCCTCTCTCAAGTCCTCTCTCAGGTCCTTCCTATCTCTCCCTTTCTCTCTTACCTCCCATCTTTCTCTCCCTTTCTCTCTTACGCCCCTCTCTCTTGTACCCATCTCTGTCTCCTCTAATCCTATCACCATCTCCCTCTACATCTCCTTCTCTCTCTCTCCCTCCTCCATATTTGTGTCTCCCTCTCTCTCTCTTCATGCCTCCTCTTCCCTTTCCTCTAGTTTATCTCCATCTCTCCCTTGTCAATCCCCCTATATCTCCACCTCTATCACTCTATATCTTTGTTCTTCCCTCCCACATATATCTAGAGTCAATATATATCATGATACATTTATATATATTATAATATAATAAATTTAATATTGTATTAATAGAAAGTTATTAAATTTAATAATATTAATATTATAATATATTAATATGAGTATTAGATTTAATAATAATAATAATAATAACATTAATATTAATATTAATATTTTAATATTATATTACGTTTAATAATGGTTTTTTTTGCATGGTATTAATAATAATTTAACCCATGGTATTTGGACCATAGGCTTCACTTAAATAAAACCTATTTTTTTAGTGTTCGTAAATATAAAGCAGATTATGGAGTAAATATTAAAAGAAGTTTTATTTACTTACCATACCTCTAATTTATTTATATTTTTATCTATTTACCATACCTCTTTTATTTACTATCATATTTGGCCCATAGGCTTGTTATATAATTATATTTTTATTTATAATCATATTTGATATATTTTTATTTATTTACCATACTTCTTTTATAAATATGGTATTTGGCCCATAGTATCAATATTAATTTGTCCCATGGTATTCGCTTCATCTAAATAAAACCTCGCTTTTTGAGTTTTTTTAAATATAAAAAGGTTTATGATGTAAATATCAAAAGAAGTTTGTATTTATTTACCATACATATAGTTTATATGTATTTTTATTTATTTACCATAGCTATGGAGTAAGTACAAAAATAGGTTTTATTTATTTACCATACCTCTGGTTTATTTAGATTTTTATTTATTTAAATTTTGAAATATTGCAATTTTGATGGGGAAATGTTTATATCTTTAAAGATTTTAATTTACCCATACAACATGGGTTTTATTTTTAAAGATTCATTTTACAAATATTTAATTAAAAGAAATATTAAAATATTTTGGATTTTGATTGTTTGTGTTGAATTAACTCTTTTCCTTTGATTTAGTAAATGGTATTGACTTTAGTAAAGATTAAAGATGTTTGAAACTTTACTTAATTTGGAAATTCAATGTGGTCATTTTTTTTGTTAAAGGTAAATTTATGATCCATACAAATAAGCATATAATAAAGTACCTTATTAAATGGGTATATAATTTACTATCCATTCAAATTATATAAATAATACATAGTTGTATTTTAATAATTAATATTAGCCCATTAACAAGTTAAAAATGTTATATATAATATAAATATTCAAGTTATATAAAATTAAAGATTAGGTTAATGCTTTGGCCGACATTAGCAAAAATAAAATTTATAATTTTTTAAGGACATGACATACTTGAATGCAGGGTCATACTGGGCTGTAGATTGCGCCTCTTAGCACAAGGACGTGACATACATGCTGTAGATTGCGCCTCTCGGCGCAAACATGATACCTTGTCTCTCTTGCTCTTCAATATTAATAGGTTAAATTACTATAACACAAAAATCAATATGCATTGTCAATAGGTTTTCTTCTTACACTAAAAGCAATGCATATTGTTAATCCAATCACTTTAAAATTAATGTACCATCACATATCCAATTACATCAAATGAGAAATGAACATCTACATTGAAATCAATGCATTTAATGCAAGCAATCAAATAATATTAGAAAATAACTTCTACATTGAAATCAATGCATTTAGTGCAAACAATCAAATAGGATTAGGAATTATCTACATTGAAATAAACGCACCTAGTGCAAGAAATCAAATATAATTATAAATCAACATCTACATTGAAATCAACACATCCAGTGCAAGCAATTAAATAATATTATAAATCACCACCTACACTGAAATCGATGCATCTAGTGCAAGTAATCGACTATCATTAGAATAAAATATCTACACTAAAATCGATGAATCTAGTGCAAACAATCAAATAGGATTATAAATCACCATCTCCACTTAAATCAATCCATCTAGTGCTAGAAATATTCTTCCCTTTCTCCACCATCCATCTGGCATATCTATATCCCCCTCCATATCTTCTTTTTTGTCTCTCTATCTCACCCCCTAAACACACATGCTCTTGCACTCCATATCTATAAATCTCTTTGTCAATCCCTCCCTCTCCCCATCTCTCTCTTCTTCCCTCTCTTCACCTTGCATCTCTATCTATATCTTCCCCTTCTCTCCCTCTTCCCCACTAATATTTCCCTTTCCTCCTTCTGTCTTCTCTCCCTCTCTCTCTCTCTCTCTCTCTCTCTCTCTCCCCCTATAAGTCCATCTCTCTTTCCCTCCCTCTCGCTACTCTATCACATCCTCTCTCTTCCTTCTGCTCTCTCTCTCTCTCTCTCTTTCTCTTCACCCACAAAATATGTTACTATATCCCTCCCTCTCTCCTTGTCTCTCATTCTCTCCTCCCTTATCTCCACCTCTCCTTCTTTGTCTCTTTATCTCACCCCCAAACATACACACTCTCTCTTTGTCTCTCCCTTGTCACTCCTCTCTCTCTACTTATCACTCCCTATATTTCTTATTTCCTACCTCTCTCCCCCTCCAACTCTATCTCTCTATCAATCCCTCTCTAATCCTCTCTCCGAAGTCCTCTCTCTCATCCTTCCTCTCTCTCCCTTTCTCTCCTACATCCCTCTCTCTTCCCTGATCTCTCTCTCTCTCTCTCTCTTCCCTCCAATACTCTTTCTTCACCCATCATTCTCCTCCTCTCTCTCAAGTTCTCTCTCTCATCCTTCCTCTCTCTCCCTTTCTCTCCTACCTCCCTCTCTCTTCCCCATCTCTCTCTCTCTCTCTGCCCCTCTCTCCCTCCAATTACATTACTATATCCCTCCATCTCTCCTTCTCTCCCCCCTTCTCTCCATACATCCTACTTTGTCTCTTTTCTCACCCCTAAACATACACACTCTCTCTCCAGCTCTCCCTTGCTACTCTCTCTCTCTCTCTCTCCACTTCTCTCTCTCTCTATATTTATTTTTCCATCGCTCTCTCCCCCTCCAACTTCTCTCTATCCCTCCCTCTCTCAAGTCCTCTCTCTAGTCCTTCCTATCTCTCCCTTTCTCTCTTTCTTTCCTCTCTCTTCTTCCATCTCTTTCTCCCTTTATCTCTTACTCTGCTCTCTCTTCTGCCATCTCTATCTCCTCTAATCTTATCACTATCTCCCTCTCCCTCTCGTTCTCTCTCTCCCTCCTCCATATTTGTGTCTCCCTCTCTCACTCTTCATTCCTCCTCTCCCCTTTACTTTAGTTTATCTCCATGTATCCCTTCCCAATCCCCCTATATCTCCACCCCTATCACTCTATATCTTTGTTCCTCCCTCCCATATATATCTAGAGTTAATATATATCATGGTACATTTATATATATTATAAGATAATAAATTTAATATTCTATTAATCGAAAGTTATTAAATTTAATAATATTAATATTATAATATATTAATATGAGTATTATATTTAACAATAATATTAATATTAATATTAATATTAGTATTTTAATATTATATTAGGGTTAATAATGTTTTTTTTGCATGATATTAATAATAATTTAGCCCATGTTATTTATACCATAGGCTTCACCTAAATAAAACCTATTTTTTGAGTGTTCGTAAATATAAGGAAAATTATGAAGTAAATATGAAAATCGGTTTTATTTACTTACCATACCTCCGGTTATTTATATTTTTATTTATTTACCACATATCTTTTATTTACTATGGTATTTGGCCCATAGAATTCTTATATAATTAAATTTTTATTTATAATGATATTTATATATTTTTATTTATTTACCTTACTCTCTTATACCTATTTTATATTTATTTCTCTTTATCATATCTTTATAACTATTTTATATTTATTTATTTACATTCATAATTTTTTATGCTCCTTTTGTATTTATTTATTTACCATACTTTATAAATGTGGTATTTAGCCCATGGTATAAATTTTAATTTGTCCCATGGTATTCGTCCCTAGGCTTCGTCTAAATAAAACCTCGCTTTTTGAGTTTTTTTTTAAATATAAAAAGGTTTATGGAGTAAATATAAAAAGACGTTTTTATTTATTTACCATACATATAGTTTATATATATTTTTATTTATTTATCATAGCTCTCGAGTAAGTATAAGAATAGGTTTTATTTATTTACCATACCTCTGGTTTATTTAGATTTTTATTTATTTAAATTTTGAAATATTGCAATTTTTATGGGGAAATATTTATATCTTTAAATATTTTAATTTATCCATACAACATGGGTTTTCTTTTTAAAGATTCATTTTACAAATATTTAATTAAAAGAAATATTAAAATATTTTGGATTTTGATTGTTTGTGTTGAATTAACTCTTCCTTTGATTTTTGAAATGATATTGACTTTTAGTAAAGAGTAAAGATGTTTAAAATTTTACTTAATTTGGAAATTCAATGTGGTAATTTTTTTGTTAAAGGTAAATTTATGATCCATTCAAATTCATGTAAATAATAAAGCAATTATTAAATGGGTGAGATAATTTACTATCCATTCACATTATATAAATAATACATAATTGTATTTTAATAATTAATCTCAGCCCATTAATAAGTTAAAAAAGTTATATATAATATAAATATTCAAGCTATATATAATTAAAGATTAGGTTAATGTTGTTGGGTATGTGTTATATTCTTTCCATGACTAATCACACGTGGGGGGTCACAGGGGGGCGGTAGCCCCCTGTCAGGGTCTGGGGCAGTGCCCTGGAAAAATTTTTTGGTCCTTATTTTCTGGTGGGCAGATCCGCCCATCGTTTTGTGCATGGGTTTGCACATGATTTTGGGATACGATGGTTTTCGGCCATTGGTATTTTGTAGATCCAGTCAAGGGAACTACAGTTATGTTCTAATCCAGAGTTAATGGATTGGGTTTTATGTATGCTTCTACATGTATATATATGTATTGTAACACTAAAAGGAATATAATGAAAATTCAAGCTCGTTGTCCCGATTTGGGATCCAGGGGAAAATCTCTGTGTTTATCTGTTTTATGTTTTATGCTCTCGCTATTGTTTATTTTATATTTTAAGATTCGTTTGCAGATAATTTATGTACAGGGTTAAAACCTACATTTGGTATCGGAGCAATTTCTGCTTCAAGGGGATGCCTTTGCTGCTAAGGGGTTTTTTTCTTGGGCCTGAGGTAGACCATTTTCAATGGGAGATCTGTGGAATCAATTATTGTGGTGAAAGAAGATGGAGAGCGGCGAGAATATGGAGATCAAGAAATTTAATGGTCAGAGTTTTAAGTTGTGGAAGCTCAATATGGAGGATCTGTTAGCGGATAAAGATTAGTGGATCACGGTAGATCCTAGTACTAAACCAATGGGAATGTCAGATGAAGACTGGAAGAAGCTGGATTGGAAGAAAAAGAGCACAATACGATTTTGCTTCTCAGATTCAGTATTGTTGAATGTATCTGGGGAAGTTGCGGCAAATACCTTATGGGACAAGCTAGGGAATTTGTACCAATCTAAGTCTCTGGTGAATAAATTGTTCCTACGGAAAAAGCTTTATAACCTAAGGATGAAGGACGGAGAATCGGTGACAGAGCACTTGAACGCCTTCAATACTGTGGTAAGTCAACTGTCATCTGTTGATTTAAAAATCTCAAATGAAGATAAGTGCATCAGTTTGTTGTGTTCTCTACCAGACTCATGGGACAGTGTGGTTATTATAATAGGTATAAATACAACTACCTTGAATTTTGATGACATTGTCTCAGCCTTGCTGTCAAAGGAAATGAGACAGAGAAATATGGAGGGTCAGAATGGAGATGCCTTATCTGTATGAGGAAGGTCCCATAACAGAAACAAGAATAAGGTTTCAAGTGGGAGGTCGAAATCTACAGGGACATATAACTCTCCTGGAAAGTTTGTAAAGGTGTGCTAGAAATGCACAAAGGAAGGGCACTACAAAAAGGACTATAGATCTAAAGCTCCTTAGAAAGGAAAGGGATCTGATGATGCTTCTTCTATAGAGACAAAAACCACCTCGGATGAAGGTGGGTATGTGTATTTGGCTTCTTCTTCAAATACACATGTAGATCATGAGTCATGGTTGATTGACTCAGGTGCATCCTTTCACTTAAATCCCCATAGGGAGTGGTTCTACAAGTATGAGAAATATGATGGCGGTGATTTCTTCTTAGGTGATGATAGGAAGGCCAGAATCGTCAAACGTGGAAAATTCAAGCTAAAGCTGCAAGGTGGAAGGATTAGAACACTTCCTCTATTCTGCAATACTTTACCGGGGCCAAAATATGATTTCGTAAGCAAGATGGATGATGCAGTAAATACAAAGGTTCTAGAAAGATATTGTAAGTATTGTTCTAGGATTCTAGGAGCACTAGTATTAATGTGTGGGGAGTTAGGATTGGAACTCGTACAAGCTTTAGGGTAGCATCATATTTGCTTTCAGTGTGCAACATTTGGTGGTTCCCGAAAGTGGAGTGGAAAGCCCAGTAGTCTCTGGAGAAAAGACCATGCTATGGCATCAAAGGCTTGGACATATTGGAGAGAAGGGCCTTCGAATACTACATAGAAATGGTATGGTAGAAGGTATGTCTAATTGCTCTCTGGATTTTGATTTCTGTGAACATTGTGTATATGAGAAGCAGAATCGGGTGATTTTTCCTTCTGGTGCTAAGAGGGTGAACAAGATATTAGAACTTGTGCACAGTGATGTGTTTGGACCTGTGTCAGTTCCATCACTGGGAAATTCTGTGTACTATGTTTCATTCATAGATGACTTCTCAAGGAATACATGGATATATTTCTTGAGGAAGAAATCTGAAGTCTTTGACAATTTTAAAGAATTTAAGGCCTTCCTGCAGTAGCTAGACAGAATAAGATACAGGTGCTGAGGACAGATAAAGGTGGGGAGTTCTGTAAGAAGGAATTTCAAGAGTTCTGTAAGAAGTGTGGTGTAGCACGATAGAAGAATACTCCATACACACCTCAGAAAAATAGAGTTGCAAAAAGAATGAACAGAATGCTGATGGAAAAGGAAAGAAACATGCTCAGATGTACTGGGTTAGGACAATAATTATGGGCAGAGGCAATGGAGAATGCATGTTACTTGGTTAACAGATCACCTTCATCAACGTTGGAGGATAATACTCCACATGAGGTATGTACTGGTAAGAAACCCTCTCTTTCACATTTGAGGGTATTTGTATGTGATGCATATGTACATGTTCCAAAGGAGAAAAGGACCAAGTTGGATAATAAATCTGAAAGGTGCATCTTTATTGGGTATAAGGATGGTTTAAAGGGTTACAAGCTTTGGAACCCAGAAACAAGGAAGGTTGTGTACAACCGAGATGTTGTGTTTAGAGAGGTGAAAGATGTTGTTAAACATGAAGTCCTACCAAAGGAACCTGAGAAGATAGAGTTTGAGCTAAAGGAGGATGAATCAGAATATACAACAGGAGAAGACTTAGAAGAGGAAGAGCCACAAATTCTAGCTGTAAGAAGATTAGCTCGGGAAAGAAGACAACCAGAAAGGTATAGTCCATCTACTTTTTGTTCAAATTTTCTTTAACTATAACTGATGATGATCCCAGAACTGTTAGGGAGGCAATAGATTTAGAGGATGTAAAACTTTCAAAGGAGGCCATGGTTGATGAAATGGCATCCTTGCATAAAAATGAGGCATGAGATCTGGTGGAGTTGTCGGCTGGAAGGAAGCCCATCGGGAGAAAATGGGTGTTTAAGAAGAAGATGAATGTAGAAGGCAAGCTTGAGAAATACAAAGCTCGGTTGGTAGAAAAAGGTTATTCCCAGGTGTTGGGAATTGATTTTCGTGATATTTTTTCTCCTGTTGCCAAAGTTACTTCTATTAGAATACTTTTATCTGTTGTTGCTGCATTTGATTTTGAGGTAGAAAAGATGGATGTGAAGACAACATTTCTTCACAGGGATCTGGAAGAGGAGATCTACATGAAACAACCTGAAGGCTTTATGGTGAAGGGGAAGAAAGAACTATTATGCATGTTAAATAAGTCTCTGTATGGGTTAAAATAGTCACCAAGGATGTGGTATCAGAAATTTGATACCTACATACAGGGACTTGGCTTCACCAGAAGCAAGGAGGATCACTGTGTTTATTTTAAATTAATTGGTGATCGTGTTATTTATTTGGTATTGTATGTGGATGATATGTTATTGATTGGAAATGACAAAGAAATTTTCCAAGATTTGAAGACCCAACTATTCTCCAAATTCGACATGAAGGATGTTGGTGTTGCAAACTATATTTTGGGCATGGAAATTAAGGGAGATTGGGCACAAAGAGGAAGATCTTGTTAAACCAAAGGAAGTATGTCAAGACTATATTGCAGAGGTTCAATATGCATGATAGTAAACCGGTGAATGTTCTGATTCCTGTTGGTACAAAGCTATCTGCTGAACAATGTCCCAAGACATAAGAAGAATAGGAGGATATGTCATGTGTTCCATATGCAAGTGCAGTGGGTAGCCTGATGTATGCAATGGTCTGTACTAGACCAGACATTGCACATGCAGTGGGATTATTGAGCAGGTCTATGTCAAACTCAGGGAAGGAGCATTGGACAGCAGTGAAGCGGGTTTTCAGATATTTACATGGCACTAGTGATTATGTCTTATGCTACCAGGGAAGAACATGATTGGAAAGAGTGTTGGACATTCGTGGTTTTGTTGATGAAGATTGGGCTGGAGATCTGGACCAAAGAAAATATGTAAGTGGGTATATGTTTAGCCTATTTGGAGGTGCAGTTAGTTGGATGAGTAAAGGACAGTCTGTAGTGGCTCTTTCAACTACAAAGGCTGAATACATAGCAGCCACTCATGCAAGCAAGGAAGCAGTTTGGCTGCAGAGATTGTGTTCAAGTACGGGGTTGGTGTAGCAAGCTATAAGGATAGATTGTGATAGCCAAAGTGTAATTTTCTTTGCTAAGCATGATGTTTATCATTGAAAGACAAAGTACATTGATGTTTGTTACACAGTAATTTGTCACCGTTCCTACCATTCCCCATCCCACACAATGGAGGACCCATTTTGTGACCTGTGAACATTGTCATGCCTTGAAAACATCATCAATGCATTCCTCTAAGCATGAGCTTCAATTGCCCTTAAGACATCTCCTTGCAAAAATCATGAAAAACATCTCCTTTTTGCATTCGCACGGGAAGACAGTTCATCACTCGCGCCAATGAGGGAAATCCTGCAAAGCGGTCGCGCCAACTGGCGCTCTGTCATAGAGCAGTAGTAGCGCCACCCAATTTAAGGACTGTTTTTTATATGATGATATGTAATGTAGTCAAAATTCCTTTCCAGTAATCGAATACGTAAATACAGACGTACCACGAACAACATCGCGGAATATAGTGCCGTGTTGGAATTATTAACCGAGGCAGTAAACCTTGGTATCCGTGAATTGCTCGTGTACCTAGATTCACATCTTGTAGTGTTACAACTGAACGGACACTATTCGGTAAGGAACCCGTCCATTTTACGTCTGTATTTACGTATTCGATTACTGGAAAGGAATTTTGACTACATTACATATCATCATATTCCCAGGCATTTGAATACATTAACAGATGCAGTAGCAAATTTGGTATTAGACAGACATTTGCGCAATTTATAAATCATCATCACATGTAAAGAAAGACTCATCCAGAAATAGATATGTATATATATATATATCGAAATGTTTACATAGAGTGTGTCACATAAAACTCAAAAAATATACATAGTCGTCTTAGTACATCCGGAGACGCTATGTCTCTCAAAAAACAGGTGTGGTATAAATCCTAAGGACTAATCCGCATGGTGCTCATGATAGCACGTGACTGCACGCACTAGGCGCCTCAGGATTCGGTGGATCCGATTCGGAACTCCCACCGTGTGGCGCTAGTATGCCATCGGTACGTCTGCTAGCCGAGCATAGTCTGGGATCCCGTGGGCAATCCCCTCGAGGTTCTGGATCAGTTCATCTCCTCCGGTGCCTTCTCCCTGAATCTCAAGGGCGAGTTGTGTCCTTCGGGAGATTGGAGACATCCCGGCTGGTCTCTCAGGTCCTGCATCTGCATGCATATATAATTGTGTTAAGACGAATGTCTATCAACAAAAAAAAACATATAAACATAAAATAAAAAATATGAGGTCTTACCCAGCTCCTCGTCCCAGTCATCTCCTTCTGGTAGTGGGAGATCTGGGTCCCCAGTAAAGTCAGTTCCTGCATAGGGCCAGTCTTCCACGACGATCAGCTGGCGCCGTAACCACCTAAAAAACTCTGGCCTCCAGGACATCTGTTGGCCACCTCCAGATCTGGGCATCAATGCTGCCCAGCGAGCCATTCTTGGCTCTCGTGGTATCGGATCTGCCACTGCGGCCCCTTGGCCCTGGAAGATTGGTAAGCGTTCTAGAATGAACGATACCAAGATGGAACCATAACCGAACTGTTTCAGTTTCCCCTGTTTGCACTTTGTGAGCTGCCTTTTCATGTTGATAGTTACTGCTTCTGCCCAGTTGAACAGTAAGGGACCCATGCATTCTGAGGCCAGCAGGAGTTGGGTCTTTGTGGCCTCGTGCGGAGCCTGCGACCCAGCAGCCCGCGTGATGGTATGGAGAACCACTCTCAGTGCCAGATCAGGGATGGTGTGGATATCCACTTTCTTGCTTCCTGATCCTGTTTGTGCCCCTGGGCACACCCGTGCCATCACTTGTTCCATATTTTCCCCAGATGGTCTGCTTCCAGTCAGTACAAGGATTGGACCTCTGCGGGACAATCCAGTGATGAAATAAACGTCGGTGACCTCCAGTTCTAACACCTGGTCTCGTAACCTGAACACCTGTTCCTGTTCGTCCCAGATACTGATTAAGTACTGGAGGAGCTCGGGCTGAGCTCGTAAACATGGTGTGAGGAAGAACTTTTTCAATCCATAGTTTCTAAGTGCATTCATGCAAGCTTGGCTTTGCATGGCCTGTTCATCCTCTTCTCCGTGCTCTCGTTCCTTCCATTCGATTTCCATTTTGAGTGATTATCTGCATTCACATGGTCAAAAACCCTTAGTTAGATCTTTGATGAACTTCAAATTCCATGCAATTTGGTCTAAATGTCGAAATTTTGGGCGAAATTTAAGGTTCGGCCGCTGGCGCGGCTGTTTTGCGAACAGTCGCGCCATGTGGCGCGAGCCCTTTATAAAAAAGAGCTCATTGGCGCGGGTCCGTGCCCGATACCCGCGCCAATGGGCGCAGCCATAAAATTTTAAGAGTGGCCTCATAGAACTGATTCTTAAGGGAAAATCATTAAAAAATGAATGAAAATGTAGAGCAAGGGAGCGCCTTTTACCTGTGACAGACGAGAACCTGAATGGTTGCCTGGATTGGTCGCAATCGTCGACGAAATTTTCTGCTCCAAATGGACCACTGTTGCTTTCTACCAAGGTAAATAGTAAAAGTAATTTTGTTTTTACCAATTTGACATATTTATAACTTTTTCGACGTTAAATGAGTTTTAAAAAGTTATTTTTATCAAATATTTGCATATGTTATGTCGAAAATGGATTTTACGTTTACTTCGTATGTGCAGCGACAGGTTTTTGCGACTTAAACGATGGAGACGAGTTGTATTTTATACTTTTTCGGACTCGGTAAATACACGAAAAAGTCACTCTGGAGTCATCTTTCAGCTCTTTTCTGACTCTCTAAATATGAAAAGATTGCCGAGGCCCTTGTCGTTTCGATCTCGTTAAAATGGACACGAATCGACATTCACCCAGGATAAGTTTAACCCTTTTTCGGGCTGGGCTGGATCGATTACGAAAAAGGAATACCCTAGCCTATCGCGACTAGGAGGTTTTCCCGGATATTGTTTTCTACCTTTTTCGGATCTGGGAAACTATTTACGAAAAGGGACCTGTGGAGTTTTCTTTTCCGCTGTCTTTTCAAACTCTCTAAACATGAAAAGACGCCGAGTTCTTCCTTTGTCAGACTCGTTAAACCCTGATGACATCGGATCTAGTCGAAATGACGTTCTCCTCCTTCCTCCTTCCTAGGACTCGTTAAATGCACTAGGATGGATTCGCCCGAAGGGCGGACTTATATTGCAAGCATATGCTATCCCCTTCAAGCTTGTTATCAAAAAATAATTGGGGTACTCGCCAGAAATGGTGGGGGAAAAATGGAACCATCGTCGTTGTCGTCGGCAGTATGTCGCTCTTGAACATGGCACTTGTCTGCATTCGTGTCGAGTTGGGGACATCTCATCTCGTTTCTTCACTTTGCCTCCGTGGGTTTGGATAATCCCTTTTGACCTCTCCTCTGCTCATTGCCTTGTCACCATGACCTCTGATCCGTTGATGTCAAATACTGCCAAGTCCACTGTCGTGTCGTTCATATGTTCAAGAGAAGTTGACCTCTGCAAATATCAACCTTCCTCTCTTTCTCCTACGATCCTGATTCACAACAAAACATCATGTTCCTCTGTCTCGTGTCGATGATGTGGGAATCATTATGGCCCACCTTCGATCAAGGTCACTTCGTATGCTTCACCATTATCCAGAAGGTGCTTTGAGGGACCTCCTTTTAAGTACCTTGGGGCTCGCATGCCTCAATGGTGTTCGTCGATTCTCCGACGTGAAGTTTACATCATTGACTTCCGATCGAATGATTCTGCGGGTGTTCGACGTCAACTCATTTATTCACACGCCGTAGATTGTACCCGTAGTACCTTGAGGACCATTGTCATTATTGGTGGTTTCTCTCGCGTCTGTTAACAGCTTTCATCATTGGCTGGTAATCAGACGATGTTCTTGCATGTTCAACTTCAGCTCACATATTCACATGCTTGAACTTGTACTTTGTTGGGTCGAGATGGAGCGCAAGACCCTGGATTGTGTCTGTTGTAATCCAGGCTGCGATTTTGGATTATTATCATTATGTACATGACTCACTGATTGGATGGCTGCGACCATACCTGAGTCTATTTGTTTGATCCTAGTTGGATGGTTGCGCCCATACCCTGGATCCGGATTATAGCATACTCTGTTTCGGATGGCTGCGTCCATACCACATATACATCATGTACTTGAGATATCAGTTGTATCTTTCTGCGCAGGTTTTCCGACGGCGGGCCTTCAGTTGAACATGTTCTCGTAAAGCATTTCACCCCTCTCTCTCTCGGGCCTCATACTTTAGGGGGCATCTGTTATACAGTAATTTGTCACCGTCCCTACCATTCCCCATCCCGCACAATGGAGGACCCATTTTGTGACCTGTGAACATTGTCATGCCTTGAAAACATCATCAATGCATTCCTCTAAGCATGAGCTTCATTTTCCCTAAAGACATCTCCTTGCAAAAATCATGAAAAACATCCCTTTTTGCATTGGCTCGGGAAGACAGTTCAGTACTCGCACCAATGGGGAAAATCCTGCAAAGAGGTCGCGCCAACTGGCGCTCTGTCACAGAGCAGTAATCGCGCCACCCAATTTAAGGACTGTTTTTTATATAAGGATGGCGGAAGTTGAGTTTTAACAAACTCATAAACCATTGCCTATCTTGAGTTGGGAGGTTTGGCTGCGGGAGTTCTATGGAAGGGAAGTAGTTTTGCCACCTCCTATGGAACCTTCCTTGTTGATAGGGACAATACCATAATAATAGGGATCCCAACTCCCTCCTTCCCCATCTATAAAAGCCTGCTCAATCCCATGGCAAGCTAGTCGGGAAGTGCCTAAGCTTTGAATCTCCATATTCCCAAGAGCCTTTGTGCTGTAAAGAACCCTCTCTTTCCCTTAAGGCTGACTCAAGTAAGGAGACCATCGTCGAGAGACTCCAGAGAGGTTTTCCCTTTCCTTGGCGAGCTTTGCGAGACGTGGACGACTGGAGACCCATCCGAAGGAGACTACGATGTCAGAACTTGGTTGTAATCTCTCTTCGTTTGTTATTTAATAGATGATTATGATTATGGTTCCACTCTGTTTTCCATCATGTTAATATGAGTAACATCCTTTCTGACTGATGTTTAGTTACGTATACCGGATTTTATGCTTGTATCTGTTCGTTTCTTCCGTGTGCAGGTGTTCATCCGCGGAGATCGTGGAGGGATTGTGATCTGCCGAGGCTGAGGAACGGGGACGCTTCTTCTTCAGATCATAGCGTTGGAATCCAGGTAGGCTTCTATCCCTAGTCTTTTCATTCGTAACTAGGAACTTGCGTCATAACATTGTTTGATTGTTGCTAGACCCTTGCTGGGCTAGTAGGGATCGCCTCTGTCCGCAGAGGGGATTTACCTCCTCAACAATGTTCAATATCACTTTGTGAGAGATATGGTTGAGGCTAAAAGGGTGTTGCTAGTAAAATTGGTGGAAACTTTGAAGAATGTTGCAGATGCATTGACGAAGTCTGTAAGCACTCAGAATTTCTCTTGGTGTAGAGAAACAATGGGATTTGTAGAACTGGGCTAATGACTAAGCTCTCCTGTGGCCCCCTGCGGAAAGAAAACAACAAGTGGGAGAATGTTGGGTATGTGTTATATTCTATCCATGACTAATCACACGTGGGGGAGTCACGGGGAAGTGGTAGTCCCCCCTGTCAGGGTCTGGGGCAGTGCCCCAGAATCTTTTTTTGGTCCTTATTTTCCGGTGGCCGGATCCGCCCATGGTTTTCTGCATGGGTTTGCACATGGCTTTGGGGTACGATGGTTTTCGGTCCCTGGTATTTTGTAGATCCGTTCAAGGGAACTACGGTTATGTTGTAATCCATAGTTAATGGATTGGGTTTTATGTATGCTTCAGCATGTATATATATGTGTTGTAACACTAAAAAGAATATAATGAAAAATCAAGCTGGTCGTCCTAATTTGGGATCCAGGAGAAAATCTCTGTGTTTATCTGTTTTATGTTTTATGCTCTCCCTATTGTTTATTTTCTGTTTTAAGATTCATCTACAAATAATTTCTATATAAGGTTAAAACCTACAAATTCTTTGGCCAACATTAGCATAAGTAAAATTTATAATTTTTGTGGGCTGTAGATTGCACCTCTCGATACAATAATTTAAATACATGTAGATTATATAAACTAAAACTATAAAAAATAGATAAATTAGAATTAAAATATTATTTTATTATTTAAATATAAAAATATATTTATTAAATATAAAATTGATAATAAATGAATTAAAATAAATAAATAAATAAAATTATTATTAAATAATACGGTTATGTTGTAATCCATAGTTACCTCAGTTTGTTAAGATGATAAGTATTGTTAATAAATTTAATGAAGAAAAATGATGAAGTAATTTTTTTGAATGCAAAGTAACAATAATAATGTTGAAAGACAAAAAATGTGAATAATAAGAATGTACTCATGTTACAAATAGTCTTCATTGTGATCAATTTCAAACAATTCTCTTCTACTATTCTTATTGTCACCCTTGTTAGTTTTGTCATCTTCTCATATCAATTATATGAAAATGAAAATTTAAATCGTAAATCATTTAAATATTTAGCACGAGCTATTGTAGTAAACATGGTACTGTAAACATGATTCCTTGTCTCTCTTGCTCTCCAATATTAATAGGTTAACTTAATAAACACAAAAATCAATGTGCATTGTCAATACCATTTTGTTCTTACACTAAAATCAATGCGTATTGTTAATCCAATCACTTTAAAATTAATGTACCATCATAGATCCAATTACATCAAATCAGAAATCAACATCTACATTGAAATCAATGCATCTAGTGCAAGCAATCAAATATAATTTTAAATAAACATCTACATTGAAATCAACACATCCAATGCAAGCAATCAAATAGTTTTAGAAATCACCACCTACACTGAAATCAATGCATCTAGAGAAAGTAATCAAATATCATTAGAAAAAATATCTACAGTAAAATCGATGAATCTAGTGCAAAAAATCAAATAGGATCAGAAATCACCATTTCCACTTAAATCAATCTATCTAGTGCAAGAAATATTCTTCCCTCTCCACTCTCCATCCATATGTATATCCCCCTCTATCTCTTCTTTTTTTTCTCTCTATCTCACCCCCATAAACACACATGCTCTCACACTCCTTATCTATCAATCTCTTTGTCACTCCCTCACTATCCCCATCTCTCTCTTCTTTCCTCTCTTGACCTTGCATCTATATCTCTATCTTCCCCTTCTCTCCTTCTTCCCCGCTAATATCTCTCTTTCCTCCTTCTTTCCTCTCTCCCTCTTTCTCCATCTTCCTTATCTCTCTCTCTCTCTCTCTCTCTCTCTCTCTCTCTCTCTCTCCACCTTTATCTCTCTATGTATTTCTTCTTACCTCCCCCTCTCTCCCCCTCCAATTCTATCTCTCTTTCCCTCCCTCTCTCTACTCTCTCACATCCTCTCTCTTCCTTCCGCCCTTTCCCTTTCTCTGCCATCTCTCTCTCTCTCTCTCTCTCTCTCTCTCTCTCTCTCTCTCTCTCTTCACCCACCAACTATGTTGCTATATCCCTCCCTCTCTCCTTATCTCTCATTATCTCCCCCATTATCTCCATATCTCCTTCTTTGTCTCTTTATCTCACCCACAAACATAAAGGCTATCTCTTTGTCTCTCCCTTGTCAATCCTCTCTCTCCACTTATCACTCTCTATATTTATTATTTCCTACCTCTCTCCCCCTCCAAATCGATCTCTCTATTGATCCCTCTCTCCTCCTATCTCTCAAGTCCTCTCTCTCATCCTTCCTCTCTCTCCCTTTCTCTCCTACCTCCCTCTCTCTTCCTTGATCTCTCTCTCTCTCTCTCTAATATTCTCTCTTCCACCATCATTCTCCTCGTCTCTCTCAAGTTATCTCTCTCATCCTTCCCCTCTCTCCCTTTCTCTCCTACCTCCTCTCTCTTCCCCATCTCTCTCTCTCTCTCTCTCTCTCTCTCCCTCCCCCGAATTACATTGCCATATCGCTCCCTCTCTCCTTTTCTCCCCCCTTCTCTCTGTACATCCTACTTAGTCTCTTTTCTCACCCCTAAACATACATTCTCTCTCTCCATCTCTCCCTTGCCACTCCCTCTCTCTCTCTCTCCACTTCTCTCTCTCTCTATATTTATTTTTCCATCCCTCTCTCCCCCTCCAACTTCTCTCTATCCCTCCCTCTCTCAAGTCCTCTCTCAGGTCCTTCCTATCTCTCCCTTTCTCTCTTACCTCCCATCTTTCTCTCCCTTTCTCTCTTACGCCCCTCTCTCTTCTACCCATCTTTGTCTCCTCTAATCCTATCACCATCTCCCTCTACATCTCCTTCTCTCTCTCTCCCTCCTCCATATTTGTGTCTCCCTCTCTCTCTCTTCATGCCTCCTCTTCCCTTTCCTCTAGTTTATCTCCATCTCTCCCTTGTCAATCCCCCTATATCTCCACCTCTATCACTCTATATCTTTGTTCTTCCCTCCCATATATATCTAGAGTCAATATATATCATGATACATTTATATATATTATAATATAATAAATTTAATATTGTATTAATAGAAAGTTATTAAATTTAATAATATTAATATTATAATATATTAATATGAGTATTAGATTTAATAATAATAATAATAATAACATTAATATTAATATTAATATTTTAATATTATATTACGTTTAATAATGGTTTTTTTTGCATGGTATTAATAATAATTTAACCCATGGTATTTGGACCATAGGCTTCACTTAAATAAAACCTATTTTTTTAGTGTTCGTAAATATAAAGCAGATTATGGAGTAAATATTAAAAGAAGTTTTATTTACTTACCATACCTCTAATTTATTTATATTTTTATTTATTTACCATACCTCTTTTATTTACTATCATATTTGGCCCATAGGCTTGTTATATAATTATATTTTTATTTATAATCATATTTGATATATTTTTATTTATTTACCATACTTCTTTTATAAATATGGTATTTGGCCCATAGTATCAATATTAATTTGTCCCATGGTATTCGCTTCATCTAAATAAAACCTCGCTTTTTGAGTTTTTTTAAATATAAAAAGGTTTATGATGTAAATATCAAAAGAAGTTTGTATTTATTTACCATACATATAGTTTATATGTATTTTTATTTATTTACCATAGCTATGGAGTAAGTACAAAAATAGGTTTTATTTATTTACCATACCTCTGGTTTATTTAGATTTTTATTTATTTAAATTTTGAAATATTGCAATTTTGATGGGGAAATGTTTATATCTTTAAAGATTTTAATTTACCCATACAACATGGGTTTTATTTTTAAAGATTCATTTTACAAATATTTAATTAAAAGAAATATTAAAATATTTTGGATTTTGATTGTTTGTGTTGAATTAACTCTTTTCCTTTGATTTAGTAAATGGTATTGACTTTAGTAAAGATTAAAGATGTTTGAAACTTTACTTAATTTTGAAATTCAATGTGGTCATTTTTTTTGTTAAAGGTAAATTTATGATCCATACAAATTCAAGTATATAATAAAGCAATTATTAAATGGGTGAGATAATTTACTATCCATTCAAATTATATAAATAATACATAGTTGTATTTTAATAATTAATATTAGCCCATTAATAAGTTAAAAATGTTATATATAATATAAATATTCAAGTTATATAAAATTAAAGATTAGGTTAATGCTTTGGCCGACATTAGCAAAAATAAAATTTATAATTTTTTAAGGACATGACATACTTGAAAGCAGGGTCATACTGGGCTGTAGATTGCGCCTCTTAGCACAAGGACGTGACATACTTGCTGTAGATTGCGCCTCTCGGCGCAAACATGATACCTTGTCTCTCTTGCTCTTCAATATTAATAGGTTAAATTACTATAACACAAAAATCAATATGCATTGTCAATAGGTTTTCTTCTTACACTAAAAGCAATGCATATTGTTAATCCAATCACTTTAAAATTAATGTACCATCACATATCCAATTACATCAAATGAGAAATGAACATCTACATTGAAATCAATGCATTTAATGCAAGCAATCAAATAATATTAGAAAATAACTTCTACATTGAAATCAATGCATTTAGTGCAAACAATCAAATAGGATTAGGAATTATCTACATTGAAATAAACGCACCTAGTGCAAGAAATCAAATATAATTATAAATCAACATCTACATTGAAATCAACACATCCAGTGCAAGCAATTAAATAATATTATAAATCACCACCTACACTGAAATCGATGCATCTAGTGCAAGTAATCGACTATCATTAGAATAAAATATCTACACTAAAATCGATGAATCTAGTGCAAACAATCAAATAGGATTATAAATCACCATCTCCACTTAAATCAATCCATCTAGTGCTAGAAATATTCTTCCCTTTCTCCACCATCCATCTGGCATATCTATATCCCCCTCCATATCTTCTTTTTTGTCTCTCTATCTCACCCCCTAAACACACATGCTCTTGCACTCCATATCTATAAATCTCTTTGTCAATCCCTCCCTCTCCCCATCTCTCTCTTCTTCCCTCTCTTCACCTTGCATCTATATCTATATCTTCCCCTTCTCTCCCTCTTCCCCACTAATATTTCCCTTTCCTCCTTCTGTCCTCTCTCCCTCTCTCTCCATCTTCCCTATCTCTCTCTCTCTCTCTCTCTCTCTCTCTCTCTCTCTCTCTCTCCACCTTTATATCTCTATGTATTTCTTCTTACCTCCCTCTCTCTCCCCCTATAAGTCCATCTCTCTTTCCCTCCCTCTCGCTACTCTATCACATCCTCTCTCTTCCTTCTGCTATCTCTCTCTCTCTCTCTTTCTCTTCACCCACAAAATATGTTACTATATCCCTCCCTCTCTCCTTGTCTCTCATTCTCTCCTCCCTTATCTCCACCTCTCCTTCTTTGTCTCTTTATCTCACCCCCAAACATACACACTCTCTCTTTGTCTCTCCCTTGTCACTCCTCTCTCTCTACTTATCACTCCCTATATTTCTTATTTCCTACCTCTCTCCCCCTCCAACTCTATCTCTCTATCAATCCCTCTCTAATCCTCTCTCCGAAGTCCTCTCTCTCATCCTTCCTCTCTCTCCCTTTCTCTCCTACATCCCTCTCTCTTCCCTGATCTCTCTCTCTCTCTCTCTCTTCCCTCCAATACTCTCTCTTCACCCATCATTCTCCTCCTCTCTCTCAAGTTCTCTCTCTCATCCTTCCTCTCTCTCCCTTTCTCTCCTACCTCCCTCTCTCTTCCCCATCTCTCTCTCTCTCTCTGCCCCTCTCTCCCTCCAATTACATTACTATATCCCTCCATCTCTCCTTCTCTCCCCCCTTCTCTCCATACATCCTACTTTGTCTCTTTTCTCACCCCTAAACATACACACTCTCTCTCCAGCTCTCCCTTGCTACTCTCTCTCTCTCTCTCTCCACTTCTCTCTCTCTCTATATTTATTTTTCCATCGCTCTCTCCCCCTCCAACTTCTCTCTATCCCTCCCTCTCTCAAGTCCTCTCTCTAGTCCTTCCTATATCTCCCTTTCTCTCTTTCTTTCCTCTCTCTTCTTCCATCTCTTTCTCCCTTTATCTCTTACTCTGCTCTCTCTTCTGCCATCTCTATCTCCTCTAATCTTATCACTATCTCCCTCTCCCTCTCGTTCTCTCTCTCCCTCCTCCATATTTGTGTCTCCCTCTCTCACTCTTCATTCCTCCTCTCCCCTTTACTTTAGTTTATCTCCATGTATCCCTTTCCAATCCCCCTATATCTCCACCCCTATCACTCTATATCTTTGTTCCTCCCTCCCATATATATCTAGAGTTAATATATATCATGGTACATTTATATATATTATAAGATAATAAATTTAATATTCTATTAATCGAAAGTTATTAAATTTAATAATATTAATATTATAATATATTAATATGAGTATTATATTTAACAATAATATTAATATTAATATTAATATTAGTATTTTAATATTATATTAGGGTTAATAATGTTTTTTTTGCATGATATTAATAATAATTTAGCCCATGTTATTTAGACCATAGGCTTCACCTAAATAAAACCTATTTTTTGAGTGTTCGTAAATATAAGGAAAATTATGAAGTAAATATGAAAATCGGTTTTATTTACTTACCATACCTCTGGTTATTTATATTTTTATTTATTTACCACATATCTTTTATTTACTATGGTATTTGGCCCATAGAATTCTTATATAATTAAATTTTTATTTATAATGATATTTGATATATTTTTATTTATTTACCTTACCTCTTTATACCTATTTTATATTTATTTCTTTACCATATCTCTTTATAACTATTTTATATTTATTTATTTATCATACCTCTTTATACCCTTTTTGTATTTATTTATTTACCATACTTCTTTTATAAATATGGTATTTGGTCCATGGTATCAATATTAATTTGTCCCGTGGTATTCGTCGCATAGGCCTCATCTTAATAAAACGCCTCTTTTTGAGTTTTTTTAAATATAAAAAGGTTTATGAAGTAAATATAAAAAGAATTTTTTTATTTATTTACCACACATCTAGTTTATATATATTTTTGTTTATTTACCATAGCTCTGGAGTAAGTATAAAAATAGGTTTCATTTATTTACCATACCTCTGGTTTATTTAGATTTTTATTTATTTAAATTTTGAAATATTGCAATTTTTATGGGGAAATATTTATATCTTTAAAGATTTTAATTTATCCATACAACATGGGTTTTCTTTTTGAAGATTCATTTTACAAATATTTAATTAAAAGAAATAGTAAAATATTTTGGATTTTGATTGTTTGTGTTGAATTAACTCTTTTCCTTTGATTTTTGAAATGGTATTGACTTTAGTAAAGAGTAAAGATGTTTAAAATTTTACTTAATTTGGAAATTCAATGTGGTAATTTTTTTGTTAAAGGTAAATTTATGATCCATTCAAATTCATGTAAATAATAAAGCAATTATTAAATGGGTGAGATAATTTACTATCCATTCACATTATATAAATAATACATAATTGTATTTTAATAATTAATCTCAGCCCATTAATAAGTTAAAAAAGTTATATATAATATAAATATTCAAGCTATATATAATTAAAGATTAGGTTAATGTTGTTGGGTATGTGTTATATTCTTTCCACGACTAATCACACGTGGGGGGTCACAGGGGGGCGGTAGCCCCCTGTCAGGGTCTGGGGCAGTGCCCTGGAAAAAAAATTTGGTCCTTATTTTCTGGTGGGCAGATCCGCCCATCGTTTTTTGCATGGGTTTGCACATGGTTTTGGGATACGATGGTTTTCGGCCCTTGGTATTTTGTAGATCCAGTCAAGGGAACTACAGTTATGTTCTAATCCAGAGTTAATGGATTGGGTTTTATGTATGCTTCTACATGTATATATATGTATTGTAACACTAAAAGGAATATAATGAAAAATCAAGCTCGTTGTCCCGATTTGGGATCCAGGGGAAAATCTCTGTGTTTATCTGTTTTATGTTTTATGCTCTCGCTATTGTTTATTTTATATTTTAAGATTCGTTTGTAGATAATTTATGTACAGGGTTAAAACCTACATTTGGTATCGGAGCAATTTCTGCTTCAAGGGGATGCCTTTGCTGCTAAGGGGTTTTTTTCTTGGGCCTGAGGTAGACCATTTTCAATGGGAGATCTGTGGAATCAATTATTGTGGTGAAAAAAGATGGAGAGCGGCGAGAATATGGAGATCAAGAAATTTAATGGTCAGAGTTTTAAGTTGTGGAAGCTCAATATGGAGGATCTGTTGGCGGATAAAGATTAGTGGATCACGGTAGATCCTAGTACTAAACCAATGGGAATGTCAGATGAAGACTGGAAGAAGCTGGATTGGAAGAAAAAGAGCACAATACGATTTTGCTTCTCAGATTCAGTATTGTTGAATGTATCTGGGGAAGTTGCGGCAAATACCTTATGGGACAAGCTAGGGAATTTGTACCAATCTAAGTCTCTGGTGAATAAATTGTTCCTACGGAAAAAGCTTTATAACCTGAGGATGAAGGACGGAGAATCGGTGACAGAGCACTTGAACGCCTTCAATACTGTGGTAAGTCAACTGTCATCTGTTGATTTAAAAATCTCAAATGAAGATAAGTGCATCAGTTTGTTGTGTTCTCTACCAGACTCATGGGACAGTGTGGTTATTATAATAGGTATAAATACAACTACCTTGAATTTTGATGACATTGTCTCAGCCTTGCTGTCAAAGGAAATGAGACAGAGAAATATGGAGGGTCAGAATGGAGATGCCTTATCTGTATGAGGAAGGTCCCATAACAGAAACAAGAATAAGGTTTCAAGTGGGAGGTCGAAATCTACAGTGACATATAACTCTCCTGGAAAGTTTGTAAAGGTGTGCTAGAAATGCACAAAGGAAGGGCACTACAAAAAGGACTATAGATCTAAAGCTCCTGAGAAAGGAAAGGGATCTGATGATGCTTCTTCTATAGAGACAAAAACCACCTCGGATGAAGGTGGGTATGTGTATTTGGCTTCTTCTTCAAATACACATGTAGATCATGAGTCATGGTTGATTGACTCAGGTGCATCCTTTCACTTAAATCCCCATAGGGAGTGGTTCTACAAGTATGAGAAATATGATGGCGGTGATTTCTTCTTAGGTGATGATAGGAAGGCCAGAATCGTCAAACGTGGAAAATTCAAGCTAAAGCTGCAAGGTGGAAGGATTAGAACACTTCCTCTGTTCTGCACATTCTTGCATTGGCCAAAAATATGATTTCTGTAAGCAAGATGGATGATGCAGGTGTAAAAACAGTGTTCGAGAAAGATATTGTAAGATGGTTCGAGGAGCACTAGTATTAATGTGGGGAGTTAGGATTGGAACTCTGTACAAGCTTTAGGGTAGCACTGTTATTGTCGGGTGCAACAATTCTGTGGTTCCCGAAAGTGGAGTGGAAAGCCTAGCAGTCTCTGGAGAAAATACCATGCTATGGCATCAAAGGCTTGGACATAATGGAGAGAAGGGCCTTCGGATACTGCATTGAAATGGTATGGAAGAAGGTATGTCTAATAGCTCTCTAGATTTTGATTTCTGTGAACATTGTGTATATGAGAAGTAGAATCGGGTGAGTTTTTATTTTGGTGCTAAGAGGGTGAACAAGATATTAGAGCTTGTGCACAGTGATGTGTTTGGACCTGTGTCAGTTCCATCACTGGGTAAGTCTATGTACTATGTTTCATTCATAGATGAATTTTCAAGGAATACATGGATATATTTCTTAAGGAAGAAATCTGAATTCTTTGATAGATTTAAAGAATTTAAGGCTCTGGTAGAAAACCAGACAGAGAATAAGATACAGGTGCTGAGGACAGATAAAGGTGGGGAGTTCTGTAAGAAGGAATTTCAAGAGTTCTGTAAGAAGTGTGGTGTAGCACGATAGAAGAATACTCCATACACACCTCAGAAAAATAGAGTTGCAAAAAGAATGAACAGAATGCTGATGGAAAAGGAAAGAAACATGCTCAGATGTACTGGGTTAGGACAATAATTATGGGCAGAGGCAATGGAGACTGCATGTTACTTGGTTAACAGATCACCTTCATCAACGTTGGAGGATAATACTCCACATGAGGTATGTACTGGTAAGAAACCCTCTCTTTCACATTTGAGGGTATTTGTATGTGATGCATATGTACATGTTCCAAAGGAGAAAAGGACCAAGTTGGATAATAAATCTGAAAGGTGCATCTTTATTGGGTATAAGGATGGTTTAAAGGGTTACAAGCTTTGGAACCCAGAAACAAGGAAGGTTGTGTACAACCGAGATGTTATGTTTAGAGAGGTGAAAGATGTTGTTAAACATGAAGTCCTACCAAAGGAACCTGAGAAGATAGAGTTTGAGCTAAAGGAGGATGAATCAGAATATACAACAGGAGAAGACTTAGAAGAGGAAAAGCCACAAATTCTAGCTGTAAGAAGATTAGCTCGGGAAAGAAGACAACCAGAAAGGTATAGTCCATCTACTTTTTGTTCAAATTTTCTTTAACTATAACTGATGATGATCCCAGAACTGTTAGGGAGGCAGTAGATTCAGAGGATGTAAAACTTTCAAAGGAGGCCATGGTTGATGAAATGGCATCCTTGCATAAAAATGAGGCATGAGATCTGGTGGAGTTGTCGGCTGGAAGGAAGCCCATCGGGAGAAAATGGGTGTTTAAGAAGAAGATGAATGTAGAAGGCAAGCTTGAGAAATACAAAGCTCGGTTGGTAGAAAAAGGTTATTCCCAGGTGTTGGGAATTGATTTTCGTGATATTTTTTCTCCTGTTGCCAAAGTTACTTCTATTAGAATACTTTTATCTGTTGTTGCTGCATTTGATTTTGAGGTAGACAAGATGGATGTGAAGACAACATTTCTTCACAGGGATCTGGAAGAGGAGATCTACATGAAACAACCTGAAGGCTTTATGGTGAAGGGGAAGAAAGAACTAGTATGCATGTTAAATAAGTCTCTGTATGGGTTAAAATAGTCACCAAGGATGTGGTATCAGAAATTTGATACCTACATACAGGGACTTGGCTTCACCAGAAGCAAGGAGGATCACTGTGTTTATTTTAAATTAATTGGTGATCGTGTTATTTATTTGGTATTGTATGTGGATGATATGTTATTGATTGGAAATGACAAAGAAATTTTCCAAGATTTGAAGACCCAACTATTCTCCAAATTCGACATGAAGGATGTTGGTGTTGCAAACTATATTTTGGGCATGGAAATTAAGGGAGATTGGGCACAAAGAGGAAGATCTTGTTAAACCAAAGGAAGTATGTCAAGACTATATTGCAGAGGTTCAATATGCATGATAGTAAACCGGTGAATGTTCTGATTCCTGTTGGTACAAAGCTATCTGCTGAACAATGTCCCAAGACATAAGAAGAATAGGAGGATATGTCATGTGTTCCATATGCAAGTGCAGTGGGTAGCCTGATGTATGCAATGGTCTGTACTAGACCAGACATTGCACATGCAGTGGGATTATTGAGCAGGTCTATGTCAAACTCAGGGAAGGAGCATTGGACAGCAGTGAAGCGGGTTTTCAGATATTTACATGGCACTAGTGATTATGTCTTATGCTACCAGGGAAGAACATGATTGGAAAGAGTGTTGGACATTCGTGGTTTTGTTGATGAAGATTGGGCTGGAGATCTGGACCAAAGAAAATATGTAAGTGGGTATATGTTTAGCCTATTTGGAGGTGCAGTTAGTTGGATGAGTAAAGGACAGTCTGTAGTGGCTCTTTCAACTACAAAGGCTGAATACATAGCAGCCACTCATGCAAGCAAGGAAGCAGTTTGGCTGCAGAGATTGTGTTCAAGTACGGGGTTGGTGTAGCAAGCTATAAGGATAGATTGTGATAGCCAAAGTGCAATTTTCTTCGCTAAGCATGATGTTTATCATTGAAAGACAAAGTACATTGATGTTTGTTACACAGTAATTTGTCACCGTTCCTACCATTCCCCATCCCACACAATGGAGGACCCATTTTGTGACCTGTGAACATTGTCATGCCTTGAAAACATCATCAATGCATTCCTCTAAGCATGAGCTTCATTTTCCCTTGAGACATCTCCTTGCAAAAATCATGAAAAAACATCCCTTTTTTTGCATTCGCACGGAAGACAGCTTCATCACTTCGCGCCAATGAGGGGAAATTAAGCAAAGTGTCATTAACCGGCGCTCTCGTCATAGAGCAAGTAGTAGCGCCACCCATTTTAAGGACCGTTTTTATAAGGATGATATGTAATGTAGTCAAAATTCCTTTCCGCAATCGAATACGTAAATACGCGTACGTACCACGAACAACATCGCGGAATATAGTGCCGTGTTGGAATTATTAACCGAGGCAGTAAACCTTGGTATCCGTGAATTGCTCGTGTACCTAGATTCACAGCTTGTAGTGTTACAACTGAACGGACACTATTCGGTAAGGAACCCATCCATCTTACGTCTGTATTTACGTATTCGATTACTGGAAAGGAATTTTGACTACATTACATATCATCATATACCCAGGCATTTGAATACATTAACAGATGCAGTAGCAAATTTGGTATTAGACAGACATTTGCGCAATTTATAAATCATCATCACATGTAAAGAAAGACTCATCCAGAAATAGATATGTATATATATATCGAAATGTTTACATAAGAGTGTGTCACATAAAACTCAAAAAATATACATAATCGTCTTAGTACATCCGGAGACGGTATGTCTCTCAAAAAAATAGGTGTGGTATAAATCCTAAAGACTAATCCGCATGGTGCTCATGATAGCACGTGACTGCACGCACTAAGCGCCTCAGGATTCGGTGGATCCGACTCAGAACTCCCACTGTGTGGCGCTGGTATGCCATCGGTACGTCTGACAATCGGGCGTAGTCTGGGATCCCGTGGGCAATGCCCTCGAGATTCTGGATCAGATCCTCTCCTCCGGTGCCCTCTCCCTGAATCTCAGGGGCGAGATGTGTCATCCGGGAGATTGGAGACATCCCAGCTGGTCTCTCAGGTCCCACATCTGCATGCATAGATGATCGTGTTAGGACGAATGTGTATTAAAAAAAAGAAAAGAAACATAAAACATAAATTCAAAATATGAGGTCTTACCCAACTCCTCATCCTAGTCGTCTCCTTCTGGTAGTGGGAGATCTGGGTCCCCGGTAAAGTCAGTTCCTGCATAGGGCCAGTCTTCCACGACGATCAGCTGGCGCCGTAACCACCTAAAGAACTCTGGCCTCCAGGACATCTGTTGGCCACCTCCAGATCTGGGCATCAATGCTGCCCAGCGAGCCATTCTTGGCTCTCGTGGTATCGGATCCGCCACTGCGGCCCCTTGGCCCTGGAAGATTGGTAAGCGTTCCAGAATGAACGATACCAAGATGGAACCATAACCGAACTGTTTCAGTTTCCCCTGTTTGCACTTTGTGAGCTGCCTTTTCATGTTGATTGTTACTGCTTCTGCCCAGTTAAACAGTAAGGGACCCATGCACTCTGAGGCCAGCAGGAGTTGAGTCTTCGTGGCCTCATGCGGAGCCTGCGACCCAGTAGCCCGCGTGATGGTATGGAGAACTACTCTCAATGCTAGATCAGGGATGGTGTGGATATCCACCTTCTTGCTTCCTGATCCTGTTTTTGCCCCTCGGCACACCCGTGCCATCACTTCTTCCATATTTTCCCCAGATGGTCTGCTTCCAGTCAATACAGGGATTGGACCTCTGTGAGACAATCCAGTGATGAAATAAACATCGGTGACCTCCAGTTCTAATACCTGGTCTCGTAACCTGAACACCTGTTCGTGTTCGTCCCAGATACTGATTAAATACTGGAGGAGCTCGGGCTGAGCTCGTAAACATGGTGTGAGGAAGAACTTTTTCAATCCACAGTTTCTCAGTGCATTCATGCAAGCTTGGCTTTGCATGGCTTGTTCATCCTCTTCTCCGTGCTCTCGTTCTTTCCATTCGATTTCCATTTTGAGTGATTACCTGCATTCATATGGTCAAAAACCCTTAGTTAGATCTTTGATGAGCTTCAAATTCCATGCAATTTGGTCTAAATGTAGAAATTTTGGGCGGCTTTTTAGGTTCGGCCGCTGGCGCGGCTGTTTTGTGAACAGTCGCGCCACGTGGCGTGAGCCCTTTGTAAAAAAGAGCTCATTGGCGCGGGTCCGTGCCCGATACCCGCGCCAATGGGCGCAGCCCTAAAATTTTAAAAGTGGCCATACAGAACTGATTTTCAAGGGAAAATTATTAGAAAATGAATGAAAATGTAGAGCAAAGGAGCGCCTCTTACCTGTGACAGACGAGAAGCTGAATAGTCAACCGGATTTGTCGTAATCACCGTCAGAAGTTTCTGCTCCAAATGGACCACTGTTGCTCTTTACCAAGGTAAATAGTAAAAGTAATTTTATTTTTACCAATTTGACATATTTATAACTTTTTCGACGTTAAATGAGTTTTAAAAGTTATTTTTATCAAATATTTGCATATGTTATGTCGAAATGGATTTTACGCTTGCTTGGTATGTGCAGCGGCAGGTTTTTGCGACTTAAACGATGGAAACGAGTTGTATTTTATACTTTTTCGGACTCGGTAAATACACGAAAAAGTCACTTTGGAGTCATCTTTCAGCTCTTTTCTGACTCTCTAAATATGAAAAGATCGCCGAGGCCCTTGTCGTTTCGATCTCGTTAAAATGGACACGAATCGACATTCACCCAGTATAAGTTTAACCCTTTTTCGGGCTGGGATGGATTGATTACGAAAAAGGAATACCCTAGCCTATCGCGACTAGGAGGTTTTCCCGGATATTGTTTTCTACCTTTTCGGATCTGGGAAACTATTTACGAAAAGGGACTGTTGGAGTTTTCTTTTCCGCTGTCTTTTCAAACTCTCTAAATATGAAAAGGCGCCGAGTTCTTCCTTTGTCAGACTCGTTAAACCCTGATGACATCGGACTCAGTCGAAATGACGTTCTCCGAGTTCCTCCTTCCTAGGACTCGTTAAATGCTCTAGGATGGATTCGCCCGAAGGGCGGACTTATATTACAAGCATATGCTATCCCCTTTAAGCTTGTTATCAAAAATAATTGGGTTACTCGCCAGAAATGGTGGGGGAAAATGGAACCATCGTCGTTGTCATTGGCAGTATGTCGCTCTTGAACATGGCACTTGTCTGCATTCGTGTCGGGTTGGGGACATCTCATCTCGTTGTTTCACTTTGCTTCCATGGGTTTGGGTAATCTCTTTTGACCTCTCATCTGTTCACTGCCTCGTCGCCATGACCTTTGATCCGTTGATGTCAAATACTGCCAAGTCCATTGTCGTGCCGTTCATATGTTCAAGAGAAGTTGGCCTCTGCAAATATCAACCTTCCTCTGTTTCTCATACGATCCTGATTCACAACAAAACATTATGTTTCTCTGTCTCGTGTCGATGATGTGGGAATCATTATGGCCCACCTTCGATCAAGGTCACTTCCTGTCGACATCAACTCATTATCCAGGAAGTTGGTCTAGAGACTCCTTATGGTACCTTGGAGCCTGCATGCCTCAATGGCAGGTTCGTCGCATTCGACGTGAGGTTTACATTATTGACCTCCGATCGAGTGATTCTGCAGGTGTTCGACGTCAACTCATTTATTCGCACGCCGTAGATTGTACCTGTAGTACCTTGAGGACCATTGTCATTATTGGTGGTTTCTCTCGCGTCTGTTAATAGCTTTCATCATTGGCTGGTAATCAGGCGATGTTCATGCATGTTCGACTTCAACTCACATATTCGCATGCTTGAACTTGTACTTTGTTGGGTCGAGATGGAGCGCAAGACCCTGGATTGTGTCTGTTGTAATCCAGGCTATGATTGTGGATTATTATCATTATGTACATGACTCATTGATTGGATGGCTGCGACCATACCTGAGTCTATTTGTTTGATTCTAGTTGGATGGTTGCGTCCATACCCTGGATCCAGATTATAGCATACTCTGTTTTGGATGGCTGCATCCATACCGCATATACATCATGTACTTGAGATCAATTGTATCTTTCTGCGCAGGTTTTTCGACGGCGGGCCTTCAGTTGAACATGTTCTCGTAAAGCATTTCACCCCTCTCTCTCTCGGGCCTCATACTTTAGGGGGCATCTGTTACACAGTAATTTGTCACCGTTCCTACCATTCCCCATCCCGCACAATGGAGGACCCATTTTGTGACCTGTGAACATTGTCATGCCTTCAAAACATCATCAATGCATTCCTCTAAGCATGAGCTTCAATTGCCCTTAAGACATCTCCTTGCAAAAATCATGAAAAACATCTCCTTTTTGCATTGGCGCGGGAAGACAGTTCATCACTCGCACCAATGAGGGAAATCCTGCAAAGCGGTCGCGCCAACTGGCGCTCTGTCATAGAGCAGTAGTAGCGCCACCCAATTTAAGGACTGTTTTTTATATAAGGATGGCGGAAGTTGAGTTTTAACAAACTCATAAACCATTGCCTATCTTGAGTTGGGAGGTTTGGCTGCGGGAGTTCTATGGAAGGGAAGTAGTTTTGCCACCTCCTATGGAACCTTCCTTGTTGATAGGGCCAATCCCATAATAATAGGGATCCCAACTCCCTCCTTCCCCATCTATAAAAGCCTGCTCAATCCCATGGCAAGCTAGTCTTGAAGGGCCTAAGCTTTGAATCTCCATATTCCCAAGAGCCTTTGTGCTGTAAAGAACCCTCTCTTTCCCTTAAGGCCGACTCAAGTAAGGAGACCATCGTCGAGAGACTCCGGAGAGGTTTTCCCTTTCCTTGGCGAGCTTTGCGAGACGTGAACGACTGGAGACCCATCCGAAGGAGACCACGACGTCAGAACTTGGTTGTAATCTCTCTTCGTTTGTTATTTAATAGATGATTATGATTATGGTTCCACTCTGTTTTCCATCATGCTAGTATGAGTAACATCCTTTCTGACTGATGTTTAGTTACGTATGCCGGATTCTATGCCTATATCTGTTTGTTTCTTCCATGTGCAGGTGTTCATCCGTGGAGATCATGGGAGGATTGTGATTTGCCGAGGCTAAGGAACGGGGACGCTTCTTCTTCAGATCATAGCGCTGGAATCCAGGTAGGCTTCTATTTCTAGTCTTTTCATTCGTAACTAGGAACTTGCGTCATAACATTGTTTGATTGTTGCTAGACCCTTGCTGGGCTAGTAGGGATCGCCTCTGTCCGCAGAGGGGATTTACCTCCTCAACAATGTTCAATATCACTTTGTGAGAGATATGGTTGAGGCTAAAAGGGTGTTGCTAGTAAAATTGGTGGAAACTTTGAAGAATGTTGCAGATGCATTGACGAAGTCTGTAAGCACTCAGAATTTCTCTTGGTGTAGAGAAACAATGGGATTTGTAGAACTGGGCTAATGACTAAGCTCTCCTATGGCCCCCTGCGGAAAGAAAACAACAAGTGGGAGAATGTTGGGTATGTGTTATATTATATCCATGACTAATCACACGTGGGGGAGTCACGGGGAAGTGGTAGTCCCCCCTGTCAGGGTCTGGGGCAGTGCCCCAGAATTTTTTTTTGGTCCTTATTTTCCGGTGGCCGGATCCGCCCATGGTTTTCTGCATGGGTTTGCACATGGCTTTGGGGTACGATGGTTTTCGGTCCCTGGTATTTTGTAGATCCGTTCAAGGGAACTACGGTTATGTTGTAATCCATAGTTAATGGATTGGGGTTTATGTATGCTTCAGCATGTATATATATGTGTTGTAACACTAAAAAGAATATAATGAAAAATCAAGCTGGTCGTCCTAATTTGGGATCCAGGAGAAAATCTCTGTGTTTATCTGTTTTATGTTTTATGCTCTCCCTATTGTTTATTTTCTGTTTTAAGATTCATCTACAAATAATTTCTATATAAGGTTAAAACCTACAAATTCTTTGGCCAACATTAGCATAAGTAAAATTTATAATTTTTGTGGGCTGTAGATTGCACCTCTCGATACAATAATTTAAATACATGTAGATTATATAAACTAAAACTATAAAAAATAGATAAATTAGAATTAAAATATTATTTTATTATTTAAATATAAAAATATATTTATTAAATATAAAATTGATAATAAATGAATTAAAATAAATAAATAAATAAAATTATTATTAAATTTGGAATTTTTAATAATTATAAAATATTTTTTCTTACGTTATGAAAGATGTAAATAATCCATCTATTTTATAAGTGAATAAAAATTACATTCCTTCTTATCATTTATTTTGCAATTAACAATTGAGAATCTCTTTTTACCATTCTTATATTCTTCTTATCAAATCAATTAGGAAATGAGAATCTCTTTTTACCATTTTGCAGGTTGGAGTGTGCAATTCCAACCTAGATGGAGGGATATGATGGAAAACATACACATACAATAAAAATGTGTGATACCACCACATGAAAGGCGTAGTGTATAGTTGTTTATTTCTCATGTTATGAGAGATTAAACTAATACTTTATTTATTAGATTCGCTTTTTGGTTATTATGATACAAATTCACATATAACTTTTTCTACCAAAAATGTAGTTAAGTAACCAATTTTAATTTTTGGTTTTCTAAAGGAACAAAGAAAGGGCAAAGCCTTAGTTGTGGATAAAGTGTCATTCGAAAAGTAATGCAAAAATTGATTTACATGGCATATTCAAAGAATTAAAGACAAGTAAATATTGAAATACTTTCTTGAAACTCAACTCTAAGGACTACATGGTATCCACACACCATATTTACATATCTACACAATCATGTGCAGTGGAAAAACCCATGCAATTGTATAGCATTTACTAACCTAGTTTCCATGAATCAGGGGTCACCCCCTCCATACCACACACCAACAAGAACAACCCCATGAGTTTAGTCAGTAGCCGAGTAATCCCTAGCTGAAGGAGAATGTGGGGCATCACCCCTCGTACCTCACAAACCCCGTATATATATATATATATATATATATATATATATATATATATATATATATATATATATATATATATATATATATATATATATATATATATATATATATATATATATGTGCCATGTTTTATATTTATTTTAATTTATTTCGTAATTTTTAAAAATATAATAATTATTTCTAAGTGTTTTTAGAAAAATAATTTGGTATATTTTTCTGGTCTAATTTTTCTAAAATCTCGCTGTAATTCATTGAAAACAGAAGTTTGATGGCTAACCTTGCACAATCGAAATGGGCTAGGGAGTTTTTAGGGTGTTAAATCCATATATATAGTAAAAAAAAATTAGTTTAAATAACAAAAATCAAGATTCAACCTCAAATTTTTTCGTCTGATTCTGACACTGGAAACTCAAAAAAGTGGCATTAAAGACAAGTCCTAATGATTTTTTAAAATTATTTCATTTTTATTTTAAAAAATGTAATGATTTTAATTATTTTTTTTAAAGTTTTATTATTATTTTTAATTATTTTTATTAGTATTATTATAATAATTATTATTTTTATCTTGGGGTAGTTTTTTTATTTTTTAAAGGTTTTTTTATTTTTTAATTTCAATTTTATTTTAGTTTTAGATTTTAATGTTTTTTTTTTATTTGTTTTTTCTTTAATTTTGGTTTTATTAGGAATTATATATATATATATATATATATATATATATATATATATATATATATATATAGTGTGTGTGTGTGTGTGTGTGTGTGTGTGTGTGTGTGTGTGTGTGTGTGTGTGTCTGTGTGTTTTTAACATTGAATTTATTAGTTTACATCATACTTCATAGCAGGTCCATTGCTAATTAAACAACTCCATGAGATAATTGACTTCCCCCCAACCCATAGGGATGCATTAAATCCCTCGCACACGCAACATTCAGTATGACAAAGCAACTCAAGTAAGACTATGCTAGCGAGTGGAAGATGAAGGTTCTAAAGTTCACCTTATGAGTATATTTGTTGTTTTTCTGGTAGCTAGTCTCTATTGTTGGTTTTAGGAGATGGACGACAAGATTGTGGTGGGAATACATCTTCAGGTGTGCACGATAGCTATTTGTCTCAGTCATCCACTACCTCCTGCTCAAACCATTCCAAGTTTCTTAGCAATTTCAGTTAGTGTATTATATCTTCTGTCTTGGTGGTGGAACATGGTATAATTATTTGGGACCAAGTTCATCGTGACCTATATAGGCAGAGGAAAAGCTCCTGGAGTTTGGGTGTGATGTACTCAAAGTAGGTAGGGTCATTATTGTGTTGACTCTAGTGGTCTTTGGCAATTCCTTCTCATGAGTAAAATTTTCAACCCTTATGGTATTTGTTGTTTAAGAGTTGTTTGTAGGTTTTTCTAATATTTTCTTTATTAATACATTTATTGTGTTCCCAAAGTTTGTTGGAGAGATCGTCAGAGGTGGAAACAACCTCTATATGGCATGTGTTAATCATCCCTTGGTTAATTCATCTTTGGTGAATGAGTGGAGTGGTGGGTCCAGCATCTTAGGGTGGTTCTTTTAGGTTGAGGGGTATGGGAGCTTCCTAAAGCTTAATGAAGCTTTGTGCTAGTTGTGTCTTAGGCAAGGGGGGTTCGATGAAGGCTAACGTGGATTTCACCTACTCTACGGAATGGAAGGAAGTCATTTTCCTCAGATGGATATTCTTCTGGCTCACTTGGTGTAATTTTATTTGTTTTTTTGTGCGCGAGGTTTCTTGGGGTTTTCTGAGTAGTTGGCATTTCTAGTATGAGGCTCCACAATAGCTATGTAGGCTAATAAGCTAGGGGATTATGCAACGTTAATGATGCATTCATGGGTGCGTAGGACCTTGGGGCTAGGGCACTATCTACCATGAAGAATATTGGGATGTTGATGAAGTTGTGGACCAGCATCCCTCTAATTCATGAGGAAGAGTATATTTACCCCAGCCATTTGGTTTGCTAGAAGTTTAGATTCAGCATGTCACCTTAGTGGTGGAGAAGCTAGCTCGAGATCAGCACGATGACCACAACGAGGTTATATAATTCATGAATGACCTTCAACACAGGCAATGGAATATGATGGATATGTTGGTCTCTTTATATCACAGTCAGAAAAGGATCCAAGAAATGAAGGATCAACTTGAAGGAAGATTCGCACATATGGAATCTCACATGCATGAAGCCTTTCATCCTCCTTCGTTTCCTCGTAATGGAAAATGTGCTCTAGATACAATTAATGTAGTTTATTAAGGATGAATATTGGTTGCATTTTTTTTCTTGGACTATTTCTTTTAGTTTGGGCTATTTACATGAGGTCTCTTAGTTTCCTTTTTATGTTGTCAATGGTTTTCTTCCAGTTCCTTCTCGCCAACAAGTCTGGTAAGAATGAAACAAGTAGTATTTTGAAAGAAAGCTTATCGCAATGTACTTTTGATATGAATTAATATAAATTATTAACTTACAAAAGAAAATAAAAAAATATAGAAAGGTAACCAAACTTTAAGTGCTAATTTTTAGTATTTTGCATAGTCATGGTATAAATATTTTAGTGCCATGGTTGAAAAATGTGTGTTTTTTTGCATCACCACTTTTTCAGTTCAGTGTATCTTTTTCATATATTTCACAATCATGATATTATATATTTAATGACATGATTGAAAATGTTTGAATATTAACCCTAGAAAATAAAAAAGGAGGTAAGGTTGCATTACCACTTTTGCATTTCAATGTGTTTTTCGTATCTTTCAAAGTCATGATATTTGAAATTTAATGTCATGATTGAAAATATGTTAACTTTAAACTTGAAGAAAAAAGTGATCTTGCATCACGACTTTTCCAAATCCATGAAATTCATGATTTGATGCAACCTATAAAAAACAAAAACTCAATAAAGATCTCGTTAAGTTGGTAACAATGTTTTGACTATGATCATTAATTTGAAATGCACTAAGATTAATCATGGAAATAGGAATATGGTGGTGTAGAGGATGAAGGAATTATTGTAGATACAATGACTAGAATAATTTTTTTTATCAATTCACAATCACAAAAAATGTAAATACGTTTTAAAATATCAAATTTGAAGTTATTTTAATATAAAGAATTAGAATATAATGCTACTAAATCATGATATTAATACCCTACCAAAAAAATGTAAAAAAAATTCATCATTCCATTCCTTGAAACAACATGAAATAATAAAAAAGAAGAAAAAGGAAGAATGCCTCCCTGACTCAAGGTCCATTATAAGTTTTATCTATTCGGAAAGAGATCCCTCTATTGGAGGTTTAATCCAAAATGTATCTAAATAAGAAAAGGTGGTAATAATTTTGCACTAAGTGTAATATAAATATTAGATAAACTTTTAAAGATAATGCAAATGTAAAAACAAATGAGACAAAATATAGTAAACAAAAAAATTAAATAAAATAGAAAATCAAAATAGAGGAGAGAATACCAAGGAAAGAGAGATGAAAGGTTAGAATTATTAACATTTCAATTACCCCAAATCTCCCTATTTCTTCCTGGACATTCACCTTCAAAGGGCCTTTTTGCTTAAGGAGGGGAGAACAAATAACTGTCCATGAATTGCATTGTATCCATAGATTGCTAAGGAACCATTTGAGACTAGTTTCCCATTTGAATTTTTGAGGTAAAATATCCATGTCCATAAGTTGTTTGTTTTCATTCATGATAAGAATTATGTTAAATATGTGATTTATATGTTATTCTTATTTGTGAATAATATGATGTTTTGAGTGTGTCACTCGTGTGAATGGGAATTATGAATTGTAATTTTGTTGTGTTTATGAAAAACAGCATTCCATATAAGAAATTGAAAATTGCCAAAAACTTTGTAATACCACTAATTCATCTTACTTTAGAATTGATATAGTTGTTGCAACTTAATCACTAACTCGCTAATCTTATTCGTTAAGCCATGTATATATTAAAACTATGATTGTATGTTTCATTTGTAATCCCTATAAAGTTACACTTACCATTTTGTATATTGTAAGCAAGAGTTACATGTGTGTCTTATTGAAAGTTATCTTGATTGAATTTCATTTGAGTGTAACCATAAGAAACCTTGAATGGGGAATTGTCCTCTTAAAGAGTTATCTTTAGAGTTTAAATATTACAAATAAAATCAATTTGATGTTAAAAATGGGAAGCACTCAATTCGACTTTGGATAGTATGACATTGGAAGGAGTAATGTAATTTTGATAAGAGGAGGGTAACCATAATGATTCTTCCAATGATCTAAGAGAAGTTTGCAATTCTGTTCAAGAACCATTTGTAATAGCTTCTTGTGGTATTAACCGTAGTGAAGAAATAAAGCACTATATGCATCGAACCATGAATGTGTCTCAACCTCAAGAAGCTTGAGATAAGCATAGTTCTGGACCATAAAGTATTTGCATAGTCTTGGTTTTCATTACTGACTATTATATTGGTTTTTATTACCTAACTACTATTATATTATTAGTTAGTTGATGTGTGCGAATTAAACCAAAGATCTAAATATATCTCTAATCTTGAAAATTAATTTTGCACTTATAGTTACACAAATAGAGAACCTTGAAACCACTTGTAAAGGAAAAAAACTCAACATCAAACTAAGAACAAAGCCAATAAACTAATTCCATAAAGGATCGAAGAGGAAAGGAAGTACTACCATACATGCAATCTAAAAAAACAAAATTTTCACTAATACCTACATCAACTCGAGGCTTCAAAATCAATTCCAAAATCACGGAGATCAAAGGTCACGAATTAATACCATAGAGAATTCAAATTTACGTTAAGGAGCGGCTTATATTTAACAATCAAGGCTTATACAATTTATATTAATGTTGAAATGGAGATAAAAACTTGAAAATAAAACGAAATATTTACCTTAATTTTATTAAGCATTTGAATGAAACAATAAAAGGCAATGTGTTATATTTCATTAAAATCGAAAATCCAGATTTTAATTAGTCCAAAAACCACATTTTAATTCGTCCAAATGGAAGTATAGGAATTTACATCAGTCAAAGTTTTCTTTCCAATGGTTAAGTAATTTTATATTAATTACATTGATGTGTATGTTTATTTTAAAATATGTGTTTTTTTTTTCTTCCAAAAATAATTTGAAAATATTTTTATTTAAATTATAATTTTTTGTTATTTAAAATGTGTTTTTGAATGTATAATTATATTTAGTACCTCTAAAAATCTTAGAACATCAAGTTTATGGAAAGTTCACATCTTAGACCTTTTAGACTTAGAATAAATTTGACCTAAAAATATATATCTCCTAAAACACCAAATTATAGAATAGTTAGGCTAAGATTTTTGGAATAATGTTTCCAAAATTTATAGTAATGTCTATTTTAGAATAGGCCATTAAATATTTTAATTTAAGTAGGAAATTATATAAAGTGAATGGCTAGTAAATGTCCATACTCATCAATTCATAATAAAAATAATAACATTTACTTCAAAATACATCTCACTTTATTTGAATTCTAGATTCTGTGATCTATAGTAATTTTTCAGAGATCAAAAGGTTATAATCACATGAGACAAAATTTTGTCAACCTTTTTGGGACCAACTGGTGTGGTTCATCTTCAGGATGAAATGACAGGTCATATTCAATCATTAAGCTTAGATATATGTATACAGTTTGAGTGGGCCTAATATACAATTTGAGTGGACCTAATGGTTAAGAGCATGTGTTTCCTCTTAAGAGGTCATAGGTTCAAAACCAGAGTGGGTAGGGTCCCTTGTCCCACAAACAAGGGGGTCTCATACATTGTGACCTTAAGATTGGATTATTAATATAGGCCAAACTATTTGTTGGAACCTAACAACTAGATTTATCCCCACTTTATTATGAAGATCACAATTTCTAAATAGGCATTGTTACAATATCATCGGTTAACCATGGGTACCACATTCCCAAAAAATCATAACCCACTTGATATACCTCTTGTTCATATGGCATTTTTTTTTATTTAATTGGTTTAATTAAAAAGGTAAAAAAGGAATAAGTACCTTGGAGATAAATTTCAACATTTGATTTGTGTAACTATTAAAAATATTATTGAATATTTCATGGAGGTTAATTCCTACCATCCACTTTATGATTATTGAAAATTAAATTAAAATTCTAGAAGCTATTTTTCAAAATAGACATGTCAATCAACATAATTATGAGTAATTATTAGGTGGATGCTAAGAATTTAACCATCACATAACAGTCTTGAATATTATTGGTAGTATATACAAATCAAAGGATTGAGATTTATCTCCAAAGTAATTGAATTAATTAATTAAAAAAATATCATGTGAACAAGGATCATATGAAATGAGTAATGGTTTTTTTTACTTGTGTTATTGGTAAGACATATTATTGACATGTGGTATATGATTTTTTTTTAAATTTTAACAATTTGAAATCTATCATGAAGTGTTTGTTTTGATTCCTTTGTATTTACCAACCATTTAATTTATGTGGTTGTACTAATTATTAGGTAGATGGTAAGGACTTAACCTCTATGTCATATTGTAGAATATTTTTAAGTAACAGGTATAAACAAAGATTGAGGTTTATCTAAAAAATATTTATGCTCTTTCTTCCATTTTAATTAAATTAAGTAATTTTAAAAGAATGTCATAAGAGCTTGTTGAGCCTAGAGGCTCATTCTACAATCTAGTATGATGGACATGTGTAAATATGTCAAATCATAAAAAAATAATAAAATAAAAATCAAATAACCATATAAATAAACAATTAAAAATCTATTAACTAAAAAATTAACTCAGTTTTTGATATTTCACTTTCACTCTTCAAGTAATAAAATATAGAGATATAATTTTAGAGAGATAAAATATCTAATATGATTCATGAGTAAAATATTTTAATAATAATTAATATAAAATTGCTCAATACACATATTATGTAATCTTTATAACATTCAGAAATGCAATTTAAACAATTAAAATTACACATTATTTTTTGCACTTTAAAATAAGTTTGTAACAAAAGAAATTTGATCCATCTCGGCTCATGTTAGATCAGTGCTTTAAATGGATCTATTCTGGTGTCATATAAATATGATTTGTGGTTGTTTAAGCACGTGGTATTACTAAGTCATGGTATTGGCTATGGTTTTGTATAAGGCCTATTTTCATCTTAAAAATCTCAATGGTAAAGTGAGAGGAAATCTCCATAGAAAAGAATCTGGTTAGACACACAAAAAACTCTCACATATCAAATTATTTTTCAATAATAATAATAATAATAATAATAATGAAATTATAATTTCCTTATTTTTTATTATTTTTATCTTGGCAATGTGAAATTTATCATGAGGTGAGTGTTTTGATGTCTATTAGCATAATGATTGGCAAATGCATATAAACATCAATACATGATAAGCAATAAAATACTTCTTTCATGGTACATCTCAAGTTGCTAAAATGAAAAAAAAAACCATTAAAAACCTATATTATAACTTTATTTTAAATTATTAGTATTATTATTAATTATAAAAAAAGTTATTATATATTTATAAACATATATACATTTAAAAAATCATTTAACAATATTCTTAACTATGTAGATTCAACTTCCACATTTCTATGGACATTTTTAATCTATATATAGGCGTTCTTACAACATCATGGGCCAATACTATCACTTATCAATACCACATGCCTAAAAAACCATAACTCATTTCATATATAACTTGTTCATATGTCCTTTTCTAATTAATCAAATTAATTAAAAGAGAATAAATGATAGTTAAATCTCAATATTTGATATGGGGATACTACTATGAATATTATAGAGTATTCCGTGAAGGTTAAATATGTACCATCCACCTAATAATTATTAATAATTAAATTATCTAAAATACATCAATGAATAGTAGGAATTTAACATCTATGAAATTATATCGAAAGGATATTTTTAGTAGTAGTTCTTTGAAAGGTAATTATGTTTTTTTTCTTTTTCTTTTTTTGTGAAGTTTTATAGCCTAGGCCACACCAACCTTTAACATGGTTAGATTTTTTCCCAAAAAATTTCTAACTACTAACTTACAAATCATTAGCTAAATAATAAACTTCATCACCTTACCTTTTTTGCTTTTTAATTTAATATATATATTATTTTGAGTGTGAAATGGTTATGTTTTTTTATATATAATATTATATCATTTTTAAGCAAAAATCGCTTTTTAAATATTTAACTCATATTATTTTTTAATAATTTAAAATAAAATAATAATTTTGTTAATTTTTCTTAATTCCAAAAATGTGAAATGAACATGTGAAGCGTGTTTTCATACCTTTCATATAATATGGAAATTTACGAACCATTTATAACTGTACTAGTTATATATTAAAAGGTTTATCCCAATAAAAGTGATTCCACATTTATCGTTATCCTTTCACGGAATTTGGAATTTCTTTGTACTAGGAGTTTTTGCGAGTTGTGCGGAGGTGATTTCCTTTTTGGTGACCGCGTGTCTTTTCTTACTCTCGTGCCTCATTTTGATACATACTATTCTAAAGTTTGATAAGTTGTTTTAAAGTTTTGGGTCAATTTAAATGTGACACGAAGATTCGCCAGATTTAATCATTGTCATTTTTACTATTTTATGGCAAGATTAGCCTTTTCTAAATTGGAGAATGACATAAGCTAAGCGTCATAAACTATGGACTTGAATCTTCTATGTAACGGAAATGATCATTATGATCATAAAAAACAAAATGATTTATTTATTGAAGGTAATGTTAGGTTTGTAATTGTTAGCGGGTGGCTGTCAAAGGCGCAGATTCCAGAAGGTCGTCCACCAGAATTTATTGCATTGAATATTTGCAAATGGACTCGTGCATAACGAGATCTCCATACACAAATCTCTCAGCGATATGGTCTGGTACGAACAGGAACCAAATTTCAAAAGCGCAGAAAATATTTTGGCCATCCACTGAAATTAGCGATGGGCATTAACTCAAAAGCCGGAGTTGGTTATGACGGACGCATCACCGACACCAATTATCGAAAGCGAAGTGTAATACTAAGCAGTCGATTAATTATTATTAGGTAAATCGATAATTTTCACGGTATCTGTCAGTTCGAAATGTCCCATTTTTTGCCTTGTGTTGTCTATTAGGTCTAATATTTGCGGGTAATGGCAGTGCACGCCTGCTGGTGCAGGGGGTCAGTATTTAGCAACATAATTATTTGGGTGATGATATCATTAATTTTTTCGTTTGCTAATTATATGTTGCAGGAGGCGATTGGGGCCAAGCTGCGAAATTGATGTGTTATCTGACTATGGTGATGTCGATTCAGCCACCAACACCGCTCTAACTAACGGTCTCATCATCATCATCTGTGTAGTGGAAGTGGGTGGCGCAATCGTCTCTTTGTGGAAAATCAGTTACTGTGATGTCATAATAATTTGGAGTCTGAAAATATAATTGAATCGTGAATTTGGTATGGCATTGCAATCAGGGCGTGCAGACATTATAATTATGTGGGTGCGTTATGATCACGATTATTGGCTGTCCAGATATTACAAGGTGGAATTCTGAGAAAATTTGTATCATATCTTTAATCTCACAGAGAAGATTTCTATAATAGAGAAAACGATGAATAAATGCAAGCAGGAATTACTAGGAATGGGATTTGCTGCCTCATGCTTGCACACAATAGTGCGTCGTTATGATTGTATTTTGGAGAAATTTAAGATCCCCACTTTTGTTTTATCTTGTACGAAGGGATAAAATCATCTTCCGCATCCAATTGAGCTGGACAGTTTTGAATGAAAGAATAGGGAAATTAGGTAAAACAAAATTGAGACATTGCAACAAGATAATGCCTTGATAATGTTGACACGGTATTGGATCGTTGACTTAAAGTATATATATATATTAAAATAAAGGATTAGTGTTAATTAATAAAGGCTGAAAATGATATAATGGAAATATATTAATTAAAATGAGAGTTAATCTCTAAGAGTTTGAAAAAAGATATAATGCAAATATATTCAGATATAATGATTTAATGTGAATTGTTATATTGATTTAATGTGAATTTATGTGAGTTTATTTATATTAGTTTGATGTTGATTTATATGAGCAAGTGGATTGGGATTATATGATAAGGATATGATTTATGAGTACTTTTCACGTTTTTACTCTTTTTTTATTTTTATCCTTGTTTAAAAATGGATGATATTGAATTGAGGGTTTTAGTTTTGAGAACTATAAGATAGCGATGTTTTAATATATTAAAATTATTAAAATTTATTAAATAAATATAAGTTATTAAATTGTTTATATATAGATATTATTATTTATATTTTAGCTATATGGTGTATATATAAGTATTTGTTTTAAATTAATATATTAAATTCATAATAGTATTTGTTTTTAAATAATTATAATTATAATTTATAAAAAAAATTCACGATGTCACACCGTGTATTCATAATTTGCGAAAGAGAATCATATTAAAAATTTGATACTATCTATTTAAAAAGTTGCCCAAAAAAGGAGATTTTTTTAAAATGTCATATAAATTATTAATTTTCAGTTGCCCAAAAGATCTGATGAGATTTTTTTAAATGTTATATAAATTATTAATTTTAAATTTGTATTTATTTACACATTATTTATATATATATATATATATATATATATATATATATATATAACTCAAAATGGTAAATATTGTTTATATAAAAAAATTGTGATAGAGGTGAGTTATAGAGGTGGAAAGGGCTTCTAGAAAAGGGATTCCTAAATAATAGAAATTCATTAAATACTTTTCTCATATATTTATATGCATATTCCAAAATTACAAAATATAATTGCGTACAAAAAGTATGGAGAGTTTCTATGTTTAGAAAATTTGTTTGGAGGAGAGGAAATAACATTAGGGACTTTGTTATTTTTAGGTGGTTGTCAATTGGATATAGAAGGAGGAATTTCAACTTTGTGACCCAAGAGAATAGAGTCCATGCCATGAGAGGAATGACAATGTGACTCGTGTCATTTAATTAACTTCAACACCACTAGTTCCAGCAAATCCACTTTGTTTCAAATGTAAGTGAATCGTTATCTAGACCTCTCCAAAGTTAAATGTGCCTTTAATATTCAACGGGTATCACCTCTAAGTCCTCATGCAATGTGTGTATTTCCTCCTTATGCTAGTGGAGGGAACTATGTGTGACACACATTTCCCTATAACTCAGAGTCTTCATGTTCTAATTCCTAGTATGCAAAGGAACCAGTATCACCTCCAAGTATTCATATAATGTTTGTATTTCTTCCTGATGCTAGTAGATATAGGAAACTATGTGTTGCACACAATTCCCTATAGCCCATAGTATTCTTGTTCTAGTCACTATTATGGAAAATATTTTCCAATAACTCTTTCAAAGTTTGCCATGGAATGGGAATCCCCACCACTGCTTCATCATTTCCATAACAAATGGAGCTATATCTAGACCCATCACCATGAAATATGTCATAGTGTGTGACCAATCTATCCCATGTGACAATGGCTATTATTTTTCAGGTTGATATCTTCATAAGTCATTTTTATATGAAGTGCTAGGAAAATTTTGGTTGATATTTCCACATGAAATAATTTTTCCTTGTTTTTCCAAAAAACGATTAGTGAATTACCATTTTTTCTAAAAATTATTCACCCAAATTATATAGTATAAAATAACTTTATCTTAAATATTGACTAAATTTTATGGAGACTATATATACAATGATTATAAATCTTAAAATTTTTACAAAGATATCACCAAATACTTTATAGTTTTCATACTAGGGCTTAGTAAGATTAGCCATGGTTTCTAAACTTTAAGATAAATTTTCATGCTCAAAAGTTTCCTTGATAATGTGAATATTTGCTTTTCTGGTTGTCTTCTTCATGTGGAAATAAATCCCTGAATGTGCCCAACTAATCCATCATAATATGGCACATAGAGGAATGATAATATTATGGAATAGGTTGATTGACCTCTAGCCCATTATATAAATGACACCATTTTTCATGCAGTTTAATAGCGAACTTAGTGTGACATTATACTAATTGGTTATTGTGTGTCATTGAACATGACAACACTCTACTTGAAATTCCATGTATTTGATAGCTCCATGTATAATATTAGTGGCCTCTGGCCCACCTTACATGTGTTTTGGGATGATAAGATTTTTTTAGAACTATAAGATATCTTGGATGAAGAGAATGTGATAAAATTTTCTTTGTAAAAGATCTTAAGCCTCTAGTGCATTATTACATAAAACTTCTAACTTCTATAAACTTTCCTTGAATTATTTTTCCAAAACAAAAAAACAAACTACCCTTAGACACATATCTCCCCTTTCTTAATTTTAAGTTTTATTCTATTCATAGTAATATGTCTTTCATTTACTAATTACATATCAAAATATATAAATAAATTATTCATTACATAAATGTAAATAATCCTATAAATTTAGACCAATAACTCACTTTTTAGTATATAATATATTTACGCTAATATAATTGGCTAATAAACTTACTTCTAGGATATTCCAACACACAAGAAATATTTAAGTATAAATTTTTCTAGCGTAGAGTTAGGTAAAGTGTATTTCCTTACTATGTATTTCTGTAACTTATAATCCGATGATCACGATATGTAGTGATTTGACGGTTCATTCCCTCAGTATGACTGACACTTGATCTATGGATTAGCACCCGATTGGTCCATGATCTTTATTTAAATATCATGGAGGGTGATTTGTCCAGTGACCGTTTACGAGAGAATATTATGAAAATTTTCTTTCTTTATATTAATAAATTGCATCAAGTGGACATGTTGGCTCAGGTCGTGGACTTTTTCTCTCTTTGAGGGTTTTATCCACAACAAATACTAGTTTATTGATTTGTCTATTTATGAGCAGTGACCTTTTTTCTTTGATCTAAGGAACTTACCCTGTAAATTCCTACATGGTTTTAGATCTATTTTGAGGGACACATCCATTGTTTATCCAAATATGGAGCCGATTTGATTGCATGTGACTTTCATTTCCTAGATACATTATTTTTTACCTCTTTTGGGTCGGGAGAACTGCTCTATTGTGTTTGGAGCCTCTGTTACAGTGGGGAACCCCTTTTGTTTCATGCAAAAAGGTTTCCGGTTGCCCAAGTTATGTCATCTTAGATGTGGAGGTATAAAGTTTTTTTGTAGTTATATTTATTTATCCCTCTATTTATTTCAGTTTATATTCTTTTTTATTACAGGATCTATACTCTCTTCTCTGCGTATGTTCCTTTCTCTGTGTTGTGTATTATCTGGAAAAGCAGAAACATAAAAACGAGATTTTTCTGCTACGAATGTTCCTTCCCTGCAATTTTGTGCGATCTTAGGAAATCAGAAATAGTGAGGAAAATATATAGTTGGTGGATGAAATAACTGGAAATATAATTTTCTTCCGTAATAGATGTGTTTTTTTTTGTTATTTTCATTGTTGTTTTTTGCGGGAAAAAGACACACAACCTTAAGAGAAAAAAAAACACCTTCCTCCTTTCAAACAATTACATAATCCTTTTAATAGCTCACTTAGTGTAAAGTTACTTTATGAGAATAGAGGTATCAGGTTCAAGTCTCTTTTTCAAGCTCCTTTTTCTAAAAAAAAAATCGTAAGTTACTTTTTCTTAAAAATCATTTTGACTAGTTACTTTTTTTTTTAAGGATTTTATTTAAAAATACATGTATCTTATGTTTTAAAGTTAATTCATGTAATAATTTTTCTTGCCCATTATAAAATATGAGTCACATAAAGTAGTATTTAAAAAAAAAGTGAGCCTATGTTTGGAAAAGTGGGGCAGGGGGGATTTTTTTTAACAAAGTACAACTTCATCATCAACTTTCAATGTATCACATAACTACTCAACATGTACGTCAATGATTTTTTTTAAAAGGCATAAATTCTTCATCCAGAAGCTGTTTTTGAAGCCATTGTTTTTAATCGGCCTAATTTTTCGAGATATTTCCATTGGAGCAATTAGTTTCAACCTTCGTAGTTTCAATTTTAAAAAATGGAAAGTGTGTGCCTGATTATTCTTAACAACAGAAATCATTTCCAATGGCTATCCTACATGGTAGACTTACTTAGAAGTAAAGGGATTTATAGAATAGATTTAGGAAAATAACATAAACCTACTGATGTAGATAAAAAGGCTAAATGGGAAAATAAATAAGATCAAGAACGAGGGTTGATAGGAACGTCCATTTCTCAAGATCTTAGATTTCATATCCAAGAAATTGACTTCCCTATATATATATATATATATATATATATATATATATATATATATATATATATATATATATATGTATATATATATATATATATACATATTTTGACATTCAAAATGAAATCAGAGCCCACTAGCTTGAAAATGAGTTTCTTACTTCGTACCCCAATAATTTCTCCTCTATTGAAGATTTTTTGTCCAAATTCAAGACCCTTAAACTTCTTTTAGAAGGTTTTAAGGTAAAAAAGGAAGATGGTAGTATTATCTTTTCCATTCTTTCTAAGCTATGCCTTGCATACTTTGTATTTATTTCCACCTTCCATTCCACTAGAGAAGTGCTCATTTCTCAAGGAACAACCAACAAGTTCCCCTATTTTGATGCCTTTTGCGAATATTTGATAAGAGAACAAGAAAAAATCTTATACCATGGTCTTCGTAATGCTAGAAACTCTTATAAGAAAGCCTTAGTAGCCCAGATGAAACCATATCCAAATAATCCTAAGAAGCAACATCCTAAAAATAATGGTCCCAAATGAACCAATGGTCTTAAGAAATTTTAGCCGCAAACTGAAAAAACAACTCGACAAATAGATGAGGAAAATAAAAACAAAGGGAAGAAGACAGATAAAAATTACAACTTTTGTAATCTTGATGGCCACGTACAGTAAAAATGTTTTAAGAATATGGAAGCCTTGGAAGCGACAATGAAGAAGCACAACATCAAGTTGCATTACTCTTCAACTTCATCTTCGGAAATGACACTTTTTTATTTTAGTGATCAAGCATCAATATGTGGTTATGCATTGAATTTATCTTCTTATTCTCATGCTCATGAGTGGCTCATTGATTCTCAAGCCTCTTACCACATGGCCAAAAATAAAGCCATGCTTTATTCTTTAAATTATTTTCACACCAAAAAAAATTATAATTATATGTTGGTGATAAGATATCTCTTAGTGTTGAAGGGTTTGGAACCATTAATATAGATAATGGTAATTTTAATGATGTATTGTGTGTTCCTACCTTGTCCTGCAACCTTCTATTTGTTTATCAAATAAATCAGTTAGGTAAAGGGAAAATAGTATAATTCTCACGTCATGATGTTGTAATTAAGGACCTAAGAGATCTTAGACATATTTTAGCTACTCGCATTGTTGTTGATTCCACTAGGTTGTATAAGTTTGAAAAATTTTGGTCATCATGTATTCCCTACATTTTTTGTTGCTCATAATGGTAAAATGAGCAAACATTGGCATGAGCGATTTGTTCACTTAAACTATCACTCTCTTCAAACTCTATGCAAAGAAAATATGGTGACGGGTCTTCCTATGGTATCTTTTAGAGATGGTGTTTGTTCTGGTTGTGTACTCAGAAAACATCATTGGGATAGTTTTGAAAAGCGTGCCTCGGCACACTTCAGCCCCTTTGCAGCTTATGCACAACGATTTATATGGTCCACTTTCAATTTTTTTGTTTCTCTCGCTACAATTACTTAACTTTAATTGATTATTTTTCCAAACGCACTTGGGTATACTTCTTCAAACTCAAGAGTGAATTTTTTAACATGTTCTTGGCCTTTAAGGCCTTTGCTGAGAAACAATTTGGACATCACATTCTTAAGTTAAGATATGAAAATAGAGGAGAATATGTTAACAAAAAAATTATCAAATTTTTCACTAATCATGGCATTCAATTGCAACATATTGTTCTGTATAGTCCATAACAAAATGGTGTAGCCGAAAGGATGAATCACACTCTAAAAGAAATAGCTAATTGTATGCTTCAGTCTAAAGGACTTAGTCTTAATTTTTGGGTAGAAGTAATTAACAATGTAAATTACATAGTAAATCACACTCTTACTAAGGTTTTAAGAAATATCACTCCAGAATAAGCCTGGAGATCAATCAAACCAGATGTAGGTCACTTTCATGTTTTTGGAAGTGAATCTTGGGCTCGTATTCCCAATGAAAAACATAAAGCCTTAGAACCTAAGACTGAAAAATGCATTTTTTTTTTATATTCCAAATATGTCAAAGGATATAGACTCCTTCAACCCAAAACCAAAAATATAATCATTAGAAGAGATGTAAAATTTTATGAAAATATATCGGTCTGCGAGACTAGTTCGGCAAGTGTGCCACCTTTGGCCTGAGAGCCTAACTCGGCATATGTCCCACCTCTCTCTATCTCATATACTTCTAAAAACATTCCTTCTACTTTGGATGATCACAATGAGGATGATAATCCTCCTCCACCTCCTCAATATATTCCTTCAGCTCCAAAACCTCCAAAATGGGTCCGCTCTACTTGGGATGCAACAACTTCTCTTGCAGGTGATACTCCAGATCAACGTTGTCGATGTTCTCAGTTCAACAGAGCCTCTTCCTTATTCTCTCAAGTTCCATAAAATCATGATCCATATACCTGTGAAGAAGCTTCAGGTCACCCAAATTGGGATGCAGCTATGAATGAATAATATCGTTCCTTATTGGAAAATGATATTTGGGATCTTGTTCCTCCTCCATAGGGAAGAAAACTTCTTAGATGCAAATGGGTTTACAGAACAAATTTCAGACCAAATGGAAAAGTCGATAAACATAAAGCTCATCTTGTTGTTAAAGTATTTTCACATATTGAAGGCATTGACTATACTAAAAACTTCTCCCATGTTTCCAAAATGAATTCTATCCACCTTGTTCCTTCCCTTGCTACCTCCATTAAATGGGAATTCCATTAGATGGATTTTAAATCTGCCTTCCTACATGGGGACTTGCATGAAGAAAACTACATGGAACAACTCCCTGGCTTTATCCAAAATGACTCTAGCCTTGTTTATCATCTTAGGAATTCTCTCTATGGTCTAAAACAAGCCCATCGGGCTTGGTATGCCAAAATGGATAACTTTCTCTTAGATAATGTATTTTCTAGATGTCATTCCGACAACACTGTCTACACCAAGAAAGTGGGAAAGTCCTTTATTAATAATATATGTATCATTTATTAATTACATATAAAATTATATAAATAAATTATTCATTACATAAATTTCAATAATCATATACATTTAAACCAAAAATCCATTTATTAGTATATAACCCATTTACACTCATATAATTTGCTAACATGCTTACACTATATAGTATATATCACACTTCATACATAATTGAACAAAATTTATAATTCGTGAAAAGCATGATGTATATTTTAAAGAATTTTAATATTACTATATCAAATTTTACTTCAATATAAAGCTATTTTTTATTATTTATGTTATATTAATAATATATAGATAAATATAAAACTAATAATTAAATTTACATAAATATAAAATATGTCATATCTATGAAAGAAATATATTAAATTATAAATTAAATTAGTAAATATGAGAATATTTTTTAAGTTTTGTACACTTTATTATACATTATAATGAAGATGGTGTGGGTAGAAAAGGTTTAGTTTTATGCGTGGATGTGAATTTTTCACTATTGATTTCAAAATATAATTAATATGATTATTTTTATGGTGGATTGTCTAGAAATTATACAAACATGTATATCAATGGATTTAATCTGATTAAGAAATGTACTAAAGCTAGATATTGAATCTTTCTACAAATCAATTGCAAAAATTAAACACAATCGCCAATCACAACAAGTGCAAAAAAAAAAAATCCAACCACAACACAAATAATTTCCCAGGGAAAGCTTACTGCTCAAAAACCCTCTATCATATATTGTATATTCCACAAGGAATCATGAAACAATTACAATGCACTCTTCTCTCAAGAGTCTCTTGCACTCTGCTTATCGACTCACACTAATCCAGACAAAATCGAGCCAACACTTAGCTAATTCTCAGCCTATCTTCAGCCTGCCTTGCTGACGCAATTCCTAATGAATGCAATCCCTATTATCTAGGATTTTCTTCCTTCCTCAATTGCAAAGAGTATCATGGGCATCCTGTGGTGTTATAACTGCATCTAGATAGCCTGCTAATATCACATTTGATAGATAACTTCCCATTAACCTTTGTCTCAACCGGGTCTCCATCGGAACTGACATGCATGCAGATATTAATCATAAATCATCAGTTTCATGGAAGATCACTGATTGTGAATTAAATAATATTTAATTCACTTGTTCTCTCAGTAGTGCAACAAACAGTTACAACTAGTCCAACTGACTTTAACTCACCTAACTAAGTTAACTGCTTATGCATTAAAATCATGCACTTAACAACAACTTGAACTCTAAAACACATAGAATCACTCTGCATGCCTCACCAACTAGCCTCAGCTTGAATTTCATGAGTTAACTAAGTTTGTTAGTCATCAGTAATTTTTTCTATTTTGTAGATTACTAAATGCTTATCCTAGATTTCGAAAAACAAAATAAATGAATATTGTGAGTTTTAGAAATATCGTTGCCTTCATTATTCTTAGGATTAATTTTTCACTATCTCACTACTCTGTCATTCCCTGGTTAGCCTACCACTCCCAAAAGACCCATCATGGGCTCATGACACTCATCTTTGTCCCATTTTCACACCCATAACCTCAGTACTCTCTTTGCCTACCCATAGCCCTTCCACTTCCACCTAGGATTTCCAAATAGCCTATCCTTTCCCATGTTCCTCAAATGACTCAAGCATTAAAGGTCTCAAATCTATCTCCGTAGACTCTTTAGATAAATCAAGTACATTGAATTTTGGAAATTCAATACATCAAATTATCAAAAACTCTGTTTTCATACTTGAGGACCCTAAGCCAAGCTTTCAGTCAAAGTACAAGTTAAAAGAGCCTCCCACTAGGTCATTAGGGTTTTCTTGGTTTGAAGGATTGTCTTTGATGTTCATAATCAGTGTTTTTCATATGCCAAGAAGGTGAATCAATTGGAAAATAAGGTCAACATCTGTTGCTACCAAAACAGATCAGAAAAAAATTCAAGGAAGACCTCCTTAATCAAATTCAAAATCAACAAATAACAATTGTCCATGATTAGCATTTCTACTAATGTGTCAAGGTAACTATCAGCAGAGAAATTGGTAAGGTAAGAGGCCTGCTTTTCATTAAAGGTACACACAAGCTAACGTAACAGTAAGCAGCATATGTTTAGGGAAAATCAGGGTTTGTAGGATTGATTGGACCAAAAATGTTCTAAGTAAAGAGCCCATGTGGAAAATCACAAGGATAGAGGCACCCTACCTCAACCAATCATGAATTGAAATTTTTTTAGAAGTAATAAATGAAGAACGGAAAAAGGTGAGATGAATTGAACAGAAATGAATGAACTTGAAAGGGTTATAGAGAACCTAGAAGACAACACTAATTATTCTTCTCTAACAGCCCCAAAAACTAAGGTTTTGGAAAGATAGGTAAAGAGGGTGAAATGAGAAAAATAAACCTCCATATTGCCAGAAGAAGAATATTTCAAGGGACTGTTGTGTGTGTCGTTCTAAGGATTGTCAAGGTAAGTTTTCTACTACCTCAAGGGGAAAAATTGAAAGGGTATCAATGTGAGGGAGATCAAGTTTTCAGGAGTAGTCAATTCCCCTCAAATGGTCAAAGGAATCAAGGCATAGGGTTGAGGTTCAAAATAGGATACAGAACTAATCATCAAGGTCACTGTTATGAAAGTGTCAAACTCCAAAAATGTCAAAAAGGGAAAATTTAGTATGTCATGACACCTGCAACAAATCAAAAGTGGTCAAAGAGGAGGTATGGCATACATAGTTATGAAGGGGAAAAAACACTTGTCAGAGATAGGTTTACTATGCGTCACTGCCAAAATCTATAAAGAACGAAGAAAACATGTTTTCATGACACTCACACTCAGAAATGTAAAAAAAGGATGAAAACATGTTTTCAGTTTCCCAGTGAAAACTAAGTTTTGATAGTGCCAAGACCCTCAAGGTCAAAAAGGAAAATTTCCTTTCTCCAACAAGATTGCATCAACAAAAAAGGGGTTTCTTAAATCTTCCTCAATTCACCTACACAACAAATAAAAAAGTCAGTGAAATGATAAAGAGATTTAAAAACATTACAAAATTGGTTTTGTAAAAAAAATCAATTATTTGCCTAAGACTATAAAAGGTCGATTCACTTATCACTTGACTCACTGTGCATTTGAAAAAAGATACAAACACTCAAGGAGAGAATTTCGAAGTTCTTTGACAATTTTTGGGCAAGGTCACTGGTGTTATGCTTAGAACTCGGCGTTGCGCTCACAAGACCCGGCGGTGCACGAATAGGGATTCCCACAGTGCATTTTTTGCACTACGTTGCACATATAGCAGCATGCGCTGCGCATACAGCCTGACGCTATGCACAGAGACCCGACTCGCTTAGAACTGACAGTGTTGTGCCCAGAAAGAGGCCTGACTAGCTGAAGGCTCAGGCAGTGCTGTGCCCAGGGAGACTCCACAGGTATTTTCCTTCCCGACGCTGCGCCCAAGGGCCGACAGGCTTGTACGAGTTGTGCAGCGCTGTGTCCAAAGGACTCGACATGCACGACTTGCTCAATGCTACGCACACATGACCCGATTGGCCCAGGTTCCTTCCTAGCACTACACTTAGGGCTAGAAAGCATTTTCACTACAGAAAAGTGCCAAAAACTCAAAGGAGCACCCTTCAAATTTCCTTAAAGAGCCTACAAAGGAGTCAAAGGTGGTAAGTGGACATTTTTCCTCATCCTCCAAGTCTTTTTTTGTTTTTATTATTAAGGTAAAATTATCAAACCCTACTGCCTAAATGACCTCGAAACATTCATGGTAAACACCTTATTTTGACCTCCCAGCAAAAAATTATTATTCAAGCAGTGTGAGTTAGTGTAATTGAAATTAGTCAAGATAAACCTTCCCCAAGCTCAAAGTAACTCAGCCCTAAAACCACCTCCATCTCACTCATTTGCAAATTTTTCCCTCACCATCGTTGTCACTTCACTCTTCCTGCCTAAGTTTCTCAAGAAGACCCAAGTTTTTCCAAAACAGCCCTAATCACCATGTCAGGAGCAGAGGACAGTGTCAGCAGCAAGGTAGGCCTAATGCTTATGAGGCCAAACCACAAGGGAGGGAAGGTAAATAGGTTTGAACCCAAGATCACAGTGGATATCACTTAATGTCCCATGATTCTCACATGTTTTTAGAATGTGGGATGTTTCTAGTTTTGTGAGAAAGTCAAACAAGTCCAAAATCACTCAGAGCTTACAAGGTTGTTTTTCCTCAACATACACAATAAACAAGTAAGCCTTGTAGGGGTGGATTTTGAACTATCCGTAGATGATATCTCTAATGCTACAGGTATACCTACTGTTGGTGATGTGTTCATAGCTTGGGATGTGTTCATAGCTCATGAGATATCTGTTACAGGTCAATTTGGGCACCATTCCCAATAACCTAGTTAACTAGGCATCATCTCCAGGACCAATAATCAAGGGTCTATCATTCCCTATCATTTCAGTTGCTACATGCCCTAAGACAAGAAACAGGACAAATCAAGCAAGACTTTCATTAGGAAAAGGTTTCCATGGTTTGAATCTTATTATTTAACATATGAGAGCTCACCAACGCAGACTCTAAGGGGCCTAAGTGTGTTCCATATGCAGGTAACCCCATGCAAGGCTGCTCTACAAAGCACTTCCCAACATTCATAGGTGCGTTGGTCACATTGGGAGAAAAATTCTCATTGTTTCAGAATCTCCACATGGTTAGTGCCTTCTAGAAGAGTTCACATGTGTCAAGCTTCATATCCAAGTGTCCATTTGAAATCTACATGAATGGAAACATGTCTTGCCTATTTTTGGAAAGCTATTGATTGAAAAACAACCTATAGTTCATCTATAAATTGAACATAGATCTAAGTGTTTGGAAGGAAGAATTTGAGTAGAGAAATGTTGGAGAATTTTCAATTGAAAGCTTGGTTTGTGAAGCTATTTCTGGAGAGATTTATGTTGTGATGAGACTTGGGAACTTTGCTGGAAGCTCACTTCAAACCAGTTACTAGGTTGTAACCTCTCCTTCTATCATCAATAAAGAGTACTTCTTATTTTTCCCTACATGCATCTATATTAACTTTGATTTTCCATATTGTAAGATATTGGTTGATGAATGTAGTTTATTCTTTATAGATTTAGCTAAATATCTTGAATAGATATCTATATGATTGCATCTTCTGTTGTTTCAGTGTTCTTTCTTGCAGGAAGCATTCAGCTCACAAACCACTTGAATTTGAAGCTGCGATAGAAGAAACGGAAGGAGCCATTTGCAAGCAATTGAACAAGTAAGCCTCCAATCCTCTCTGTGTATCTATTCTAAGTTAGGAGAAATGGTAGTATATTCTTTCACCTATTGTTCTAGAATAGCACATTTCTAAGGAAGCATAATTTATCCATATATTAAAATTCTGGCCCAACAATATTCACAAGCCCACAACCCCATAATCAACAAAAATTTCCCTCATCATCTCATCCTCCTCCCTCTACTCCTCCATCACCTCCTACTAACCATACCTCATCCTCTACACATATATCCCCTCCTCAAGGAAACATCCTTTCCTCCCCTTCTCTTGATGCAGCAGATGAAGAAGGAAATGACAGTGAGAAAGACAGTGATAATAAGGGTAATGATGACAATGAGTCAGCTCAGAGTGAAGTTGAGGGTGATGATGATTTGATCCAACAAGAGGTAGAAAAATGATGAGGCAAAAACAGAAAATTTTGATTTGAGTCAAAAAAAGGTAGAGGACATGGAAACAGAGCAGGGTAATGACAGTGAAGATAGTGAGGAGATTGACAGTGAGAATGCATTGAACATTGATGAAGAGGAAGAAAATAATAATGAGGCTGCAATAGAAAATGATGATGAAGAAAAGACAAATAATGAAGATATGGAAGAAAATGACAATGATAAAGATGATGACAGTGAGGAAAATGGAAAAAGCTAAAGGTAGAAATGACAAAAATAAGGCAAACCAGAGTGATGAAAAGGACAGCAAGGAGGAAAACAATCATGGCAATCATGAAAACTATCATGATAGTCACAACAACAGTTATCTCCTCAGTGATAATGAGAATGATGAAATTGCAAAAGATAAAGAGGAAATCAGTCCTGATGATGAACAAAATGAAAGCGAAGAAAGTGCAGAGGGTGATAGTCAAAATGATGATCACAGTAGTGAAAAGGAAAGCAGCTACAATGAAGGACAAAATGGAGATTTTTATGAAAGCAACAAATATCACAGCCATGAGGAAGACACCAACAAAACCAAAATCACACCTCTTTCATTGACCTATCAAAGAGGGCCAAGGCTTGTGTTTTCTACTTGTAAAAGGAAAGGGACAATTCCATCCACCTCAGCTCAACCACTAGATAAAGGAAAACAAAGGGTAAAGCAAGAAGAAGAAGATCATGAGGTGGAAAGGGAGTTTGAATCCATTCAAGTGGACACTGATGAAGAGGATGAAGCAAAGATCTCAAACTTACTCATCCAGAACAAAAATGAACTCAGTGAAGACCTCCAAGAAAATATGAATAGGGCCAAGAGTGTAAATGATGCCCTTGACTTGGAGAACAAGAAGCTAGGAGCACAAATTTCAATCTATAAAGCTAGAGCCATCAAGGCCCAGAAAGAGGCCCAAAGTGCACAGGTAAAACTAGAAGAGTTCATGAGAGCTTATGAAGAGAGTGAGGATGAGGAAGGACAATCTAGGAGGAGGCCTAGAACCATGGGGTTGAAGAAGGCATTGGCAAAGCAAAGAGAACAAGAAGCAGCCGTAGCGGAATAACTCGCCCTAGATGAGTTGTTCGGCATGGATGTAGCACATGATCAGGAGCCTTGTTTGGAAAGAGCCAACATACACATGGAGGCTAAGTTGAAGAAGGAAAATAAGGATCTTTATCTCCAAATGAGGATGACCAAGCATTATGCCCGGAGAAACCAAGTTGCTAGGGCTAAACTCAAGAAGGCCCAAACGAAGATCCAGGAACTAAAAGAGGTAAAAGGCCAAGCTAACCTTGGAATTTTGTCACACGCTTCTCTAAAGGTTTCTCAAACCCCATGAGGGACATATTCACCAGTTTTGAAGAAACTTTGACAAATTTTGGTTTTTTGTGAATTTTGAGGCCTATAAGCGCAACACCCCTAGCGTTAAGATTTTTGATAAGACATCCTCAAAGGGAGAACTTTAAATTTTTGGATTTCCCATGCCTAGACACTATTCTCACCAATTTCCAAAGCATTTGGAGCATTTGTGACCCCTCAAAAGGTCAAAAAGCACCTCATTTTCTACCTTTCTGCCTCATTTTCAAGCTTGGTGCTGCACTCAAAGAACTGTTGGGAAAATTTCCTTTTGGACAGGTTACAGGAGATCAATCAGGAAAACAATGGTATATTTGGGAAGAATACTCAGCCATCTTTCCAACGAGCCATCATAGGGAAGCTTCAGACATCGGGAAGGTCACCAAAGCTTGGCTGCAAGTGGACCTATTTTCTACCTGGGAAGGTGCTGTGCGTTCAGACTAAATTGGGTAGTCTGGCCAAAAGTAAAAAAAACACACTCATTCATCACAAAAAGATATTTTAATGTTTTTTTAGGAAAATCACTCTAAAATTAGGTGCTAGTGGTTATTTTGGCATTTATTTCATGGGATATTTTGTGCCTTGGGCCTTGCATGCTCTCTTGTGCATTAATGACATTTATGCGTGATTTTGACATTTTCCAACCTGATCTATGGTTTTAGCCCTCCTTTGATGAATAAATAGAGCATGGAGGCTTCATTCTAAATGTTGGCATTTGATGACTCTTTGGAGAAATACATAGTCTTTTGGATGTTGAAGAGAAATTTGGTGTTGTGGAGCTTATGAATGGCTTGTTTTGCTTGTTGAAGGAGGAGGCTTTCTTTTAGGATCCTTGAGCTTGGTTAATGGTGAAGTGCTTCTATTTCATGTTATTTTTTTCTCATGCATCATTATGTTTCCATCTTTCTATGTTGCAATAGAACAAAGGATTTAGACTAAGAAATGTTCTTCAAAGTAACCTTAGCTATGTTTGTTCTTCATTGCCTCTATGTTTTCTTTTTCTAGGACATTTTAGAGAATTCTTAATTTCTCTCTAGACCCCATAAGCTTGTTTATTTCATGAATGGTTTATTACAGTAGGTATAAAATATTATTTATGGCTAGCCCTGTTTGTTTGATGTCATTAAACATTATTCTTTAGGTCTCTCTCCAAAGTACCATTAATTAGGTCTGCCAAAGAGGCTATGTTTCGGTCATACCCTTTTTCCATGCTTGAATAATTGTTTTGGAGATCTTCATAAATATAATCAATGATGTTTAGGCATTACCTCTTCTTTGATTAAATTTATATGTGTATCTTGAATGTTTTCTAACCTTTAAGGTGAAATCACTAGAAGTTAAATGAGTTTCTCGCTTGCTATATTTCATTGGAATGTTTGTCCTGAATGCTTATTTGCTTAAGTTGAATCAAAGAGTTACTGGTTTGCCTTGTCTATTGATTGTTTCTTTATGCTTATGTACTTAAGTTCCTTCGTGTTAGAAAGGTACATGATAAAGGATTCTTGATTTCCCTTTGCCCTACCTTTGTTCACAAACTTGATGTCCATCTCATTTCCCATAAACACTGAAAATCCATTAACCAATGCTAGATTTTCCCTGTGATGCTCCCCGATCCATTGTTGAACTTTCCATGACTTTTATAGACTTCATAGCCTAATGAATTGAAGATTTCCTCAGTTCATATATTCTACTTTACTATCTCACCCAAACAAAACAATCAAAGAAACCCTACACTTAACAACTAGCCTAAAATCAAAACTAAAAATCAAACAAATTCACATCATTTGCATACAATAGAGAGAGCCCTCTTTGAGTCTAGGAAGGCTAGGTACTAGGACTCCAGACACTAATCTGATGTTACCTTGTGCATTTTATCTCACCAATCTAAAAAATCACGGGAACCTAACATAATGACGATCACGGTGGGATCTTCCAAGTCAATAACCTTATAAGTATTCCCTTAGGACTTCAGAAGTTACCCATATTACATAACATCTATTGATTTGTCACCAACCCATAGCCTAACACAATTGGCAATCAAGGTGATAGGATTTATGAGATTAGTGACAATATAAGTACTCCTTCCAACTTTAGAAACCCTTATGAAATCATAGAGAACTTAAACTGTTAGCCAAAGAGTAGAATCTAGTTGTTTCACCATCTTAGCAAAATTATGATTCAGTTGTAGGACACTCATAAAAACCTTAGGGCTACATAAAGGAACTCAAAAAACCCCAAAAACATCACTATATTGGTTTTGTCAGTTATTAGTGGTGGACCATAAACATACATCCTTAAAATAGCAAAAAACATCCACCTAGCGACTCCACTAGCCTCCTGTAGGCCTTTTTACTTCATTAGTTCTCATTAGACTTCCCTAGGATTGTGTCAAATCAGCCTTGAGAATTTTAGAAGCATAGTCATACACTGTGTGAGTTTAGCAAAAACTAAGAGAGGTCATCCTTCCGAAAATTCCTAAAACTTTCATCCCCTCTACATTTTGAGTTTGAAATTTGGCTTCACAAAGGATCAGTACCAGATCTCATCCAAACCCAAACCCTCCTACCATAGTTGATGACCCAAAAAATATTTTGTGGAAAACTTATAAAAATGGAAACTTAACTACTATTAGGACCATTCATAAAGCAAGATCTGTCCCTAAACATCTTACATCCATGCAAAACCCCCAATTTGACTTGTACCATACATGAAACATTTTCAGAACCAAGTCACAAAGTGGGATTGACCAAACTGACCTTGAGCCCTTAGATTTGAAACAGAGTTCAAGTAGATAACCCTCTCCTTCCACTCCTCCTGAATTTCGGCTTCTCCATCACTTTAGCTCTTTTCATACCAAGTCTGCTCAGAACCAGTTTTTTGGTCCAAGTACCTCTACCACCCCGATCCACACATCCACTGTCCAAACCACTCCACTTCATCCACCACCCCCTCTCACAAACCCTACCCTTGTAAATCATTCTTGGATCCCATTCACTCCCATCATGGCAGCATGGTATGCCTCCCTGGTACTACCACAACCTTTGTTACCTTTACCACATGATTACCAATCCAAAATCCCTCACTTTACCGGAGCTAAATCCATCACAACCCAATAACATGTAGAATAGGATAAATGATGCCTTTGATTACATGGAAATAGAAGAGGAAACCATTAAAATGAGGATTTTTGCACAAATCTTAGGAGGAGAAGCCAAAATATGGTTCAAAAGCTTGACTCCTAAGACCATAGATGATCTCCCTTCCCTTTATCAGACATTTATAAACAAGTGGGAAGTCAAGAAAAACCCTCTCCAAATCCTCTCAGAATACAACAACCTTAAGAGAAACATCGGGGAAAGTGTCCAAGACTATTGTACCAAGTTCAATAGTGTTTACAATGCCCTCCCACCAAACATGAAAGCCCCATAAGACTTAGCTTTAGAAAAATTTCTAGAAGGTTTAGATCCAGACATAGCCTATCAACTAAGAGAAAGAGAGCCCCTAACTTTAGAAGACATGAAAAAGGGAGGTATAAGTGTAGAGGCTAACATGATTGAAAAGAGGGCTAGGATGAGATCAAAAAAGAGAGTCACCTACAAAGATGAAACAATGGCCTCAACCTCCTCATTAGATGCAAAGATTGATAATTTAGTGAGGTTAATGGAAAGAACGACGGAAAGAATAAACTTGAGTGGAAGAAAACCTCCTAGGGAAAACCAGGCAAATCCCCAAAATAGAAATAGGAATCCAAAATTCAGAAGAGATCCTCCTCAAAACATACCAAGAGACAATGACCAATAAATTAGGCCCCCTTTCCTAGACAATTATCTAGATGAAGAGGGAAGAGAGTCTGAAGAACCTATAGAAAACCATGTTAACTTGATAGGTTCTGAAATGAAGGTGATGTTTTTCTCACCAAAGAAGAACAAGATTTATTTTCCTCATATCAAATTGAAACAAACTATGAGGATTCTGAAGACTACCAATTGTGATTTGAAAATTCCATTATGGAAGTCCATAGGCAATATGACCTTAGGAGAAAAAATAACCAAGAAAACTCCAAAAATAACAAAGAAGACACTGTTGTTAGGAAAACACGTGAAAAAACTCGTAAGAAGACATTAGACATTACCAACACTATGGCCAAGAAAACTGATCCAAACAGAGACAAAACTAGCCAACACTATTACCGATGAAATAGGTAACCGCACTGTTACCTACTTTTTTTTGGTAGCATAAAAAACACCCGATTTTGAAAAGTGGTGATGCAGAATCACCTTTTTTTTTTTAGCACATTTTTGACACTCTAATATTTTTATTTATGAAGTATGAATATTTGTTTTAAAATGTTAGTGATTTTCATGCTAATTTTGAAACGTATTGATGCAGCATCAACTTTTTTTTTTTAGAGCGGTGATTTTCATCCTAATTTTGAAACGTATTGATGCAGCATCAACCTTTTCTTTTTAGAGTGGTGATTTTCATGTTGGGAATAAAACACAAAACTTAGATAAAAAATATATATATAAAAACAATAAAAAAAACCAATAAAAATGTAAAAAAAAACAAAATTAACTCGTAAAAATAAAAAATTTAAACAAAAATAAATAAATAAAACAAAAAAAAACAAAAATATTCGAAAATTATATCAAAAGAAATGACAAAATTTGAAAAAAAAAACACATAATTTAAAGAAAAAAACAAAAATTAACAAAAAAAAAAAACATCAAAAACAATTTTTTCTAAGTTATTAAAAAAAACCATATAATTGAAAGAAAAAAAATTAAATAGAAAATTTAAAAATAATTTAAATCACAAAATTAAAATTTAGATAAAAAAAATAAAATACAAAAAAAATTAAATTAAATTAAAAAAATAATAAGAAGAAGAAAAAAAAATACAAATTTTAAAATTAAAAAAAAAAAAAATTTAAAATTTAAAAAGAAAATTAAAATAAAATAAACTATCATTAAAAAACAAAAAAAATGAAAAAAACCACGTGCAAATAATTAAAAAAGAAATATCTATAAATTTAAAAATGAAAAACTAAATAAACTAAAAAAAAAAAAAAATTAAATTAAATTAAAATTTAATAAATTTACTAAATAAATTTTAAATTTTAAAAAATAATTAATCTAAAATATTAAATTAAAAAAAAAAAAACCAAAACAAAAATAATTAAAACAAATTAAATTTAAAATAAAAAATTTAACCTAAAAAAATAATAATTTTAAATTTTTTGAATTTAAAAAACATAAAAATAAAATAAAAGAAATATTTAATCATGGTGGCACCGCCAATCGGCCTCCTGCCAAGGTGGCGATGGAGGTCGGCCGCTGGGCGGGCGGGGAGGCTGCATGCAGCCCCCCGCAGGCTCCCCGCCCGCCCAGCGGCTAGCCTCCGCCGAGACCTGGGTGGGAGGGTGATTCCGGGAATCACCCTCCCGCGGTGGGAGGGCGATTCCCGGAATCGACCTCCCTTTGCGGGAGGGCGATTCTCGGAATCGGCCTCAGGGCAATTCCCAGAATCGGCCTCCAGCTGCGGGAAGGCAATTCCCGGAATTGGCCTCTAGTCGCGGGAAGGCAATTCCCGGAATCGGCCTCCAGCCGCGGGAGGCCGATTCTCGGAATCGGCCTCCCGTCCAGTGGCCAGCCTCTGTCGCCACCTGCGCGGGAGGCTGATTGGCAGTGCCACCATGATCAAAAATTTTTATTTATATTTTTTTATTTTTATTTATTTTTTTTTAATTTTTAATATATTTTTTTTAATTTGATTTTTTTTTTTTTTTAAATTCAAAAAAATTATTTATTTATTTATTTTAAATTTAATTTTTATATTTGAAATTTAATTTGTTTTAGTTTTTGTTTTTTAATTTTATTCACTTTTTTTTAAAAATTTTTTCTAAATTTTGTTAATAATTTTTATTAAATTTTGTATTTTTTTTTATTTAATTGATTTTTTTGTATTTTTTTTTCATACTTTTTTTTATTATTAAATTTTATGTTTAGTTTTTTCATTTAATTTTTTAAAATTTAGTAAATTTTGTATTTTTTTAAAATTTATTTGAATTAAATATTTTTTTTTAATTTTTATTTTTTTATTATAATTTTTTTAATTACATAATTTTTTTATATTTTTTTATTTCAATTAAAATTGTGTATTTAAAATTAGAATTTTTTTTAATTAAACGTAATATTTTCAAATTAATATGTTTTTTATTTTATTTTTTATTTAATATATTTTTTTCAATTTTTCAATTTTAATTGATTTTTAAAGTTCTTGAACTTTTTATTTTAACAATGTTTTTTTTTTCTTTATATTTAAAATTTATTTTTTATTTCAAAATTTATTTGTTTAGTCATTTATTTATTAAAATTTAATATTATTCTTTTTTAAATTTAATTTGTTATTTTAATATTAACATTTACTAAAATCTAATATATATCCTTTTAATTTAAGTTCATATATATATATATATATATATATATATATATATATATATATATATATATATATATATATATATATATTATTTTTAATAATTTAAATTTAATTTATTTTTTAAAATCTATTTGTTTTTTAATATATTTTTTTTAAATTTAATATTTTTATTGTATTTTATTTTTCATTTTTTATTTTTAATTAATTTTTCATTTTTTTACTTTTAATTTAAATAATGTTTTTTTTTTTAAGTTTTAAATTTATTAAAATTTAATATATTTCTTTAAATTTTTTTTTTTTTAATTTTTTTTTTAATTTAATAAACATTTTCTTTTTCTTTTTTAAATTTAATTTCTATATTTTATTTTTTATAATTTCTTTCTTTTTTTTAAACTTGTTTTTTTTTTTTCAATTTAATTTTTTTTTTTAATTTCTATATATTTTGAAATTATAACCTTTAAATTTTTTTTTATTTTTTATTTTTTTCTTAAATTTTAGGTTTTTTTTAATGTTTGAATTAAAATTTTTATTTTGTTTATATTTTTATTTTTTTATTCCTATATATTTTTAAATTTTAAGGTTTGAAATGTTTTCATTTTTTAAATTTATTTTTTTTCTTAATTTTAGGTTTTGTTTTAATGTTTGAATTTAAAAAAAAAATATATATATATTTCTATTTTTAAAAATGTCAAAAATATGACACAATATTTTTTTTTTGTTATTCTAGCATCAACTAGTTTTGTTTTGAAGGTGTTTTTTCAGTCCTTTTTTCAAGAAACAATTTTGTTTTTAGCATAATTTTATAAAATGTTGAAATTTGACCTTAAAAAAAAACCAAGTGTGTTTTGGAATACACTTTTTTTGTTTTTGGGGTGTTTTTTCATGTTTTTTGAGTTTTTTTGGGCTAGAGTTCTCATTTTCAGGTCAGGTTACCTATTTCATCGGTAATAGTGTTAGCCAACCAAGTGGTGACACAAGCTGCCCTAATGCCTCTACTAGTGGCCCTCAGAAAACTATTTTGTCCAAAGTCCCAAAACAGAATGAACAAACTAAACTTGTAGAAACTATTATGGCTAATAACACTGATGTAAATATGTCTAAAACACAAGTACCTTTAAGTTTTGAGGGAGAGATTTCTAAAATCAAGATCACCATGCCTCTCACTGAACTGATAACCTAAGATATGTACAGGTCCCAAGTTCTGAAAGTTTGAAACATGGGAAATGATATTGATACTTTAAACTTGAAAGATGATAAACCAAAGCTGTTGTTTGGTCCCAAAGTGGAGGGAAAATACCAAGAAGGATCCATTCCCCCTTTCTATGTTAGCTTAAATGTACATGACAAAATCTTACATAATGCCATGCTAGACTTCGGTGCCTCTCACAACCTCATGGCAAAGGTAGTGATGGAAAGATTAGGCCTAGAAATAACCAAACCTTACAAAGACTTGTACTCTTTTGATTCAAGCAGAGTTAAGTTTTTGGGCCTAACCAAGGATTTATGTGTCAGTCTAGAACAAATCTCGGATAAGGGCCTAGTCATGGACATAGCAGTAGCTGACATTCCCCCTAAGTATGGCATGCTTTTATCCAGATCTTAGGGAGCCAAGCTTCAGGGGAACCTCCAACTCGACATGTCTTATGCTACCATCCCTGTTTTTAACCAACCAAGGAGATTATACCAGGAATCACACATGAAGTTTATGGTTAGCAGCCAAGAGAGGCCAAACAACACACCTCTTTATTCCATCCATTTAGATCTTGACTCATTCATTTTATATAATGAAGAAGACATTGATGAAAAGATAAATGAAGTTGAGACAGATCCTGACATACCTCAACAATCAAACCAAGCATTGTATGAAGAACTTAACAGCTTGAACTATAGCAGCCCTGAACAACAACATGATGGCAAGGCTAAAATTAATTTTCTGCAAACTAAAAATGAATTTACAAAACCAAAAACCAGTTTAGAATCTGAACAAGGTTACTCACATGAAGAACAAACATCACTAACAGAACCATCCCCTTCTGCCAATATGTTGAAATACTTTCATAAAGTAGAATGTTCTAGGAACCTGAATCAAAGGAATCTTAAGGTCTTTCCATACATAGAAAACTCATCATCAAAATATTTTTCCACTTCAGAAGAGTTGTTGAATTCCAAAAATTTTTCTAGGGACCCTAAAGGAGTATCTACCGAGACTGATATAGAGGAGTACAATATAGGCAACCTAGAAAGACCTGAAATGATCAAGTTATCAAAGACTTTACCACTTTACACAAAACTGAAATACATAAGACTGTACAGAAAGTTTCGGGATGCTTTTGTACAAAGTAATGAAATCCTAAAGCCTTGTGACTCAAACATTGTACAAAAAAGGTTTCCTTTCAAGAAATAGCATGAACCTTTTGAGAAAATTGTGTCACTAACAAAGAAAACAAAGGGGTATAGGCTATCTGTAGACTTTAGGTACCTAGAAAAACCTTCCTGAAAGAACAAATACCCTTTTCCCAAGATAAATCATACTTCACAAAGGGTAGGAGTTTCTAACAAGATATCATTTCTTGGTAGTGTTTCAAGTTACAATCAGGTGGTAACACTTCCAATTAATCATCATAAATCCACTTTCAAGGCACCTTGGGGCACCTACATGTTTGATCAAATGCCTTTTGAGTTAAAGAGTGTTGAAGCTACTTTCCAAATAGTGATGGATCCTGATTTAAATTACTTCACTATGTTATACATTGGTGACATCATTGTCTATTTTGAAACTAATGAAGAATACCTTTTCCACCTAAGAAGGATCTTTGATAGAAACAAGGTTTGGAAGCAAGAATCAAAGAGAAAATGCAAAGGAGAACATGGCCTGTTTGAATTTTTTTGGAAAAATTCTTACATCATACACTCAAATGGAGGTAAAAATGTTTTATGTTTACAAAATTTGAATGGAGAAGAGCTATTTGGAGATCTTGTCAATGACAGGATGCTCAAGCACCATCATTGTCAAGAATCCTAGTGTCAAATTTTCATTCATTGTACATAACATTGTATGAGAAAAATTAGTAAAAAAAAGACACACAAAAACAAAGAAAGAAGGAAAAATAGGGCAGATTTGAAAAAGAGGTACAACCCCATACCCAAAAAAGAGTACTATTGAAAGTTTGCAAGCCTAAATGCCACTACTTGTTCAAAAGAGTCTTCTTCAGTCATCTAGTCTAATCATGCTTGAACATGTTTTCAATTTATTGCTGATAGGTTAGTGAAAAAGAACTTATCAAAACCATCTAAACTTGACTTCTCAGTAGGAGTAGATTAGCAAGAAAATATACTGGTTCTCCATGCTCAAATCTGAACCAAAGAGAAATATGGGAAGACTTAACAAATGATAAATCATATCCCTCATTATTTCTAGTTTTGTTTGTACAAAAATAATATTTTTGTGCATGTTGTCCCAATGCCACAACTCATAGAGAATCAAATTTCTTAATCCTAGTTCAAACCATGTTTCCAATTTCATGTTAATAGCTTAGAGAATGAAGTATGCAATACAGATTAATCTTGACAGTCAGTTAGTCTAGGTAGAGAATAAAAAGAGTTCACTAGTATAATCTGAACCCTTGGAAGTGATAACGCTAGCAGTAGATAGTATGTTTTTGCTTTCAAAAGAAAAGAATGTCAAGGTTTTGCCACCTTAAGTGCACCCAAGGAAGAAAAAATGCTAGGAAAAGTAGGCTGCGTAGGTAGAGGTGATGTTGAAGTACTCATGTTTTTCAAATTCTTGAGATCCTAACTTCAAAAGAAACATCAATAAATGAAAGAATGAAAATCTGCCTAATGGATGAGGCACTGGTTTTCATAAACTCAAAGATTGAACATCTGAAGTTCTAGACACCTCATGAAAAGGAGCTGCCCTCCCCAAGTGGAGCCCCTATTAGTCATCAATATTTTTTTCTATTTTGTAGATGACTAAATGCTTATCCTAGATTTCTAAAAACAAAACTCATGAATATTGTGAGTTTTAGAAATCTCACTGCCTTCATTATTCTTAGGATTAATTTTTCACTATGTCACTACTCTCCCATTCCCTGGGTAGCCTACCACTCCCAGAAGACCCATCATGGGCTCATGACACTCATCTCTATCCCATTTTCACACCCATAACCTCAGTACTCTATTTTTCCTACCCATAGCCCTTACACTTCCACCTAGGATTACCAAATAGCCTACCCTTTCCCATGTTCCTCAAATGCCTCAAGCATTAATGGAATCAAAGCTATCTCTATAGAATCTTTATATAAATCAAGTACATTGGATTTTGGATCTTAAATACATCAAATTATCAAAAACTCTGTTTTCATACTTGAGGACCCTAAGCCAAGCTTTCAGTCAAAGGACAAGTCTAAAGAGCCTCGCACTAGGTCATTAGGGTTTTCAAGGTTTGAAGGATTATCTTTGATGTTCTAAATCAGTCTTTTTCATGTCCAAAGAAGGTGAATCAAATGGAAAAGAAGGTCGACATTTATTGTTACGAAAATAGATCAGAAAAACCTTGAAGTAATACCTCCTTAATCAAATTCAAAATCTGTGAAGAACAACTATCTATGATTGACATTTCTGCAGGAGTGTCAAGGTAAATATCAAGAGAGGAATTGGTAAGGTAAGAGGCCTTCTTTTCATTAAAGGTACACACAAGCTAATGGAAGAGTAAGCAGCCTATTTTCAGGGAAAATCAGGGTTTCTAGGATTGATTGGACCAACAGTGTGCTAAGAAAAGAGCCCATGAATAAAATCACAAGGATAGAGGCACCCTAGCTCAGCCAAGCATGAATTGAAGATTTTTTAGAAGTTATAAGTGAAGAAAGGAAAAAGGTGAGGTGAAATGAATAGAAATGAATGAACTTGAAAGGGTTATAGAGAACTTAGAAGATAACACTAGTGATTCTTCTCTAACAACCCTAAAAACTAAGGTTTTGGAGAGATAGGCAAACAGGGTGAAAGGAGGAAAATAAGCCTCCATCTTTCTAGTAGAAGAAGATTTCAAGGGACTGCTGTGTGTGTCATTCTAAGGATTGTCAAGGTAAGTGTTCTATAGCCTCGAAGGGAAAAATGCAAAGAGTATCAGTGTGAGGGAGATCTAGTTTTCAAGAGGAGTCAATTCCCCTCAAATGGTTAAAGGAATCAAGGCATAGGGTTGAGGTTCAAAATAGGATAACAAACTGATCATGAAGGTCACTGTTATGAAAGTGTCAAACTCCAAAAATGTCAAAAAGGGAAAATTCAGTATGTCATGACACTTGCAATAAATTAGAAGTGGTCAAAGAGGAGATATGGCATACATAGTTATGAAGGGGAAAAAATACTTGTCAGAGATAGGTTTATTATGCCTGACTGCCAAAATCTGTAAAGAAGAAAGAAAACATTTTTTCATGGCACTCATACTCATAAATGTAAAAAGGGATAAGAACATGTTTTCAGTTTCCCAGTGAAAAATAAGGTTTGAAAGTGCCAAGGCCCTCAAGATCAAAAAGTCAAAAAGTCAGTGAAATGATAAAGAGATTTAAAAACATTAGAAAATGGGTTTTGTAAAAAAAATCAATTATTTTCTTAAGACTATAAAAGCTTGATTCACTTATCATTTGACTCATTGTGCATTTAAAACAAGCTACAAACATTCAAGTGGGGAATTTCTGAGTTTTTTAACAGTTTTTGGGCGAGGTCACCGGTGCTATGCTCAGAACCAGGCGTTGCACTCATAGGAGCCAGCGTTGCACTCACAGGTCCTAGCGTTCCGCGAATAGGGGTTCCCACAATGCGTTTTTTTCACTGCGCTACGTGTATAGCTACACGCGCTATGGATACAGCCCGACACTGTGCCCAAGCTAACCGGACACACCGGAAGCCGGACGCTGAGCTCATAGGCCAACCCGATAGGGCCGACGCTACGCACAGAGGCCCAACTTGCCCAAAAGTGCCAGTGTTATGCCCAGAAAGAGGCCCGACTAGTCCAAGGCTCAAGCAGTGGTGCGCCCAGAGAGACCCAACAGGTTTTTTCTTGCCCTTCACTATGCCCAGGGGCTCGCAGGCCTACATGAGGTGTGCAGCGCTGCGCCTAGAGGATCCAACAGGAACGACCTGCCCGACGCTGCGCACACATGACCCGACTGGCCCAGGTTTCTGCCCAACGTTGCGCTTAGGGCTAGAAAGCCTTTTCACTGCAGAAAATTGCAAAAAACTCAAGGGATCACCCTTCAAATTGCCTTAAAGAGCTTGCAAAGGAGTCAAAGGTGGTAAGTGGACATTTTTCCACATCCTCCAAGTGTTTTGTGTTTTGATGATTAAGGGAAAATTATCAAACCCTAGTGCCTAAGTGAACCCTAAATCTTCATGGAAAACACCTTATTTTGTCCTCCCAGCAAAAAATTATCAGTCAAGCAGTGTGAGTTAGGGTAATTGAAATCAGTCAAGATAAACCTTCCCCAAGCTCAAAGAAACTCAGCCCTAAACACACCTCCATCTCACTCATTTGAAAAAGTTTCCCTCACCATCAGTTTCACTTCACTCCTCCTGCCTAAGTTTCTGAAGTAGGCCCAAGTTTTTCTGAAACAACCCTAATCACCATGTCAGGAGCAGAAGATAGTGTCAGTAGTGAAGGAGACCTAATGCCTATGAGGCCAAACCATAAGGGAGGGAAGGTAAATATGTTTGAACCCCAGAGCATAGTGGATATCACTTCATATCCCATGATTCTCACATGTTTTTAGAATGTGGTTGTTTCCAGTTTTGTGAGAAATTCAAACAAGTCTAAAATCACTCAGAGCTTACAAGGTTGTTTGCCCTCAACTTACACAATAAACAAGTAAGCCTTGCAGGGGTGGATTTTGAACTATCAGTAGATGCCATCTCTAGTGCTATAAGTATACCTACTATTGGTCAGAAATGGTTCAAGAAGGCAAGGTTGGACATGAACCATTATTAGCCCTTTGTCAAAACTAGGTACAGAGAAGGCTGCAGGGCTATTTTCCCTTTATCACACCTAAAATAGAGGTCTGCACCCTTGATGAGGGTTATCATGAAGTACTTCACCTCTGAAGGGAGATAGTATAGAATTTATTCGTACCATGTTAAACTCCTCATGCATTTTACCAGGGGTAAATTGCTTCGTTTTCCTTACTACTTGTATAGAAGTATTGACAAGTTGTTTTATGTTGTCTAGAGGAGCACCTATACCCAGCAAATGCATAGTTTCTTCCACCACTCCTTGATCAAGATGGTGGTATTACATCAGCTAGAGCAAAAAGGAATTCCTTGGGATGTGTTCATATCTCATGAGATATTCACAAGCCCATAGCCCCATCATCAACCAAACTTTCCTTCATTATATCATCCTCCTCCCTCTACTCCTCCATCACCTCTCATTGACTATACCTCATCCTCTACACATATATCCCCTCCTGAAGGAAACCTCCTTTCCTCCCCTTTTCTTGATGCATCAGATGAAGAAGGAAATGGAAGTGAGCAAGACAATGACAATGAGGGTAATGATGACAATGAGTCAACTCAGAGTGAAGATGAGGGTGATGACGACTTGAGCCAACAAGAGGAAGAAAATAATGAAGAAAATAATGATGGGGAAGAAACAGAAAATGATGATTTGAGTCAACAAAAGGTAGAGGCATGGAAATAGAGCAGGGTAATGACATTGAAGACAGTGAGGAGATTGACAGTGAGAATTCATTGAGCATTGATGAAGGGGAAGAAAATAATGACGAGGTTGCAACAGAAAATGACGATGAAGTAGAGACAGATAATGAAGATATGGAAGAAGATGACAATGATAAAGATGATGACAGTGATGAAATTTCAGAAGCTAAAGGCAACAGTGAAAAAAATGAAGCAAGCTTCAGTGATGAAAAGGGCAACAAAGAGGAAAATAGTGATGGCAGTCATGAAAACTACCATGACAGTCATGACAACAGTCAGCTCCTCAGTGATAATGAGAATGATGATAGTGCAGAAGATAAAGAGGAAAGAAGTCCTCATGATGAACAAAATGAATTCAAGTGAAGAAAGTGCAGAGTGTGATAGTCGAAATGATGATCACAGTAGTGAAAAGTCAAGCAGCTGCAATGAAGGAGAAAATGGAGAGTTTGATCACAAAAGAAAAGATCACAGCCATGAGGAAGACACCAACAAAACCACAATCACACCTCTTTCATTGACCTAACAAATATGGCCAAGGCTTGTGTTTGTTGCCTCTAAAAGGCAAGGGACCATGCCATCCACCTCAGCTCAGACACTAGATAAAGGAAAAAAAGGGTAAAGCAAGAAGAAGAAGATCATGAGGTGGAAAGGGAGTTTGAAATCATTCAGGTGGATAGTGACGAAGAGTATGAAGCAAGGATCTCAAACTTTCTCATCCATAACAAAAATGAACTCATTGAAGACCTCCAAGAAAATATGAATAAGGCCAAGAGTGTAAATAATGCCATTGACTTGGAGAACAGGAAGCTAGGAGCACAAATTTCAATCTATGAAGTGAGAGCCATCAAGGCCCGGAAAGAAGCCCAAAGGGCACAGGTAAAACTAGAAGAGTTCATGGGAACTTATGAAGAGATTGAGGATGAGGAAGGACAATCTAGGAGGAGGCCTAGAACCATGGTGTTGAAGTTCATGTGCGAGAAACACTAGAGAAGTGTTGCATGAAAAAGTTGCATGTGCCAGTAACACTAGAGAAGTGTTGCATGCAAGAGTTGCATGTGCGAGAAACTCTAGAGAAGTGTTGCATGAAATATTTTCATGTGCAAAAAACACTAGAGAAGTGTTGCATGTAAGAGTTGCATGTCGCGTGCAAGAGTTTCATGTTGCATGCAAGAGGTGCATGTGTGCATGCAAGGACATTCCTTTCTTGTTGAGAGGGAGTGTTGAAGTTTGCAACAAGAAACATTGAAATTAACATCTAGAAACAACATGACGACAACACCTACACTAGTGTGGGACCATAGGTTGTGTAGTGATGGGTTCTAGCAAAACATTAGTGTGAAATTTAATTTATTTAATAAATCAGATATGTGTCAAATATAATTATCCCTTAATTAAATTGGACAATAAAATGTAATCTTATCTAATAATCACTTGTAATAGTGAACTGAGTGTGATAAACTCTGTTAGGTTCCCGTGATTTGTTAGATTTGTGAGATCAAATGCACAAGGCAACATCAGACCAGTCTTTGGAGTCCTAGGACCTAGCCTTCCTGGACTCAGAGAGGGCTCTCTCTATTGTATGAAAAGGATGTGAATTTGTTTGATTTTTAGGGTTTGATTTTAGGATAGTTGTTAAGTGTACAGTTTGTTTGATTGTTTTGGTTGGGTGAGATGGTCAAGTAGAATAGATGGACTGAGGAAATCTTCAATTCATTGGGCTATCGAGTCTATAAAAGTCATATAAAGTTCAATAATGGATCAGGGAGCATCAAAGGGAAAATATAGCATTTCTCAATGGATTTTCAAGGTTTATGGGAAATGAGATGGACACCAAGTTTGTGAACAAAGGTAGGGAAAATGGCAATCAAGAATATTTTATCATGTACCTTTTTAACAAGAAGGGAATTAAATACATAAGCATAAAGAAGAAACCAATAAACAGAGAAAACTAGTAACTCTTTGATTCAACTTAATCAAATAAGCATTCAAGACAAACATTCCAATGAAATATAGAAGGAGAGAAAATCATTTAGCTTCTAGTGATTTCACCTTCAAGGTTAGAAAACATTCAAGATACACATATAATTTTAATCAAATAAGAGGGAATGCCTAAACATCATTGATCACAGTTATGAAGATCTCCAAAACAATTATTCAAGCATGGACAAAGGGTATGATCGAAACATAGCCTCTTTGGCAGACCTAATTAATGGTACTTTGCAGAGAGACATCAAGAAAAGTGTTTAGTGACATCAAACAAGCAGGACTAGCCATAAATCATCTTTGATACCTACTGTATTAAACCATTCATGAAATAAACAAGCTTAGAGGTTCTAGAGAGAAATTAATAATTCTCTAAAATGTCTTAGCAGAAGAAAGCATAGAGGAAATGAAGAACAAACAGAGCTAAGGTGCCTTAGAAGAACATTTTTTAGTCTAAATTCTTTGTTCTATTGCAACATAGAAATATGTAAACATAATGATGTAGTTATGGGTGAAAATGTGAATTTAGGAAACACTTTTTGCCTTTTTTTGACGTTGAAAATTGTAATTTTCTATGTTTTTTCAACTTCAACTCCACTAAACTCATATTTTCAATCCAAATTATGCTTTGACATAAAAAAAAATTTGTAGAGAATTGTCTTACCTCCATACTCATATTTTTAAAAAAAAATATTGACATATAGAGGGGTAAATTTATTTTTTACTAACTGCATATACTTGAAATTTTCAGGCAAACATAAATAGTCACTTTTTGAACCCTAACTTTTTTTAGGGAAGGTTATTCATTTTTCGGAAATAAACCATATCATCATAATCTACATAGATTTCACTAGTGCACTCACTATTTTTCAGTAATTTTCAGATTAAATCACTATTTTTTATTATTTTTTGAAATGGACGAAGACAAAAAAATGGTGATGTTTCAGTAAATTTTATGAGCCCTAGTTTTTCTTTTCAATGTGATCATCAATAAGAAAAATGAGAATACCCTTTTGAAGAAGACAGGGAGAGGAATTGCAGTATGATTTTTCTGATTCTTTTGGTGTTGCCATTTTAAAATTATTGAATTTTCATTCAGTGCAATTTTCAGAACAATGAAATTCCACAGTGACACAGTTTAGTATAAAATTAATAATAAATTGAAATTTTTAATGAAACTACACAAATATTACATCATTAGAAACTAGATTCAGATATGAATCTAATGGTACCAGGTCCGAAAGATAACAATTTTTTTTGTAGGTGTTCTTCCCCTCTAAAGTTGCAAGTTCCTGAAAACTGCAGATTTTTCTGGGTTTTTCGTTTTCCAGAAACTCTCGGCTGAGATAATTTCTAGGGCGAGAAATTTATTAAACTCTCGGCCGAGAAATTTCAAATTCTCGACCGAGAGTTTAAACCACCATAGGTTTCATTTAACAGTGCTGCTAAACTCTCGACCGAAAGTTTTACAAACTCTTGGTCGAGAGTTTGCGCCCGAGAGTTAACCCAAGTCCGACTCTTGGACGAGAGTTTTATAACTCTAGGATGAGAGTTTTATAAACTCTAGGACGAGGGTTTTATATAAAACTCTCGTCTGAGAGTTTAATAAACTATCAAGATTTAGTTATTTCTCCAAAATTATATCTTTGATCGTTTACATATTACACATCCCCTCGTAATATATATTTTGTTTTCTCAATATTTTGAAAGTTTGAACATGTGGTATGGAAAACATTCTTATACACTATTTTGTAAGCCATTTCCCTTTATAAAGTCTAGGATGATAGTTCTATAAACTCTAGGACGAGTTTGATAAATCTAGGACGAGAGTTTTATAAAATCTAGGACAAGAGTTTAATAAACTCTAGGACGAGAGTTTACCCGAGAGTTTATGTCAATAAAACTCTCGGACGAGAAAATACTTAACTCTCGTCCAAGAGTTTTTTAACTCTGCTAAAACCCAATCAAACTCTCAGCCGAAACATTAAAAATCTCTCGGACGAGAGTTTTAAAAAATCTCGTTCAAGAAATTGAGTTGACTATTTACTCGGACGAAAAATTTAAATTTTCACCCACATGCAACTTTTTCATGCAACACTTTTCAAATTGAATAACCTCCAAACAACTGAATCAATATAATGCATCTGTCATCAGAGTCTTTTGACTGTTGGTACCTACTACACATGTCTACAAGATTCTCTACATTGTTGACATCTGCATCCATGAACTTTTCACTGTTGCCAACTCTGATCTGCGCTGTAGTATTTGACACCTATCACTTTCATTTATGTCCTCATGACACCTAACTGCATCAATATAACTGATATTTCTATTGTTGTATTGTGGTCTCCTCATAGCTAGGTTCGATCCATGAGACACACCATCTCTAGGACCCTGCCCAAATTTCTTCTTGGGAATAATTTTGTACATCACCCCACCTCACACCTGGAGGTATAGCTCCATGTACTCCCTCTACCCATCTGGCTTGAAATTTCTCTTCTTGAGTGGTTTCTACCACTCCATGATCCTCCCCATATGGCTGCTCCACATCTTGAGGTTCATTCTTTGGAACCAAGAGTTCCTTATCTGCATGCAAATCAAGCTCCCTCTCAAGGGACAATTACATTTATTTCCCACAATTCCCCATGGTGCACCCCTTGCATGTGTCTATCTGCACAAGAGTACCTTTTGGAAGCCCTGTAGAAATGTTTTGGATGACCTTAAAAGCTCCATGGTGTAACTCACCCTCATCCTAGCTCACCACTTTATCTTCTTTAGCCATTAATGCTACGCAGCCATCTACATCATGTTTATAGAGATTCTTCACAAGAATCCCAAAATTCTTGGCTTGTTATGTTGCTTTCTATTGGAGGAAAAATTTTCCTTCACTGAAAACAAAATCATAGCCTCTATCCTCCAACATTGCGACTCAAACTAAATTTTTCTTCAAGCCTGGTACATGCATTAAATATTTTAATAAAAATGCTTTATCTGGCTATCTCTGCAAGGTAACTGTACCAATCCTAATAGCATTGTACCACCTTTCATCACCCATTTTGATATGCATCTAGAGGTCCTACACCTACAAGCTATTGAAAATTTATTTGTCTCCTGTCATGTGAAAGGATGCACCACTATCCAGGTACCACACCGATCCCATTTCACTTGACTTCATGCATGCAATGAGCAAGAAGTAAATCTCAAATTGTGAGGCCAAAGCCTCACCAGCTGCAGATCCTGAATCCTTATTGTTCTTCTTCTTTCGTTGACAATTAGTGGCATAATGTCCATGCTCGAGACAGTGAAAACACTTCGCTCTCGACATGTCGTGATCCTTGCCTTCTTCGCTGGACTTAGATTTGGAATAGGATTTCTTTCCATTCACGTTCTTTGCCTTACCAACCAAGGTACAATTTTCTTCATCCTCTTCCTTAGATCAAGATCCATCCCTGGTATTCTGCCTAAATTTTTTTTACACCAAATACGACCAATGTCATTCCCAATCTGGCTAATTCTCCCTCCAATTGACAGAGTCCTGATAACTATGCCAACCCTTGGGAAGGCCTAGAAGAGCTAGGCTCACCAAGTCATCATCCGTGACAATAATTCTGATGAACCCAATCTCATCTCGACATTGCACACACTTTGTTAAATATATCGGAATAGTGTCACCTTTCTCCATTTTGATTTTCTTGAGCTTGTCCTTCAGTGCCAATTTTCAATAATCACTACTACTTTGAAACATATCTTTCAAAGCCTTCCACATTTCACATGGAGTAGCTTTTCCATTGATACTTGAGAAAATGTGGTCTCATACACCCTCTAGTAAGATCCTCCTCGCCCTTGCAACCTTATTTTTCCAAGCATCAATATTTGTGGAATCTGCTACAACAGGTTTGGGAACATCCTTATCACTGAATTCTTTCAACCCATCGTCCTCCAGTACTACCTTGATCCTGTCTTTCCACGCAATATTATTGGAACTACCCTCGATTGCATACTCCAATCTCAAGCCATTGAAAGCCATTTCGATCCTCATTCACTTCTCACACCAAGAATAATTTTTCAAATTCAAATTTTATTCAGTCACAAACTCAACTTCTCCTCCACTATAGTGACTTCTTTTGCTTTGATAACATGTATAAATTATAAAACATATTTACATAAATGGATTCAATCTGATCAAGCAATGTACTAAACCTAGATATTGAATCCTTCTACAAATCAATTGTGGAAATTAAACACAATCGTGAATCACAACAAGTGCAGAAATAAACAAATTAAACCACAACACATATAATTTCACGAGGAAAGCTTAATGCTCAAAACCCCTCTATCATAGATTGTATATTCCACAATGAATCATGAAACAATTACAATCCACTCTTCTCGCAAGAGTCTCCTGCACTCTGCCTATTGTCTCACACTAATGCAGACAAAATTTAGCCAACACTTAGCCAATTCTTGGGCTGTCTTTAGCTTGCGTTGCTCACGCAATTCTTGATGAATGCAATCCTTATTTTTTAGAATTTTCAGCCTTCCTCGACTGCACAAAGTATCATGGGCATCCTGTGGTGTTTTAACTACATCTGGGTAGCCTGCTAATATCACAACTGGTAGTTAACCTCCCTTTTACCTTTGTCTCAACTGGGTCTCCATTGGAACTGAGATGCATGAAACTATTAATAGTAAATCATGAGTTGCATTGGAGATCACTTATTGTGAATTAAATAATATTTAATTCACTTGATCTTCCACTAGTGTAACAAACAATTACAACTAGTCCAACTGACTTTAACTCACCTAACTGAGTTAACTACTTACTCATGCACTTAACTACAACTTGAACTCTAAAACACATAAAATCACTCTACATGCCTCACCAACTACCCTCAACACTAATTTCATGAGCTAACTGAGTTGATCACACTCACTTAACTATTAGAAGTGATTATGAGATAAGATAACATTTTATTGTCCAATTTAATTAAGGGATAATTAAATTTGACACATAACCAATTTATTAAATAAATTTAATTTCATAGAAATTTATCGCTAGGACCCATCACTACACAACTTGTGGTCCCACACTGGTGTAGGTGCCATCATGTTGTTTCTAGATGTCAATTTCACAGTTTCTTGTTGAAAACTTCAACAGATTAATTTAACATATATTGTGGTCATTTTAATAGAGTTATTATATTCATTATCATTATCATTTTTTTTGGTAAATTTTTGGAGTTTTGAAATTATTCCAAACTTAATTGGCTTTAAAACTAGCTGCAGGTAACATCAACCTTTAACATAACTGAATTTTTTCTCATGGAATTTCAAACTAGTGACCTTCACATGAAGAAGTGACTTAAAAGTACACCCATCATTATCTATTATATACCATCTAGACTTATTATGTTCTTTATTGAATTGTATTATATTATATTGATTTTAACATTAAATTTAATATCATTTCTTTTCTTAATATGCATAAATTGAAACATAAAATTTGATTTGATTTTCTACATATTAAATTAAATATAAATTAATAATATGTTTCTATACCAAATTAGTTGTAAAATATAATGATTGAGTTTTTTTTTAATTCATTAATTTATATAATGAATGATAATGTTAATTTTTACACTTGATTGAATTCAACATTTTCTTATCACTAAACAAAACACAATACATCTTTAAAAAGATTAAATAAAACATAATCATATCTCTTCGTAACATTAAAATTGAAGGGAAATGAAAAATTAAAACACCTAAAGCAGAAACAAATAAGCATATATAAGAATAATGAAAACAAGGTGATAAATAAGTCACCGCACATAACTTTGAAACGTTTTTTTTTTTTTTTCAGAAGAAAAAAAACGCTGTTATATATATTGAAAATATATGACAGTACATGTACATCATAACAGTCTCAGCTGATAAAAACTTAACTGTGAGACAATCAGAAATCCAAATTGTATGCAGAATTACTCAATTGAGGAAGTAATTCGATGCATAATCAAGCAAAATAATGGGACATTCCAGCCCTTTACTGATAGAAACATGAATCCCTGTGTAAGATAAAGAAAATAACCTGATACATATAGTATGAAAATATCCTTGTTATAATACATAAGGTGAAGCATATAATATAGCAGAAGTATTGAAAACAATCAACCTAGAATGAAGAAGGAGAGAGATGATAGTTGAATGATCAGCACCCCTTCTTATACAGGGAAAAATCTGTACCGGCTCGCTTGCATAGTAGCTGTAGACAGGCTCGCTTGTAGTAGATAATTAGTCAAGCTCGCTTGAGAAAATAAGAAATACAAATGACCAGGCTCGCCTGAGCAGAGGATGGAAAGCTCGGAACATCTTGAAACTAGACCTGTAGAAACGTTGAAGGAAATCCATCCAGCCATCTCCAAAAACTTGTATCTGGCTCGCATGATGCAGATCCAGCGGAAAAAGTCCTAATGTGAACAAAAGCCGGTAGTATGGTGCACTGATAAACGTGATGCCTTTGAGATTGCGAGTGAACCAAAACCAATGAGCCAGCATATAGGTAAAGCACTGCAAGAAAAACCTCTAGCCTTGTGGATAAACCCAGAAGTGGAAAAACTAAACCGCCATCTGCAAAAAAAAAAAAAAACTATTCGCCCGAGCAACATGAGCTGAAGGGGAGGGCGAAAATCATTTGGAGACCCAAGGAGGGTCACAAACTCCATCCACCCTGGGATCATCAGCTGAATAAATAGGGACCTCCCGGAGGTCAAGAAGTTCATCCCGGAAGAGAGATTTTGTTTCCGGCCTCCCTCTGAAGTGTCTGGATGCGAACTTCGTTTTCTTCCACACCGTAATGTTGCAACCCGAAGCCGGCGAGATGACAATATCAGGATTCCTAGGGATATTCTCAAATATAGTAAGGGCAGCCAAGTCAAGGTACGGGTTGTTTAAAAGGGATTTGACATCACATCCAATAGTATTTATAGGTGATCCCGATAAGTCTCCATTCACGATATTATGTGGAGAGGGAGGAGGATGTGGAGGGGATGGGGGTGTATATGAAGAAGCAATTGTGGGGCATGTTTGATGGTGATCAGCTAGAGCAGTAGGGACATAAGGTGGGTTCGGTAAATTCACCCTTTCGGTATTGTGCGAAGGGGGAGGTGTTGCGTCTTCTAGGGGCGGCATGGATGGGGAGGTGTATGATGGCTCAGTGATGGGACAGGTTTGATGGTGATCAGCAAGAGTAGTAGAGGCATGCGGCATTTTATCCATCCTCATGATAGTCGATTCCAAGTTTACTTCGGCATCTAATTGCATGGGCGAGCTGGAATTGTTTTTTGAAATAGTAGGAGCCATCAGCTCCTTGTCTGGTGGAGTTAACTCCGCAGATTGTTCATTAACATTAGCAAGCAAATCAGTGGCAGGATCTGCAATAGAAGAAATACCTGATGGGATGACATTTCGATGATCATTTGGATTCAGCTTGCCATTTGCACCTGCTGATCTTTGATTGTCCCTACGGGGCTTCCAATGCAGCCAAGGGCAGTTGTCCTTCAAATGTCCCGTGAAGTGACAAACCAGGCAGCGGAAAGGTATGCCGCAATAATCCACCCTTTTCCTATGTCTTCTCGAGCCCCAGACAAGGTCAACATCCGCGGGAAAACCGCCAGAGAAGACCATTTCGACTAATATCCATGCAGTGCGTTTGTCAGTGGCACCAAGAATACTTGGGTCGATGTATTTCGTGCATCCAATGGAAATTCCAATGGCCCTTAATGCATTTTCCATCCAGAACTCCAACGGAAGGCCCGGGAGCTTTACCCACACGGATCTATTCTTTGGAGCCTCCATTATTGGATTAAAACCGAGGTACCAGGGCAGAAGTTGTAAAAAACTATTTCCACGAACCCATGTCTTGTTAACAATCAAGGCAACATCATTTTCATTCTTAAAATGAATACTATACCAATTATTTAGGAGCAGACTGACCTCCGGAGCATATCCCACAATTGGAATCCAAACATTCTTAGCACATTCCAGCATATCACTCACATGACCATCGACAAACATCCACCGTCCAATTAGTGCACGCTTTTGCAAACTAATGACTCGCCCCCAAAGATCGTCATGTTCCAGCACCACTTCTTTGATCTCCACAGCAGGCTTGAAGCAGGCCAATCGATTCTTTTTCAGCTTGTGTCCGCCTCTACGAGACGATCCATTTCCCTGTTGACACGCATGAAAACCTAGAGGCGCGATGATGGATTGAGCAATAATAGAAGCATCCAGCTCAAAATCCAATTGCCCAGTTTTTGCATCAACCCCCGAGGCACTCGTCATGGCAACTTGGCCGACGTGTCATAGGATAACAGATCAGGGAAATCAACGTAAGAGTATGCCGCCAGGGAGACGAACCAAATGAAGGGCTCGTTTAATCCGAAACAAAGGTGCCGCCTGTTACAGTGCAGATTTGTCCAGATTTGTAAAATCATCAAATGGTATCTTCTCTGTTGTTGACGTGGGTGTAGACAGATTCTGCAATGTAAGTTCCTACTGTCTTCTCACTTGCCACAGATATCTACTCTGTCACTTTTAACTCCTGCGGTCATCTCACACATCCTTGAAAGGTATCAATAATATAAATATATGATTGTGCGGATATGAGAAAGTTTTATTTAATTAAAACTATTAAGCATTCCTCGGATATACTTTCAATTAAAAAGATTCTCTTTCTTCTCTGACATAGGCTAGTATTGCTAGCATTTCGAGCAATTAACAATGAATTTTGAACTTGTTGGGGTGGCATGAGGAATTTATAAGAGTCACATTTAATTAGCTTATGAGACGAAATGATAGATATCAATATATCTTAATAAATGAAATAAGTTCTAAAGCAAAAACAGCAGTGACACACATTGATATTAAATTCTATAAACCTTTCCAACAATTTAAGAATTAAGAATATAATTTTTCATGATTTGAAATTCCTTAAAATTAGGAATATAATTGTTGTCGAGCCATCTAAGGTTGGGATTACCGTAAATCCATGATTTCCTCAAAATAATCAATCCGAGCTAGTTAGTTAGTAATACGTAGTGAAAGTGGATGGCACAATCGTTGCATGCGAAAATTAGTAGATATGAGTGTCATAATAATAATCCCTGGACTTGAATATAATTGTATCGCAAATTTGGTATAGCATTGCAATCATGGGCATGAATGGCGTGCACAAGCCATATATATGTACCAGGACAGTAGCCCTACCTTTGTCGTGCAAACATTATTCCAATATGGGTGGGATTACTGGCTCTTTTAGGGATTACATTACAAGAAGGAATTATTAGAAACGTTGTACCATATACATTACCTGGCAAACATAATTCCATGGGTTTGATCACTGACTGTTGCGAAGGAATTATTAGAAAAGTCGTACTGCATCTTGAAAATTCATATGGTATTAGAGAAAACGACGAATGAACTAAAGCACGATACACAAATGGAATATTACTGTGGTGGAATATTTATAGATTATAGTGTGCAGTTATAATTGTATTTTGGAGACACTTGAGGTCTTGCTCCCTATCAATTTTCCAGTACGAAGTGCACAATTATTGTCTTCAGCATTTGCGTCTTGGTATACAATATTTACAGACAACTGTGAATGGAAAGAATACGGAATTAAAAAAAATAAAAGTAGAGAAACATTCCAGCATAGTATCAACGACAATTTGATCACAGAAATGAATGGAAGAATACGGATTCAACGAGCAATGACAAATCTATCACATATGGGAGGAAAAAACAAGCTCACTAAATAGCTTCCACCGATAAGTTGACAATTGATTCGTAATTTGTGTTAAAGTAAACGCCGATGAAGGAAGTAACCGAATATATTGTACAATTGCGCATTTTAAGACTAGGGTCAATCATTAAAACTAGACTATCGTTTCATAAAATGTAGCAGAATATGTTTATAATTAATTAAGTAAATCCGTAGAAATGATGGAAAAATATTTCAATGATCAGTTTGAGAGAAATATAATATAAAATCATCAGTTTAAAATAAATAAATAAAGCCTTGCATAAGAAGCATGCAAATAATAAACCCCAAAAAAGAAAAAAGAAAACTTCTGCTTGGTCATTGGCAACGACCAACAAACACGCAATCAGAAATGGTATGTACTCCTTTACTTTGTATATCGTTCTCTAAATCAGTACGCGGTTAATTTGATTGTAGATTTGGGTTATTTTACATATTTATTTATAATTAAATGTTAATTTAAATTATTTAAAAGTCCATTTTTATATAATTAAATTTCTTATTTATTTAAATTTATAATTAAACTTAACATAATTTAATTTTAAACATTTTTCAAATCATTTCCTTTTATAAAAATACTCCTCATAAAATATATTTCCACTAAGTTAAGCTTGCACTAGCCTCTTCAAGATTATTCATTTCAATAACAAAAAAGTGTTATTACTTCAAGTAATCATCTCATGTTTTAATGTAAGATAAATCTATATACGTAAAAGATTATTTCATTTCAATAACAAAGGAGTCTCATATTCTAATGTAAGATAAATAACAAAGAAGTATCATATTCTAACGTAATATAGATGAATATACAACTCTATCTATATGGAAATTCTAAAATAATGCCAATTATCTTTCATCCATATCTTTCATCTATAACTTATAGATTACGAAAAATATCTTACAAATTTTAAACACAAAACATTGATTAAACTTTAACACATCATTAAATTGGCATTACCACTCCACCCACCTCTCTCCATATTACTAGATAATTATTACATTATTAAATATTATATCAATAATAAATTATCTATTAAGATCACTAGCATGCCATGCCATGCCATACTATACTAGGCTATTGTTGCAATTCAAATAATGTAATCTTACTCTAATTGTGGGTGCCTTTAGTCAAATCATTTAATCATTTGATTCTCTTAAATTTATTTAAATTTTTAATAATAATAATTATAAAAATATTATTTATATCTATTTAGCTATATATGTTAATTAGAAATTGAGTTTAAAATTAAAGTTTTTAATATTTCTTAAGGTTTCCAATTTTCTCTCTTAAATCTTATAAATTATAATTTTTGTGAAGTTAAACTTATATTGATTTTCTTAAAAAAGTTAGAACCATAACTTTCTTAGAGTGCTTAAATCTTTGGCATTATTAAATAGTTCAATAATATATGAATTATTAAAATAGCATTGAGCATATCAATAATTAAATATAACATTGAGAATTAAATATAAAATTGAGCCTAGCTTAGAGTTAGTTAAAGTGTGTTTATTTACTATGTATTTTTGTAACTATAATCCGAAAGTCACTACATACCCTTATGTAAATTTTCCTTCTTTATATTAATAAATTTCTTGAAGTGGTCGGGTTGACTTAGGTCGTAGATTTTTTCCCTCTTTGAGGATTTTAACCACTTCAAATACTAGGATATGATCTGTGATTTGTTTGTGAGAAGTGACCTTTGATGTTTGATCTAAAAAACTTACGCTATAAATTCCTACACTTACACTCTATAATAGATAACCCACTTAAAAGTCCCATCTGTTGAGTGTCTTTTGTAAAAATGGTTATAGCAGGTCGCAAGGCCTTAAAGCTTAACTCAAAGAAGAAAAAGGTCTTTCAATTAGAAATAATAAAGACCCTAGCCATTGGTCCAGCAGTGTGTGTCTTCCGTTCATTCAAGGAGCCACTGATAAAATTGCTAGGGTCGTTCAAGCTCCTAAACACGATTCGCAGCTCTCTCAAATCGGTTAAGGATCCGATTTATTTTAGGGATGGGAAAGGTGTCTACGTCATTCCTTGTTCTTGTGGGACTCCCTACATTGGTGAAATGGGATGGTCTATAAATCAAAGAATTTGTGAGCATGCTGCTGACATTAAACATGGAAGATCCTGCTCATCTGCCCTAGCTGAACATGTAGAAAAGAATAACCATCATATCTGCATCAAAGAGGCTAAGGTCATCGCTAGGATCGACCATTTCTATCGTCGGAAGCTTAGAGAAACCTTAAAAATTGAAAATAGACTCGTTAATCTCAATATAGATGATGGTTGGACCATCAGCAGGTGTTGGATACCTGCCCTATTTTCATGATTTATTTATTTATTTTTTAATTTTTATTTATTTTATTTATTTTTTATGTTTTAATTAATTAATTTGATTTTTATTTTTTATTTTTTATTTATTTATTTTTTATATTTTTTTTGTTTTTATTTATTTATTTATTATTATTATTATTTTTGAACCCTTCTCTGCTTATTCTTTTATATATTCTTTTATTTTATTTATTTATTTATATTTATATCATATTTTAATTTATTTATTTATTCATTATTAATACTATTGATTTATTTATTTAATTTTAATTTAATATTTTAATTTTTATATTTTTTATTTATTTATTTAGTTATTTATTTATTTTTATAAAATTTAATTTAATTTAATTAATTAATTAATTAATTAGTTTTTATTTTTTTGGACTTCGCGCGTGGATAAATAAATAAAATTTATAATAGAATAATTAAATCAAACAAATAAAATATGAAATTTATATTTATATTTACTAAATAATTATTTAATACGTTATTGATTAATTGAATAAACTAATCAAATATTTTAATAATAAAAATGAAACTAGCCATTATTAAAAAATATATATAATATTAAAGAAAAAAAAAATTAAAATAAAATAAATTAAAAGTCAAACTAGCCCGTTTTTCCTAAAGGCTAGTTTAGCCTTCTCTACATCTATTTAAACTTAATGTCTTGATCTGATCTCTCACCTACTCCTGATGATGAACCACACTGGTTGGTTCAAAACGCATCGACAATGTTCCATTTCATATGATTACTACCGAAATTTTTTTTACAAAACATAATGTATGTTTTAAAGTTTTCTAATATTATTATATGAAATTTGGTTCACACTCATACTTCCTTTTTTTATTAATTTTTAATTTTATTTATAATAATATATCTCTGATTTATTAATTACATATCAAATAATATAAATAAATTATTCATTTATTTACATCAATGTTAATAATCCTATAAATTTAAATCAATAACCCATTTATTAGTATATAACCCATTTACACACATATAATTGGCTAACTTGCTTACATTCTATAATAGATAGCCCACTTCATATATAGTTGAACAAAAAATTTATAATTAAAGAAAGGCATGATGTATATTTTAAAGATATTTAATATTACTATATGAAATTTTAGAAGTTATTTTTTATTATTTATGTTATATTAATAATATATAAATAAATATAAAATTAATAATTAAATTTATATAAATATAAAATATATCATATCTATGGAAAATATATATTAAATTATAAATTACATTAGTGAAGCTGAGAATAGTTTTAAAGTTTTGTAGACTTTATTATTCATTATAAAGTTGATAATAGTTTTTAAGTTGGTGTGGGTAGAAATGGTTTAGTTTTATGTGTTTATGTGAATTTTTTACTTTTGTATGTTGGTTTTAAAATATGATTATTTTTATGGTGGATTGATTTAATATATATTGTGGTGATTTTAATAGAATTATTATATTTATTATGTTTATCATATTTATTTTTGTTTATTAAGTTGTTTGAGTTTTGAAATTATTATATGTTTAATTTTTGGCTTCAAAACTAGGTGTGACTAATATCAACTCATAACATGATTGAAATTTTTTTCATGGAATTTCGAATTAATCATTTTCACATCAAAGAGTGATTTAAAAGTACATCTCATTAGTATCTATTATATAAGACTTGGACTTATTATGTTTTGTATTGAATTGTATTGTATTATATTAATTTTAGCACAAAAATTAATATCACTTTTTTTTTTCTTAAAATGCATAAATTTAAACATAAAATTTTATTTTATTCTTTTATATATTGAATTGAGTACAAATTAATTATAATTTTTTATAATAAATTAGTTGTAAAATATAATTATTGATTTTTTTTTTAAATTCATTAATTGGTATAATAAAAGATAATGTTAATTTTTTCAATACATTGAATTCAACATTTTCTTTATCACTGTAAAATACACATCTTAAAAGAACTAAACAAAATACAATACATCTTTAAAAAAATAAAATAAAACATAATCATATATCTTCGTAACATTAAAATTGAATGGAAAAGAAAAGTTTAAACATTTGAAGAAATACGAGGATGAGACAAATAAGCATACATAAGAATAATGAAAACAAGGTGATAAATACTACATACTAGCACAACCACATTATATTTACTAATGTGGTTGATATACGCCGATAGGCCTATATCCACTACCCATCACATTAATTTATATATCAATAAATAAATATTATATATAATAATTTTATTATATTAACTTGAAACATATATATTATATATTAATAAGAATATTAATATATTAAATATATTAATTATGATTAAAATCACAAAAATATTTTATATATATTAATAATATTATAATAAGTATTAATAATATATATTAAAAATATTTATTAATATATTAAAAATATTAACTATATACATACTAGAAATTAACTTGAAATATATATAATATATATTAATATAAAAATAATATTAATAATATATAATAATTTAATATTTATTTATATACTAATATCATAGATGGTTATATTATTAATAAACCAAAAGAACTAATAATATATTAATACTATATATTATATCATAGTTGATTATATTATTAATAATATATATTAATAATATTATAATATTACTAATAATCATTATTAATAAATATTTGAATATTTATTTATAATGATTATTAATAATATTATAATATCATTAATATTACTAAATAAATATTATAATATTATAATATTATTAATAATATATATCAATAATATTATAATATTACTAATAATCATTATTAATAAATATTTGAATATTTATTTATAATGATTATTAGTAATATTATAATATTATTAATATATACAAAAATATTTTATATATATTATTAATATTTTAATAAGTATTAATAATATATATTAAAAATATTTATTAATATATTAATAATATTAACTATATACATACTATAAAGTGACTTGAAATATATATAATATATATTAATATAAAAATAATATAAATAATATATAATATTTTAATATTTATTTATATATTAATATCATAGATGGTTATATTATTAATAAACCAAAAGAACTAATAATATGTTAATAATATATATTATATCATAGTTGGTTATATTACTAATATTAAAAATAATATTATAATATTACTAATAATCATTATTAATAAATATTTGAATATTAATATATAATATATATTAATATATTAATATATTAAACTCAAGAGAGTAATAAAGCATATGAAACAATATTTAAAAACAAAAAACCTAAGAGATTAATAAACCCTGACAATTAATATTTTAAAGTGAAGATATTAATAAACCGAAGGGATAATTAATAATACAAACCCAATGTCATCATAAACCAAAGGTTTAAATACTATAAACCAAAGGAATTGGTGAACCCAACGAATAAATATTATAAACATAAGGGATCAATATTAAAAACACGAGATTAATAAACCATAAGAATTGATATTTTAAACTAAAAAACCTAATAAATTAATAATCCATAAGAATTAGTATTTTAAACATAAGATATTAATAAACCAATGAGATTACTAACATTATAAACCAAAAGAACTAATAGACCCAAGGGTTTAATATTATAAAGCAAAGGAATCAGCAAACCCAAGGGATAAATATTATAAACCTAACAGATGAATATTATAAACAATAGAGATTAATAAACCCTAAGAATTAATATTTTAAACTTAAAAATCCAAGAAATTAACAAACCCTTATAATTAGTATTTTAAACTCAAGAAAGTAATACACTGAATGTGTGATTAACATTATAAACCAAAAGAACTAATAAACCCAAGGCTTTAATATTATAAAGCAAAGGAATGAGTGAACCCAAGGAATAAATATTAAAAACCTAAGGGATCAATAAGGCCAAGGGCAATATTAAAAACAATAGAGATTAATAAAACCCAAGAGTTTAATACTACAAACCAAAGGAATTGGTGAACCCAAGGGAAAACCATTACCCAACAAATTATAAACCAAAGGAATTGGTGAACCCATGGGAATTGATTTAAACATTGAGACAATTGCTGTCACAACGCGACGTTTGGATCAACTATGACCAAGGTTGGCCATGGGTGATTTTCATATTGAGACAATATTTGTAGAATGTGACATTTGATCATGGATGACATTGATCGATTATTCATATTATAAACCAAAAGAACTAATAAACCCAAGGGTATAATATTATAAACCGAAGGAATTGGTGAACCCAAGGGACAACCATCACCCAACAAATTATAAACCAAAAGAAATTGGTGAACCCAAGGGAATTGACTTAAACATTGAGAGAATTGTTGTCACAATGCGATGTTGGACCAACTATGACCAGGGTTGGCCATGGGTGATTTTCATATTGACACAATATTTGTCAGAATGTCACATTTGATCATGGATGACATTGATCGATTTTTCATATTATAAACCAAAAGAACTAATAAACACAAGGGTTTAATATTATAAACCAAATGAATTGGTGAACCCAAGGGACAACCATTACCCAAAAAATTATAAACCAAAAGGAATTCGTGAACCCAAGGGAATTGATTTAAACATTGAGACAATTGTTGTCACAATGTGACGTTGGACCAACTATGACCATGGTTGGCCATGTGTGATTTTCATATTGATACAATGTTTGTCATAATGTGTCATTTGATCATGGATGAAATTGATTGATTATTCATATTATAAACCAAAAAAACTAATAAACCCAAGGGTTTAATATTATAAACCAAAGGAATTGGTGAACCCAAGGGACAACCATTACCCAAAAAATTATAAACCAAAGGAATTGGTGAACCCAAGGGAATTGATTTAAACATTGAGACAATTGTTGCCACAAATGCGACGTTGGACCAACTATGACCATGGTTGGCCATGGGTGATTTTCATATTGAGACAAGGTTTTTCAGAATGTGACATTTTATCATGGATGACATTGATCGATTATCCATATTATAAACCGAAAGAACTAATAAACCCAAGGGTTTAATATTATAAACCAAAGGAATTGGTGAACCTGTGGGAAAAACAATTACCTAAAAAATGATAAACCAAAGTAATTGGTGAACCCAAGGGAATTGATTTAAACATCGAGACAATTTTTGTGACAATGTGACATTGGACCAACTATGACCATGGTTGTCCATGGGTGATTTTCATATTGAGACAATATTTTTCAGAATGTGACATTTGATCATGGATGACATTGATCGATTATTCATATTATAAACCAAAATAACTAGTAAACCCAAGGGTTTAATATTATAAACCAAAGGAATTGGTGAACCCAAGGGACAACCACTACCCAAAAAATTATAAACCAAAAGGAATAGGTGAACCCAAGGGAATTGATTTAAACATTGAGACAATTTTTGTCACAATGCGATGTTGGGCCAGCTATGACCATCGTTGGCCATGGGTGATTTTCATATTGAGACAATGTTCGTCATAATGTGTCATTTGATCATGGATGACATTCATTGATTATTCATATTGTAAACCAAAAAAACTAATAAACCGAAGGGTTTAATATTATAAACCAAAGCAAGTGGTGAACCCAAGGGAAAATCATTACCCAAAAAAATATTAACCAAAGGAATTGGTGAACCCAAGGGAATTGATTTAAACATTGAGACAATTGTTGTCGCAATGCGACGTTGGACCAAGTATGACCATGGTTGGCCATGGGTGATTTTCATATTGATACAATGTTTGTCACAATGTGACATTTGATCATGGATGACATTGATCGATTATTCATATTATAAACCAAAAAAACTAATAAACTCAAGGGTTTAATATTATAAACCAAAGGAATTGCTGAACCCAAGGGACAACCATTACCCAAAAAATTATAAACCAATGTAATTGGTGAACCCAAGGAAATTGATTTAAACATTGAGAGAATTTTTGTCACAATGCGACGTTGGACCAAGTATGACCATGGTTGGCCATGGGTGATTTTCATGTTGATACAATGTTTGTCACAATGTGACATTTGATCATGGATGACGTTGATCGATTATTCATATATAAACCAAAAAAACTAATAAACCCAAGGGTTTAATAAATTTATAAACCAAAGGAATTGGTGAACCCAAGGGACAACCATTACCCAAAAAATTATAAACCAAAGTAATTGGTGAACCCAAGGGAATTGATTTAAACATTGAGACAATTGTTGTCACAATGCGACATTGGACGAACTATGACCAGGGTTTGCCAAGGGTAAACTAATAAACCTAAGGGTTTAATATTGTAAACCAAAGGAATTGGTGAACCCAAGGGAAAACCATTACCCAACAAATTATAAACCAAACGGAATTGGTGAACCCAAGGGAATTGATTTAAACATTGAGACAATTGTTGTCACAACGCGACGTTGGACCAACTATGACCATGGTTGGCCATGGGTGATTTTCATAATGAGACAATGTTTGTCATAATGTGTCATTTGATCATGGATGACATTCATCGATTATTCATATTATAAACCAAAAACACTAATAAACCCAAGGGTTTAATATTATAAACCAAAGCAAGTGGTGAACCCAAGGGAAAATCATTACCCAAAAAATTATAAACCAAAGGAATTGGTGAACCCAAGGGAATTGATTTAAACATTGAGACAATGGTTGTCCCAATGCGACGTTGGACCAACTATGACCATGGTTGGCCATGGGTGATTTCCATATTGAGACAATGTTTCTCATAATGTGTCATTTGATCATGGATGATATTGATCGATTATTCATATTATAAACCAAAAAAACTAATAAACCCAAGGGTTTAATATTATAAACCAAAGGAAGTGGTGAACCCAAGGGACAACCATTACCCAAAAAATTATAAACCAAAGTAATTGGTGAACCCAAGGGAATTGATTTAAACATTGAGACATTTTTTGTCACAATGTGACGTTAGACCAACTATGACCATGGCTGTCGATGGGTGATTTTCATATTGATACAATGTTTGTCACAATGTGACACAATGCGACATTGGACCAACTATGACCAGGGTTGGCCATAGGTAAACTAATAAACCCAAGGGTTTAATATTATAAACCAAAGGATGACATTGATCGATTATTCATAGTATAAACCAAAAGAACTAATAAACCCAAGGGTTTAATATTATAAACCAAAGGAATTGGTGAACCCAAAGGACAACCATTACCCAACAAATTATAAACCGAAAGGAATTGGTGAACCCAAGGGAATTGATTTAAACATTGAGACAATTGTTGTCACAATGTGACGTTTGACCAACTATGACCATGGTTGGCCATGGGTGATTTTCATTTTGAGAAAATGTTTGTCATAATGTGTCATTTGCTCATGGATGACATTGATCGATTATTCATATTATAAACCAAAAAAACTAATAAACCCAAGGGTTTAATATTATAAACCAAAACATTAAGCGACTGAGGAAAATCGTACCCAAGTATAAATAGCAAGGGTGGTGAACCCAGGGGAATTGATTTAAACATTGAGACAATTGTTGTCGCAATGCGACGTTGGGCCAAGTATGACCATGGTTGGCCATGGGTGATTTTCATATTGATACAATGTTTGTCAGAATGTGACATTTGATCATGGATGACATTGATCGATTATTCATATTATAAACCAAAAAAAATAATAAACCTAAGGGTTTAATATTATAAACCAAAGGAATTGGTGAACCCAAGGGACAACCATTACCCAAAAAATTATAAACCAGAGTAATTGGTGAACCCAAGGGAATTGATTTAAACATTGAGACAATTGTTGTCAAAAATTATAAACCAACGGAATTGGTGAACCCAAGGGAATTGATTTAAACATTGAGAGAATTGTTGTCACAATGCGATGTTGGACCAAGTATGACCATGGTTGGCCATGGGTGATTTTCATATTGATACAATGTTTGTCACAATGTGACATTTGATCATGGATGACATTGATCAATTATTCATATTATAAACCAAAAAAACTAATAAACCCAAGGGTTTAATATTATAAACCAAGGGAATTGGTGAACCCAAGGGAATTGATTTAAACATTGAGACAATTATTGTCACAATGCGACATTGGACCAACTATGACCAGGGTTGGCCATGGGTAAACTAATAAACCCAAGGGTTTAATATTATAAACCAAAGGAATTGGTGAACCCAAGGGAATTGATTTAGACATTGAGACAATTGTTGTCACAATGCGACATTGGACCAACTATGACAAGGGTTGGCCATGGGTGATTTTCATATTGAGACAATATTTGTCAGAATGTGACATTTGATCATGGATGACATTGATAGATTATTCATATTATAAACCAAAGGAATTGGTGAACCCAGGGGAATTGATTTAAATTATTTGTTTTGTTTAGGGAATGAAACATTTTAGAATAATTAGTTTATATATATATATATATATATATATATATATATATATATATATAGTTTAAATGAGAAATATGGTTTATAATTCTTCCATCAAAATATGTTATTGATTGAGCACAAAAGGAATTAGATATCTCTATCATATAGGTTTTTCTAATGCATCTATTGGTCCAATAACGTTTTTAATTAAAATGAACCAAACATATGTAATTTTTTTTGTTCTCATTATAGTTGACATTATTTCTTAATTTAATGAACATTTTATTTTTATTTTAGGCAAGATGTGTCAAAGCTAGAGTAAGATGCATAAAAAAAATTACACATCTCATACACTTTTTATAAAAAAATAATAAAGATTGTATTACTTATACTACCAAATTTATATTTTTAAACCTTTTTAATATTTTAGTTTCCTAAATTAATATTTAAAACATATGATATAAAAAACTTAATTTTTTAAAGTAAACTTTAAGTTTTATTTCTATTATTAATTTCATTTTTTTTTTATTATAAAAAAATTAATAATGATAATTAATAATAATGATTAGTGTTTATTAAAATTTATCTTGAAATTAAAAGAAATAGAATTCGTTTAAATTTTGTATGTTAAAAATAAAAAACAATCCAAATTATTATATAAAAAAATTAATAATAAAATTAATATTTCCCAAATAAAATCTAATATAAAAATTTGTTTATTAAATTTATATTTATAATTTATTTGAATGACTTTCAAATGTAAAAATATATTTTATGGCTTTCAAATCATATGGTACGTTCGAGTTAGTGTGGTTTGTTCCAATCTATATTTTTTTAAATACATAGTTATTTAAAATGAGTTAATTTTTATAATAATAAAGTATTATTTTAAGAAAACAAAACTAAAAAAAACACAATCAACCTTGGCTTTTGTATTCAATTCATGATAAGTATATTAACGAAATTACAATTTTATCAATCTAAGCTAAGTCAAAGAAAATCTTCTCAATATGCTATCACTAGTTTAATTCTTCTAAAGGGATCTCTCATCCTCAACTTTTCTCCATAAAATTCTAACTTATAACCTTGATTGAACTAAACTCCACACAAACTAATTCATTTAAAACTCATATATATATAAAACATATGATAAAATTGTTAATCATAAAAATACATCCCTTCTTTACTATTTATATTATTAATATATAAGTACATTTTCTTAATATATATTGTTAATATATAAATAAATTTTATGTATTATAATAGTTTGTTTTCTTATATCATTAACCCATTCAGCCGAGTTAATGCATTTTCTATCCAAAAGCATTTTTCGGTTACAGTGAGTATTTCGATTTTATAATTTATGAGTCGGTGAAGTAATAATTGTAGTCTACAGAAATAATAAATTATGAGAGTGACCCGTTGGGGTAACCTAGTTGGTTTTTTTTTAACTAGTTCTATTTCAACTGTATTCTCGGATTTTTCAATGCTTTCAGTGTTCCCAAAGCTAACAAAGAATTGTCAAAACTTCAATGTGGTCATGCCTTACTTCTCAGCTCCCACAAATTGGCAAAGCTTGACAGCAGCAGAAGAATAATAAACCTTTTATTTTATTAAAAACTACACAGTTTTGGGGTTTTGAGTAGCATATAAGTCATAAGAGTACTTAAATCCGAACACAAGATGTGTGAAGGATCGAACCTGGATTGATAATAATAAACCCATATCGATCTCTACCACAGCCCAATGATCATAGAAGTAATACAATGGTATAGTACTTAATTTCAACTAACATACGGAGAAAATGTTACCAGTTATCCTTCAAAACCGGTAGTACGATACTGCAGGAGATTAATGGTGGTCGTATGGATAGCCCTACTGGATAGTTGCTTTAAAAGATTGAAGTGGGGTTGGGGCATGTACTGTTTCAGATGTCCATCATTGATCGCTTTAAATTTGGCTTTCATTGGCCACGACCCACTTTAGCTACAACAGCCCAAAAAAACTTGTGGAGTGCACTACTTTCATCGTGTTGTTCACATAGTATAAGTTCCCGGATACCAAGGACGGAAGGGGGCTAGGGCTTCGCCATTCATTTTTTATTACCAGTGCAGACTCTTTTTATATTAACAAGAAGATTGCTGCTAGAATTTTAGAAGACCTTTATCTCTTGCTAAACAAGGTTTCGGCTTATCTTCGCTCTGACCATTGAGGTTTCAAATTTATGTTTTCATCCAGGAATATTGATTAACATAGTTCAGACAACAATGTATTTTTGTTTTCTTGATGGACTGGTTAATAGATCATACAACAACGTATTTTTGTTTTCTTGATGGACTAGATAATATATCATACAACAGTTGTAGGTATTTGATGGGTTTAGAAGCTGTTGTTGTTATTTCTTTTGTTTGAAGCAAATAGATTTATAGATAAGTAGTAATCAGAATCCCGAAGATCCAATTTCACACAATAGATATTCTATGATGTACTGAGAAATTCCGGGAGTCTCAGAATCACGGAAATGTAACTGCCTTTTTCTCTATAAAAGATAGCCGGTTTTTTCATGTTGAAAAAAAAGGTATTTAACGAGCTAATTGGGATTATAAGGCGCATATTGATGAGGTTTATCCCCTTTGTCCCTGTAATTCACTTGGACCAGGAATATGGGAGTTTTATTAAAGGAAAACTAAATGCAGAACATGTATTAGGTCGTGAGGAATGTGACCAAAGGAAAAAATGCCTTATTGAATGTAAGAATTCTCATGGGCAAAAAAAAAGAACAATATATACATGCTTCTCAGCACCTATGGGGTGGAGGACGGAATCCAATTAAAAAGAAATTTGCAATACCATATTTTTCCACAAATATTCAGAGTCAGCCACTAATGCAAGGGCAAAAGTTTAATGCATTGTACAAGAATTCTCAATTTGAAAATATATTATTCAGATGGTAGATTCCTCTATCTATTTTTGCAACAATTCACATCTGTCCAAAATACAATATGAATTCCTAATAGAAGATCAGTCTACAATATCATGAAATTGTATTACAAGCTCAGTAATCTCTCCAATGCAACAAATTACAGTGATCATTCTATATAAATATATATACCCGAAGTCATTCAGATGACTACATTGTTTCCCAGGATGTCGCAGCTTCCATACCATGAAAAGAAACTAAGCCGATCAATTCCTCCACTGTTCCTGCTCTCGTCATCCTCGAAGATGCTACCCCTTGTGTTGAAAATCGCAGATGAGTCGGGTAGTTCCCCAAGGTCCACATATAAATCATCATCATCATCTAAATTATTGGAACCTGAAATGCATAGCTCAGCTACATGCTGCACGTATGCCAGAGGCTCATCTTCTTGAATTTCCATGGAAGAGACGACGCGTTCCACTCCTCCACCGTTACCCCCGATTTGAAACAACCAGGGCGCCCACAACGTCTCCTCTCACGACGTGTCCTTGTCCGCGGGCGCCTTCAGACACCTGGCATAACAGTTTCACACACTTGGACAAGCGTTAATCTTTCAGTTTCATTCGAAATGTTAATCTTGATAGGTGGCAATTAATAAATGGCACAGTAAATTTTTAATCAAGATTTGTAAAAAAATAATTTAAGTACGGTTTAAACATGTGATTTAGATATGCAAGGAAGTTAGTGGAGTAGATTTGATCCATTGATTGAGTGGCGACGACCAGAATATACCGACATATTTCAATCTAGAACATCAGATCAAAAACATTAATTAGCATAATCACAAAAGAGCCTACCTCCAATAGGGAGATATGCCTATCGGCGTAATAATTTTAAAATATATATATATATATATATATATGATTGTGCCGATATGAGAAAGTTTTATTTAATTAAAAATGCTAGCATTTCAAGCAATTAACAATGAATTTTGAACTTGTTGGGGGACATGACAAATTTATAATTTATAAGAGTCACATTCAATTAGCTGATAAGACGAAATGATAGATCTCAATATGTCTTTATAAATGAAATAAATTTTACAGCAAAAAAACACATTGACATTAAATTCTATAAACCTTTCCAACAATATAATTAAGAATATAATTATTGATGATTTGAAATTCTTTAAAATTAATAATATATTTTTTTTCCAGCCATCTAAGATTGGGATTACCGTAAATCCATGATTTCCTCAAATAAATCAATCCAATCTAGTTACTGAGTAATGCGTAGTGAAAGTGGATGGTCCAATCGTTGCATGCGAAAATTAGTAGATATGACTGCCGTAATAATAATCCCTGGACTATTATAATTGTATCGTAAATTTGGTATAGCATTGCAATCAAGGGCGTCCACACACATATATATATGTGTGTGTGTGTACGAGGACAGTAGCCCTACCTTTTCCTGCAAACATTATTCCAATATGGGTGCGATTACTGGCTGTTTTAGGGATTACGAGAAGGAATTATTAGAAAGGTTGTACCATATACATTACCTGGCATATATAATTCCATTGCTTTGATCACTGCCTGTTGCACAGATGACACGAAGGAATTATTAGAAAAGGAGTACGGCATCTTGAAAATTCATATAGTATTAGAAAAAATGACGAATAAACGAAAGCCCGAGAAAAAAATGGAATATTACTGTGGTGGAATATTAGTAGATTATAGTGTGTAGTTATAGTTATATTTTGGAGATACTTGAGGTCTTGCTCGCTTTCAATTTTCGAGTGCGAAAGTGCACAATTATTTTATTCAGCGTTTGCATCTTGGTATACAATATTTACAGACAATTGTGAATGGAAAGATTACGGAATTAAAATAGAAAAAATAGAGAAACATTCCATCAAAGTATAACGACAATTTAATCATAAAAATAATTAATGGAAAAATACAGATTTTGCAGCGAGAAAAAAAAAACGAGCGATGACAAATCTATCAGATGGGAGGAAAAAACAGGCTCACTCAATAGCTTCCACAGATCAGTTGACAATTGATTCGTAATTTGTGTTAAAGTAAACATCGATGAAGGAACTTGGAGAATCTATTGTACATTTTACATTTTAAGACAAGGGCCAATCATTAAAACTAGACTATCGTTTCATAAATGTAGCAGAAATGTTTATAATTAATTAAGTAGATCTGATGGAAAAATATTTGAATGATCAAATATAAAATCCTCAGTTTAAAATAAATAAATAAAGCATTCCGTGAAAAGCATGGAAATATTGAATGCAAATAAATGAAAGAAAGCTTCATTTTGTTGTTGGATAGGGAGAGGATTCAAACACAATCTTCAATCACTCTAAATTACAATCTGAATACAATGAACCCAGTGAAGGGTATTTAACCTAAATTGACATGCACACACTCTCATATAACTCAATTTGATCAACTTTCGCTTAACTCACTCATCAAATATATCTATCACTCAACTCAAGTAATTCACTTAAATGTATTTAACCTAAATTGACATGCACACACTCTCACATAACTCAACTTGATTAAATCTTACTTAAATTAATCTCTAACTCACTCACCAAATATATCTATCACTCAACTCAACTAATTCACTTAATTGAATATCTAACAATGCATGCAAGAGGTAATTCTATATTTTAACACTCCCCCTTAATTACGACTGCTAAACTAAAAAATTAACTCATGACAACTCAAAAATGTCTACTGGTCTTTGTCTCAACTAGGCTTACAACACCCAAGTTTCTTTTGTGAAACTCAAACAAATCTACTGCTAATGGTTTTGTAAAGATATCAGCAGATTGATCACTCGATTTACAATGCTTCAAGTGAACTTCTCTATTGCTCACAAGTTCTCGAATAAAGTGATATCTAGCATCAATATGCTTGCTCTTTTGATGAAACACACTATTGTTCGATAGTACAATTATTGATGTGTTGTCACAGTATATCGTTGTTGATCCTTGTTATTTTTGCTTGACTCCATCCAATACTCTTCTTAACAATACTCTTTGACATGCTGCTGAAGTCGCTGCTACATATTCTACTAGTGTTGATGATAGTCACAATAGGGTGCTTCTTAGATTCTCATGTTATCACACCTGAACCAAGATGGAACACATAATTAGATGTGCTCTTCCGATCATCCAAACTTCCTGCAAAATCACTATTTGTGTATCCAATCAAAATCATTTCAAAACTATTTTTCCAAGACTCCAATGTGTCTTTTGGAGTCTCCATAAATATGGAAATCAAACTCACTCATTCCATAATATCTGGTCTTGTAGCTATGAGATACATGAGGCTTCCAACCAATCTGTTGAATAGAGTTGGATTGACATCTACTCCTTCATCATCCTTTCTTAACTTTGTACCTGTTGCAACTGGTGTAAGTATAGGTTTGCAATTATCCATCTTGAATATTTTCAGCAAATCTCTAGGATACTTATTTTGGCAATTAAAAATTCCTTTCTTAGATTGCTCAACTTCAATACCAAGAAAATTTTTCATTAGACTGAGATCTATAATCTCAAATTATTTCATCATGGTTGTTTTAAATTCATTTAATAACTCAAGATCATCTGTAAAAATCATATCGTCAACATATAAGCAAACAATCAAAATCTTTCCATGCTCATTTACCTTTGTGTATAAGGTAGGCTCAAAGCTACTTCTGTAAAATCCATTCTTGATCATGTAACTGTCAATTCTATTATACCATGCTCTAGGTGCTTACTTCAGTCCATAGAGCATTTTCTTCAATCTGTAAACATTATTTTCTTTTTCTTCAAATTCATATCCTCGAGGCTGCTGCACATAAATTTCTTCTTCTAAAAGTCCATTCAAGAAGGCTAATTTGACGTCTATCTGATATACTTTCCACTTGTTCTAAGTTGCTATCACTAGAACTGCTCTTATAGTATCCAGTCTGGCAACCGGAGAAATTTTTTTCTCAAAGTTTATTCCCGGTTGCTGTGAGAATCCGTTTGCTACAAGTTTTACTTTAAATCTGTCAATCTAACCTTTCTCATTCACCTTTTTTCTTGTACACCCACTTCACACCAATGAGATTTTTATCATTTGGTAAATCAAAAAAATCCCATGTATCATTCTTTTCAATTGAATTCATCTCTTCATCCATGGCTTGCACCCAATTTTCATCTTTGATTGCTTCTTCAAATGAAGAAGGTTGGAATTCCAACAATGAAAAATTTGAACTAAGATCCAAATCATTATAAATATCTTTCAGACTTCTCATATTTTTCTTACCATTGCTTGATTCATTACTTGACTTGTTGCTTGGAGCATTCTAGTCTGTTGATCTACTCAAAGATCCATACTGGTCTGAAAATCTTGGAGTCCTTGTTGGTGTGACTATATTTGGTGTCTGCTCTCTTAATTTTTACTGCTCCTTTTCTTCTACATCATCATTTCCATTAATGGTGTTTGTGCATCGGTTGGTTTGTCTACAGTCCCATTCCATGACTCTTTTTTTTTTTAACACAACATCTATACTAATGATTTTCTTCTTGTTAACAGGGTTATACAATTTGTTAGTTTTTGAGTACTCACTATAACCAGTAAATATACATTTTTCACTTTGATCATCTAATTTTCCTCTTATTTTCTTAGGTACATGTGCATAGGCTACATAGCCAAAAACTCTAAAATGAAATACACTGCATGACATACCTAACTATTCTTCTTTTGGAGATCTGTTCATCACACTCTTTGTAGGATATCTATTTATCACATAAACGACACATGCAATTGCGTCCGCCTAATACTCATTAGACAAGTTTCTTATTTTCAACATGCTCTTTGTGATGTTCATGATTGTTTTTTTTTTCACTCTGGTACACCATTCTGCTGCGGTGTGTATCTGGTTGTAAATTGTCTTCTGATTCCATGTTGTTTTGCAGTACTCATGGAATGCCTTCGAATCATATTCTCCACCACGATCTGATCTCAATACCTTGATCTATCGATCACTTTGTTTCTCCATTAAGGCTTTGAACTATCTGAACTTTGCAAAAGTTTCAGACTTCTACTTCAAAAGTAAACCCAAGTCTTTTTGCTATATTCATTAATAAAGGTGAGGACGTAACAACTTCCACCAATCGACTATGTCCTCATAGGTCTACACAAGTCGGTATGCACGAACTCAAGTGGTTTCTTTGCTCTATAAGAAACTCCTTTCGGAAAACTTTCACGGTGTTGCATTGAAAAGATGCAACACTCACAAGTGCTAGGAGGTTATTTTATGGGAGTTAAACCTATGACCATATGTTTCTGCAACACAATCTTAAACCAGAATAATGCAAGTGTCCAAACCGAAAGTGCCATAACCAGTAATCATCAAAACATGTAGTTGTAAGAGAACTAACATGATCATTGTAGTTCATAATTAGAGGAAAGATTTTTTTCCTCAACATCTGCACCTTTGCAATCAACTGCTTGCTTAGGGATTTTTCATAGATAACACAATGTTGCCCCTAAAAGATAACTTTGTATCCTTTCTGTGTCAATTTACCAACACTTATCAAATTGTGTTTGAGCCCAGAGACATAATATACCTCTGATGTGGCCATTGGCTCCCCTTGCTTCGTCACAATGTTGACCACTCTTTTCCCATCTACATCCACAGTCTTGTGAGTTCCCAACTTTACCTATGTCATCATAGATACATCCAAATTTGCAACCAAATTCTTGTTGCCTGTCATGTGGCTACTGCAACCACTGTCTAATAGCCAGACCTTATCAGACGGCTCATGCATGGTGTTGCATGCTAGAAACATGGAGTTACTATTCTTTGTAATAACATTAGCTCTTTGATTTCATTGATTAGTTATCTTCTTCCTACAATCATGAGCATAGTGACCAAATTTATTGCAATAATAATATTTCACCTTCGATTTTTCAAAACTTTTATTGTTGTGAAATCTTCTACTGCTATTGCTTCCACTTTGATGCTCATGCTCTTCTTGGCCATCTCTCTGACCACCATAGATGTTGCCTCGTCCTCTACCTCTTGATCAACCTCTGCCTCGACCTCTTGAAATATAAACTTGAATTTTGAAGGTAGTTTCTAAAGTGGAATCCTTATTTCTGTCTATTCTCGCCTCATGTGATAGAATGGATCCCATTAACTCATCAACTATCAGTGTTGCCAAATCCTTGGCTTCTTCTATGGATGCTACCACAATGTCAAACTTGCTAGAAAAAGATCGAAGAACCTTCTCAATCAATGTTCAACCTTTAATATCTTCACCATATATTTTTAACTGATTGACAACAGACATGACCCTATGCATGAAGGAATCAATGTCCTCTGTCTCCTTCATTTGCAGACTTTCAAAATCTCTCCTAGTATTCTGCAATTTAACAATATTGACTTTGGCCATACCTTGATAGCTTGTCGCCAAAATTTCCCATGCTTCCTTTGTTGAAGAAGTTATCATTATCTTCTGGAACACTGCTCGATCCACTCCCTATTGGATAAGAAGCAATGCTTGTGCATTCTTTCACTTGTCTTTCTTCCATTGCTCTCTGTCTGCATTGCTGAGGGCTCATTCTTCTGCATCGTTATGATGTTATGGAAACCCAAACCTGACATGATCACATATATCATGCACTTTTAGCATAGTCTCTATTTAAATATCCCAGACATCATAATCTTTTTGAGTGAAAGATAGAAGTTGTGGCTGAAAACTTGATGTGTCCATCTTACATAAAAAAATCTTTACCTTATTTTTTATTTTTTATGAAGACTTTGCAAAGCTCCTTAAAAAAAAAATTTCAATAAACTCTAATTTTGGTTTATATATAATAAATCTTTTATTAAATATATATTTTTTTTAATAACCTTCTCTTAAAACCTTGTATTTTAAAAGATTTAAAAAATAAAAAATATTAAAAAAATACATTTTTTTGTTTTAGAAAAATATTTATAGAAACTCTATTTTGCCATTTAATATACCTTTGAAATATTTTATAATAAACTCTTTAAAAAAAGACTTACCATGATTTCTTTTAGATAAAAACTCACGTGCTCTAGCAAAGCGCTTTGTAAAAAGGTAAAGACTTTAATACTTATTCCTTTGAAGAACTAACACATGTGATCCGATCAATACTTATTCCTTTCAAGAACTAACACACGTGATCCCATCTGCGTTGAATCACTCACGCCTGTCCTCGTGCCTGTCCTCGTTTAAACACAAAACACGATTCCGCAACCTCAAAATCGATAGACCGCGGATTAAACCTCGATTTTTAGGGAATCATAAGTTTCATGAAACCTCTGCGGTTTTTCCTAGGAGAAGTTGTGGACCTTTGCATTTTTTTCACTGAAATGTGCGGATCTTTGTGTTTCGTTAAGAAAAATAATTGTTAATTATTTTATTTTATTTTACAGTTTTTTATTTTTGGCTTTTTTCTTTAGATTTGCTCTCATATGGATTTTCTGATCTTTTCATATGGATTTTCTGATCTTTTCTCAGCTCTGATACCTATTTGTTGGATAGAAAGATGATTCAAACACACAATAACAAAAGTATTTCACACACAAAACAATGAGTTGTGACTCTTCAATTAATCTTCAATCACTCTAAATCACAATCTGAATACAATGAATCCAGTGAAGAGTATTTAACCTAAATTAACATGCACATAATCTCACATGACTCAACTTAATCAACTCTTACTCACCAAATATATCTATCACTCAACTCAACTAATTCACTGAAATAATTATCTAGCAATACATGTGAAAAGTAATTATATATTTTAACATTTGTTAATTGACAACGACTAACAAACACACAATCAAAAATAGAATGGACTCCTTTATAGTATATATCATCCTCTTAATTTGATGGTAAATTTGGCTTACTTTATATTTTACTATTTACGAGTTAGTTTTAAACATTTTTAATTTATTTTTTATAAAAATACTCCTCATAAAGTATATTTCCATTAAATTACTTAAGATAAGTTTGCCTCAGGATAATTTCAGTTCAGTGATAAAAACTTTTTATTACATAAAGTTATCCTCTCCTATAAATAAATATATTTAAAAAATTATTTCACTTAATTAACAAATAAGTGTTATTACATAATGTCATCATTTCATGTATAATGTAAGATACACGTATATACAGTTATTTATGTGAAAATATTAAAAAAATACCAATTATCTTTCATCCATGACTTATACATTATGATAAAATAATGTCAATTTAATCTCAATTTACTTACATTCATCACTTATACATTGTAACTCTAGCACAGAAACATTTATTAACCTTGACAACATCACTAAATTACCATTAGCATTCCAACCACTTCTCTCCATATTACTAGATAATTATTTCATTATTAAATATGATATCAATAATAAATTATCTATTAAGGTTACTAGCATTGCATGCCATGCCATATCATACTAGGTTAGTGTTCCAATTCAAATAATGTAATTTTAGGATAATTGTGGTTGCCTTTAATCATTTGATCCTCTTAATTTTATTTAAATTTATAATAATAATAATTATAAAAATATTATTTATATTTATTTAATTATATATGTAAAATAGAAATTGTGTTTCAAAATAAGAAATTTAACATTAATTAATGTTTCTACTTTTCTATTTTAAATTATCTAACTTATAATTTATTGTGAAGTTAAATTTACATTTATATTCTTACAAAAATTAGAGCCACAACATTCTCATAGTGGTTCAATCCTTGGCATAATTAAATAGATCAATAACATATCAATAATTAAATATAGCATTGAGTATATCAATACTTAAATATAATATTGAGCAATTTTAGTGTTGTGGTTTTTATGTTTGAATTTTTGTTTGCTTAGGTTATAGTTCAAGTAAATTTCTATTTTAACACATAATATTAAATTATTTAGTCCTAAAATGTAAATATGCATTGAAACTATTAAATTGTCATGAATCCAAGTAATGAGTTTGTTTGAGGTATTATGTTATATTTTATAGAGTTAAAAGATAATGAATAATTATATAACAAATATAGAAAGTTTTTTTGTTTGGTAGAACAAGGAAGCCATAAATGGGTGAGAGGAGAAGAGGAAAAAAACAATTCAGAACGAAAAAACCATTAAAGTTTTTTCTTTTTCATTTTGGGTAAGTTGGGCTATTCTATTAATTCAAGAACACAAAGTTACATATGCTAAAGGTTGGGTTGGCAAGCTGCACTTAGCCAATCCCAACTTTTGTTTCACGGTTTCTAGTCTACCTCAGGGGAGGAAACCAGGCCGAAACTTAAAACAAAAAATTACAATATGCGCAGTAGCACTGGCATATCTAAGAAACACAAAGTAAACAGTAGCAAAAAGGCACTGATGGTGAGCATGAAAAAAAACATAGGAGAACTGTGCAGCTATGCAGGCTTCACTTTTCATCTTGATCATCAGTATTGGGGACCTCCTCCTCAATGGGGCAGGTAGGCGCTTGCGCAACAGCTTCCTCTGTGTCTGCCACTGTATGCATGGGATTGTGGACCGATGCGCAAAGGATGTGGGAGTCCAGACTCATTTGCCAATTTTTCCATATGTGGCATTCTGCTGTAGAGGTGGGTAGGTCCTCCTGACTCCAAGTGTCTAAGGCCATATCTTGAGAGAGGTTTTTGTGGATATTTTCCCAAAGTTGATCAGAAGTCATTGCCTTCTCCTTGAAGATGCGGCTATTTTATTCCTTCCAAATTTTCTAGATAAGGATGCACAAAATGATCTGCTATAGTCTATTAAGGGGAGTATTGGTATATGGGTTGTCTTGCCAGCTACTTATGGTGTTAATGATGTTGCCCCTTTCTTGGTTGGAATGATGACATAAGACAACAATTCTGTCCCATAAGAAATTGGTGCTAGGACATTGGTCAAATAGGTGTTCAATGGTTTCCATGTTATCCTGACATAAAGAGCATCTAGAGGGTTCTACAAACCCCCTCTTCAAAATATTATCCCATTTGAGGATGCGTCGTTTACTGAGCAGCCACAAGAATGTAGCTATTTTAGGCCACAAATTGGCCTTCCATTTCTTTTTCTAGATGAGATCTGTTGGTCTGAGGTTTTGCTGATGAAGAATGTTGTAAGATTTATTGGTTGACTAATTTCCATTGGGAATATACCCCCCGTGGAGGATGCCAGTCGTGTTTTTACTCTGAATTTTATTTTTGTATTGAGCTCCTCCCATATTTGTATGTGGCTTTCATTGCTCTAGCTATCTTTCCGTCTACTCATATGTAGCCATTTCTTGTAACCTTCCTTGGAGAGTTGCACTCCATAGAGGTCTATGAAATATGGAGGAGAGGCTTGGCATCTGTTACCAGGAGTCCTCCCATAATCTAGCTTTGTTACCACTTCGCAGCTCCCAGAAGCTGTTATTTTGGATCATCCTTTTTTGCTTGCTTGTTTCTTTCTAGATTTTGGATCCAGCCAGATCTATGTTATACCTTATGAGATCCTCCTTTGGCCAGTAGTGTACGTACTTGGTTTCCCATAGGGTGGTCCATGGAGTGATGGGGTTGGAGACCCATTTCCACTAGATGATAGCTCCCATTATGGTATTACTGTGCTCAGGGTCATGCGGTCCTAGACCTCCCTGACTTTTAGGGGTGCAAACATCCTTCCAATTGACTAAGGCCCATTTGTTTTTTTCTTTTCTGCCTCCCCATAGAAAATATTGTTGCAAGTTGTGTAGGGCTTTGAGGACCGATTTAAGAGCTACAAGGACTCAGAAGAGATAGATAGGGAGGGATTGTAGAATAGATTTAATGAGGACCAGACAGGTAGCAAGGTTGAGGGTGCAATGGGTCTAGTTGGATAACTGAGTTTACATTTTGTCTAGCAGATCTCTCCAGGAGGAGTGACTGAGGGTTGAGTCAGTCAGCGGAGCTCCTAGGTATTTGGAAGGTAAAGAAGCAATGGAGAATCCAATGATGCGAGTGATGGCACGCTAGGTTAGAGGGGAGGTATGAAAGAAGAAAATTTGCAATTTTTCAGGGTTGACCTCTGTTTTGGAAGTTTCAAAGAAGGAATTGAGAACGAATTTGAGGGTTCTGGCTTCCTAGACCGAGTAGTAACCCATAATAATATTGTCATTCACAAATTGTTGGTGAGAGGAGGGAGGCAGGTTGTGAAATGGTAAACCAAGTAGGGTGCTAGTCTAGATAGAGCTTTTGAGAAGGAGACCCAATTTGCCATAATGATGAAGTTAAAGGGAGAGGGAGGGTCCCCTTGCATTATGCTTTTCGAGGGGTTGAATGTAGCAGAGACATACCATTGACCATAATGGAGAGAAAGGGAGAAGTGATGGGACTCATGATCCATCGAACCTAGGTATGACTGAAGCCAAAGACTAAAATACATTTTTTTATGTATTCCGAGCTGAGTTTATCAAAAGATTTTGATAAGTCAATTTTAAGAAGCATGCCTGGTTTTTTGGTGGTTTTGAGGGAGTGAATGACTTTAGAGGTTAGAATTACGCCATGAAGAATTTTCTTTCCTTCCACATAACCTATTTGCTCCGAGGAGATGATGAGGGGAAGGAGCTTCTTCAACATGTTAGCTATAACTTTGTTGATAATTTTGTAAATGACATTACAGAGAGCTATAAGTCTGTAATTACTTGGCGAGGCTGCGTTGTATTCCTTCAGTACGAAGGTGATGAAGGTGGAATTTATCATAGGTAGAAGCCAATGGTTCAAGCATGATTCATCCACTATGTCCCAGACTTCGTTTTGGATGGTCTCCCAGAAGAAATGGAAGAAGTTGGTCGTAAATCCTTCGGGACCTGGAGATTTTCTTGCCTTTAGCTAGAAGGCTACATGTTCCACCTCACACAGAGTGGTAGCTACGAGAAACATCCTGTTATGTTCATACGTTATCGGCTTGGGGATATTTTGAGTGATTTCCCCAATGGCCTCATGCCTCTGGTAGTTGGGTTCCTGAAGGATTTCCCTAAAATGATTGCGCAACTCCTTAGTGATGGCCTCTAGAATTTCCAACCTTTCCCCCATTTTTTTCTTCAACACTATAATTCTTTTGTGCATCTTGTGCTGAATGGTGGAACGGTGGAAGAATTTGGTGTTTGTTTCTCCCTATTTGAGCTAGTTGATTCTTGATTTTTGTCTCCAAGGGGCTTCTTCCTGGCTCTGTATTTCTTACAGCTGAATATTTAGGAATTTCTCCTGAAGTTCTGACTCAGCTGCGTGCCCCTCCCGGATCATATTTTGTTGTAGTTTCTTCATTTTTTCCTCCAGATCTTTTTTTTTTGTGAATATGTTTCCAACGGTTGTTTTCTTCCTGACTTTCGATTCGGAACCGATAATTGCCCAATTTTGTGTGGGCAGAACTTTGGTGTCTTGAGGAAGTGTTAGCGGCGACCATTTGGAGCAAACATGGATACGGTTTCTAGAACACGATGGTGTTCGACGAAAAAGGTTTAACGATTAACACCTAGTGGCTTCGTGAAGTTATCGACCAATGACGGGTCCTTCGGGATGATGGTGCTATCTATGTTCCTTACGGCAGATGAGAACTGCTCGACAGACGAATCCATCTTAATCTTAAGGCTATACGGTGGACACCTCATGCTTTTATTGTTCCGTGAATATTTACAATAGGTGTATGAATTATATTTAGTTGCTTTCTCTAGATGGTTTTAGTTTTACTATACGATTCTAAATGCATCCTTACATCTTTCTTTTCCTAAAATTTTTGTCTTCAGCAGAGGTATCCTCAAAATCAGAGGAGGGATCGTTGTTGTTGCTTTTCTACCACTAGGTTGTCTAACACAGTGCAATTCAACATTTTGTGGAAATGGCGTTAGTGAACGGACATGAATGTTTGTGGAGTCGAGTTAAATTTGGCCTGAGTAGGTGTCTGTGGCTGTGAAAAGTTCTCAGGGGGGGGCAGTGCAGAGACAGATAGTTCAGAGCCTTTAGGTGCCTCGTTTGCATCAACCACTATTGTGTTGCTTCATTTCCAATTTTTTTTTAAGATGCTATCCAAAGTAGTGTTGGAACATTTTGAACATTTGGTTCTTTGCATGTGAAAAATTTACGGATGTTCATGAGCTGATCACTTTGTGTGATCATATTTGTGGGATGAGCATTGTATATTCAAAGGGATGAACTGAGATATGATTAGAGTGAAAAGACATGAAATCCAATGACTTGAGGAATCGCCAGTGCCATTTCCCAATTTATCTCCATAGTTCTTTGTTGGGGTTGCTTTCTGCCTCTTTGTAGAACTCTTAAGTGTTACCGTGATGATGGTGTTCCCCATGGATACCCAACAAGAGACCTTTTATGTATATTCAGTGAGTTTTATCATTTTTGGATTTGTTGCTCCGAGATTGATTTGTAGTCCTTGTTGAAGGCTTCCTCTAACCCAATGAGATCCAGGTCTTCCAGATCTATGCTTTTTGGTTCTTCCTACATCGCTTCTAAGATTGATTCCATGATCTGTTCTTTGCCCTTTAGCATGTTGTTTTTCCCTTGTGGCTTTTGCAGTTGGTGGTTTCAAGAAGGTCTTAATAGGGAGCTTGTCTTGTTGAGCCTTTGAGGACTCGACCTGCTCCATGGAGGTATGCCCAACTTCGATGACTCATTCGAGTTAATTTTCATTTAGCTGATTTAGAGTTGTGAAGCTGTTGCTGATCGTGGGTCTTTTTTATTCTACTAAGGGGTGGCTCTCCTGTTGTGTTTTTTTTTTCTTGCCACCGTCGTGAATCCTTCTGCTTCCTATTCGTTGGATTTATTTTCAGCTGTGGCTTTCGTATTTAGGGGACAGTCTCTCAAGAGATGCCCATGCTGGTGGCACTTTCTGCATCTAAAAGGAATGTGCTCGTAATCTACAGTTTGTGTCCATTCAAAATCTGCATGCATCAGACTTACCTCACCTGGTAGTGGTTCGACTAGGTTAATGTCGACACATACGCAAGCATAGGCTGCATAGCGGTTGATCTTGTTGTCCTCTCCGATATTGATGAACTCTCCTAAGGCATTGCCAATGTATCTAAGGGTCATATCGTCCCAATAGTCTTGGGGAAGAGAGTAGAGCCAGATCTGGGTTGAAACACTCAGTTTAGGGTCTAAGGTATAGACTTGGAGAGTTGAAAAAATAGGGACCCCCATCCATTATTCTATCTTTGTCTTCAAAACAAGTGAAGAGTACATTTAAGAAGCCTTTAGCGCACAATTGTAAGTCAATATGGCCTTTAGGTTTCCATTTCGAGGCTATCGATCCTCTCAGTGCTTTTTCAGTGGTCTAGAAGCCCATGAACTTGCCTATCAGTGCATTACATTACATGAGTTGGATTCTGTCATTTATTCGATGCGCTGGGAGTTTTATCATTATTTTCTTGGAGTTCTTTGGTATGCATGTTGTCGATTTAGTGTTTGTTGATGCTTTTGCTTGTGTATTTTTTGGTTGTGCTCTGGGTGTCGCCCATGTAGTTTCTTGAGATAGCCCAGAGTTGTGCTGATTAATGGTATCAGCCCATGCCATCGCCCCTATGGGAGGTTGGCCTGTGAGGGGGGAAGCAGTCAGCCCCCCACTGGAGTCTGTCATCGGTGATCTTGAACCTATCCAGGTGACAAATCACAATCTATCAGTCTCGGGGAGGATTTCTGGCTAGGGCAGCCAATGCCAAAAAAAACAAACCCTAGGTCATGGAAGTCAATCTGGTGTAGAGTTGTGCTAGGGTTTCCGAAAAATCCATTAAAGTTATGTGGCTCTATCCTATCTCGAATATTTTTTTTCATATTTTTCCATGTTATATAAGAAACTTAGTCCTCGTGATAATACTTGATTTGTACTTATGATAATACCTTATGTGTAATTTTCCATAAGAATTTTATTCCCCATCATTCGCCCATTCAAGTTTATTCATGCCCATTCTTCTTAAGAATATAATGAGGAATATGTATCCCCTTTAGTGGATGCCATTCTTTATGATTTTTATAAATAAATTTATGAACTTTGAAATCTCTATGTGATTATGGCTACGTAAGAGGGTTTGGTCATGGGTAGAAACTAAGGAGTTTAAATTTAGGAAAAAAAACCATCGTTATGAAGTGAGAAAATGGTTTAAAAATCTCAAATTCTAATTATAGACACTTATCTAAAATCATTGTTAAGTATTATTATGCTAATGTTTACTAATTCCAAACATTCCATAAAAGTAACTAGTGATTAATACTCTTAATGCTTACTCTAAAGCACTATATGGGATGGATTCTTAATGGACCATATAGTAAAGAAATGATAACCTAACCTTGTGACATCTAAGAGGAAATGATTTGTGATTAATTAAAGATTGAGTGAGATGCATGGATAAACTTTCCTTAATGGAATTCATGGGAAAAGTTTGGTTTTTCGTTTATTCTTTAATATTAAAGGCTAGAATGGGTGAGACCCACATAATAGCCATCACCTTTGTAGTCTCATAATTCAATTTGGGTATTGGGTCGATTTTGACATTTTAACTCTTTTTGGTCAATTTTATGCAAAATATGATATAGATTTGTGGGAATAGTAAGTGGGAGTCATATAATGCCCTTAAAAAAAATTTCATGAGTTAATTCCATTTATTTATTAAAAAATCTACTTTAAACAACATAAAATCACAATCTAAAATCTAATTATACATTTATTTTTATACTATTAATTTGAAAAATTCAATTATAATAAATAATAAAATAATTAAAATCAATTTAATTAATTATTCATTTTAAAAATTTAAAAGTTAAAATTTATTAAATAAAAATTGAGAATAAGAATTAGTTATAATTGAATTACCAATATCCAAATACACTGTAATAATTAGTAATTATTATATAACATTGTGGTGAATGCCTACCCAAATTATAACTTAATGTCAATACAAGGTACACCTTACAGACTTCACTTATGAGGTATGAACAAGATTCTCTCCCTTAACAGCTCTACAAATACGATGAAGATGGAATATATCTATCAGAATTCTTGTAATACTGTTTATGTAACAAGACAGGGAAGACAACGAGACATAAGAAGTACGATGCAAATAATTATGATCATTGTTTCGAAACAGTGAATTATTAGAAAAAAATTGTAGCATATATTTTACCCCAAACAATGTTGAAATGTTATAACTATTACAGAAATGAATTACTAGAAAAGTTGCATAATATGCTCTATCTGGAACCGCAATGAATTATTATAAAAGTACTATTATGGATTCTACAAAACGACGATTATGGATGGAATCTAATATTTATAGTTTATAGTGTGGAGTTATGATTGTATTTTGAAGCGACTGCAAATATCGTTCCTTGAGATCATGACATTTAATTTTTTAGGACGGTACTATAACATTATTTTGTTTAAAAGAAGTTCGAGTCTGACATCAATATTGACCCCAACCACCGTTACGAGAAAATTGCTACGGCCCATAAACGATGATTCGTTCAGATAAATGCAAAACTACGTAATAGGAAATGCATATTATACGTGGAAGAAATAGCGAGCAATAATTTATAGGTATACATTCGCACTGTTGAATGCGAAAAAGCGCAGAAGAAATCCATATTATACGTGCAAGAAATACCGAGCATTTAATTATCGGTATACAGATTTATTAGAGCTGGGAGAAATAACGAGCAATCAATTATACAGTGACACATTGTGAGGCATTTATCACAATGGGAAAAAGGCAGGCAACCTGGCTGGCCCCTATACACCAGTTAATTGATTTCTAACTTGTGTCAGATTAGACGTTGATCAATGAACTAAATCAATGGGCTGTGATTGGTGTTCTGAGGTATTGGATAAGATGGAGTAGAACACTTTCAAATCATAAATAATTTCATAAAAGTTATTGAAAATATCTCTTAAGTTAATGGAGTGAATATTTAACGATGATATAAATTTACTTAGGGAGAGAGTAGCAATCATATAAACCCCTAGCTGAATAATCGTTCTCAGTGACAAATATATTAATACCCAAATAATGTCAACAGTAATTACTATAATGCTTAAAAATATTAATTATAGCATGCAATTATTCAGTAGTATGATCATTAGATTGGTGCTAATCATTATTATTACTAGTAATTAACTTTTATTCTCAATTCCTTTCCTTATAAAGACTTTATAGTTATAATATTTTTTTAAATTTATAATAAAAAATACTAAATCATCTTTGTTAAATGTGATTAAAATCATCAAATTAATGAGATATAAATAAAGTTCAATTAGATTTATTTATTTTTTAACAATAGTCGTGCTATACAATTTTTAAACATATTGTGATTTTACATTGTTTAATTTTTTTGGAATGCTTAAATGATTTCAATTCTTTAAGAAAACTTTATGTCCTTTAAGTTTTTTCACAATACATAATTAAAATTTACAATTCCAACAAATTCCTATTGATTTTAAAAGAAATTTTACTAAAAAACTTATCGAAGTATTAAATGAAGCTATAACCTAGTACAACCATATAAACTGAATGGTTGGTAAATGCAGATAGACATCACAACAATTGATGATTCATTATTTCATGATATATCTCACATTGCCAAGATTGAAAAAAACCATAAAAAGTTAAAATTAACTTAATTATAACTTAATTATTAAATTATTATTATGAGTTATAAAAATTATTAATATATTCGTTAAACATATATACACTTAAAAAGCATATAAGAAGTTTCTTAAACATGAATATTTACGTCTACTTTATTCTCAACATGTAAATAAGCTTTTTTTATAATATCATGACTTACTAATAAGACATACCCAAAACATATCACCCATGCTTATATGATGTATGAAATGGCATAACTACTTTTGAGATAAATTAAAATGGTAAAAATGACATAACTACTTTTTATTTCTCACTACTACTAAGAATATTCTAGAATATTTTGTGGATGTTAAATCCCTACCATCCACCTAATAAATATTCATAGTTAAATTATAATTCTAGAAGCCCTCTTTCAAAATAGAAGCTCCTATGAGTGTAATAAAAAACTAAACTTCCATTGGTGTTCCAGTTCCATGATGGCCATTAAAGAGAAACAGAATATATTATTTTCTAGTCATAAAGAAGATCTTCAAATTTTGATATGTTAATGTGATTCATATTTCTTCTATTTAAATATTTTCAATATATTATGTCTTTTTTTTCCCAAATACTAACATTATATATTTTCATGTTGTGTAGCATTGTTTCCTAGAACATATCTTTCTGAGTGGATCAACTCCTAGAAGGATGCTTTCCTCCTCCTTCCATTCCCCTTAACATTGTTGTATTCATTTCCTTGGTTTCATCAATCACCATATTAGTGAAGTCACAATAATCCCATTTTGTTAAAATGCTATAAAAGACACCTAAAGTTCTAGTTGATGTGTCACAATATAAACCCATCAGATAAAGGATAGAAAAACAAGGATCAATTGGGTAACTCATAGGAATTTGAACCTCTCACCCCACATTAGTGGGCTATTCCAAAAATAATTGATCCCTTATAGTAAAGGTAAAATCTCTTTATCCTTTTATCCCAAAGGATTTTTCACCTAACGGTTTGAGGAAAAAGAAGATAGGGACCTAATATTAGGGACATACTCTTATTTCCTGGGTTCTTATGGGATATATTTGAATGATTAAGCTTAACCCTGAGATGGCATGTTCACTCCCATGAGGATGTGTGTCAAGATTGAATTGTAGAAATAATTCCCATAATCCAAATAAATTTCTTTGGATAATTAGATTTTTATCTAACCAGTGGACTATAACTAGATCCCATTTAAATGAAAAACCTTCATGAATATGGGAATTTCATAAAGAGCTATCAAAAATTAGTTCCAAAGGAAAAAAAAATAGAACAAGGAGATCAATGGAAAAAATCCCCAAAAAAGAGGCCCAATACATGACTAGAAAGCCTCTCCAAAATGATCCACTCTAATTATTCAACCCCGTTAATAAACCTTCTTAAGAAAAACCCCTACTAAAACGCTTTAATAAATAAGCAAAGCCCGAAGCACCAAAAATTCCCATATAAATAGATATCAATCTCAATCCTAGATGGATATCCTAAGAATAATGAAGTTCCAATAGACAAGGGAGAAAAAATTGGTAATATTCCCCTATTGGAAGATGCCCCTCTCACTCTGTTAAGGAAATTTTTTTTCCCTCTTAAGTATCAAGTCCCTCCCTCTACAAGACCATGGGGATTACTAATTTTTGTTAGGGCCATCCATCCCTCCCCACTCTATATGATTAGTTTTCATTTGAGAGGAATTATTAAATGAAAAATTAGAGGAATTACTAGACAAAGAGTAAACAATAAATATAATATATACAAAAGAATGAAGTAAACCAAATGAAGAAAAAAAAAAAAATAGGTAGACATAACAAATGGATGGACACTCAACATAATATAGATATTTTATAGAATAGAAGAACCAAAAGAAAGAAAAATATAAGAAATTATATCCCTCTAGTGAAGGGAGTCTCTAATGTGACTAGAAAATAATGGAAGGTTATATCCTATAATTTGAGGTTTGGGAAGTGAAGAAAAATGGACATTCATCAAGAATTTGATCCAAATGGAAAAAAAATGAAATCTTGGAAACCAAGTTGGAGGAACATATCATCTTTAAAAATAGAAAATTAGCATGATGATAATGCTCATCAAAAGCACTAAGTTAAAGAGGGGCCTTAGGAGGATTTTTCATCTCATCTAGGATCTCTCCATCTCACATTGGTTAGTAATAATCCTTCTTCATAATCCCTCTAGTATGATATGTGACTTCATCCATGTTTACATGCCAATTTCTCAGACAAAATGACATGTTAGACTTATTTCATCTAGAAGATACAAAGTGGGTGGCTAATAATAATTTGGTAGGAGATTTTAATACAACTTTATAGTATTGGAAAAAAGATCAGGATCCATGGCTAGGGATCATTTATAATATATATGGAAGACCTCTCATCCTCCTTTAATATGATAGATCCAAATAAAGTTTATAAGAATGCAACTTATCTAATAGATATTAGCACTGGGGAATAGCCTCTACTCATCTTAATTGTTTCTTAATCCACAACTCATTTCTAGATGAAAAATTTACTTTATCATCCCAAATCCTATCCTAAGGAGGTTCTAATCGTCATATAATAACCTTAACCATCACTCATTAGAAAAATATGCCCCCCTTTTTTTATATAACCTTATATGAACTTAGGACCTAGATTTTTCAAGTATTGTATCCAATGTGTGGAAGTAGTGCATTAAAGACTCCCTGATTTTCATTTGGGAGAGTAAGACAAAAAAGGGTCAAGCATACTCTCAAATAATGGATCAAATCCAAGTCATTAGGACTGAAACCGAAAATTTCCTCTATCAAATAAATGTTGCAAAAAATATAAGGGACCGTACAAAAACATCTAGTCTCTAAAAGTCTTCTTGTAGAGGAAAAAAAAAATTGTACAAAAAATGAAATTGATATTAAGAAATGAAAAAGATATTTACATCTCAAATTTGGTAGTTTTTTGGCTGAAGGAAGGGGACTAAAAGGCTTGGTTCCTCCATCAATAAGAAAAACGATGCCTCTAGAGAAACAACAAAAAATTAATAACTTGAGAGGAAGGAGAAATTATAACTACATATAACCCTATTAGAGAATTAAATTCATATCATTTGTCATATACATAGAAAAATCCATAGAATATGAAAATTATATAGATACAATAATTGATTCCCTTAGCTTTTTTTATCCTAACAAAGCCCTAGGCCCTGGCATGTTCTCTATGCTATTTATAAATATTTCTAGAATATTATTAGAATATAAATGATCAAGATGACTTTGTTTATCCATTAGTATTCAAGGATGGTGGGAGGAGAAAATTCAACATTTTTGGTGCTAGTTGTAAAAGAAATGAACCTTTCCATATTAAACAAAATCCACCCTATATCTCTTTCCAATCTTTAATACAAGGACCAATGTCAAAAAAATAGGGAGGATATGTTGAAGAAATAAAAATAATGGAAAATATTATCCTTGTCTAGGAGGAAATAGAATTAAGGATATCTAGAGGAGAAAAGGGAATCATAATAAAATTTTATATGGTTAATACCCTTGATTGGGTCCAACTTATCCAGGTCCATCAGCTACCGGATTTACCCATGATATTTTTCTCCTGCGATGTTTTTATATTTTCCTTTTAAAGAGCATAAAATAACACATATGCATTCTTAAGAAAGAGTAAACATTATGAAAATCATCAACATAAAAAAACAAAATATTTGATAACAGATTTCACCCAGTGTGGGCTATGTCTCCAGGCTCGACACCAAGATAGTAGAGGTTGCTTCATATAATTTTGTTAATAGATGATGATTTACATGGAATAATATTTGTCAAAAAAAGGACATACATCCTCAAACATGAGTGGCTTGTCTCTCCATGAGACGTTTCTCTTACAAGAATTCTCACTCAAGAAGCCTTCCTCTCAGCATGACAAACTATCATTATATCACACATTGTGGGAATGAGTATCCCTTAAACATAGTTACATAGGGATCTCAACAAAAATACATAGAAAGAAAAGATAAAAACATATCACATAATGTGGCAAAAGTGATTATGAAGGAAAACATAACATGACTAATTCATGTACCTTCAACTCTGAAGTTTTTCGAAAAATGGAAGGCTCAACTACAGAAACTTATTAAGCCAGTAAATTTTTGGTGTCAAATTGTGTAAAATCGACTATCCCTTCATTGAATTTCGACATCGTCAAAATTTGGGCCTACACGAATATTTTAGATTCCCCTGTGGTTCTCGAAAGATTATGCTCCATGGGTTGGCTGTAAATTTGTTGCTCAAATGGAAAACCATATGTCACCATTGCATTCCCTGTGAAATTTCATCAAATGTGACTATAAATTTGATACCATTATCATAAAATGAATTTTTACCTACTTGGGAAAATTCTCTAGTTCATGGTTCCACTACCTCTTCACCTGAGCAAGGTTCCACCCCTGGCATGCTCTTAATTCCACCAAATCTGAGTTTGTCCACAATTTTCCGATTCCACTCCGTTCACGGCTCCATTTGCTGCTTGTGAAAATGGGAAATTTGGGTTTAAAGGCCACTTCGCCGTAAGAGATTACAAGAAAGTATTGTTGGCTCGTTGGTTACATCATTATGGTAGAGGTATGGAGGCCGGGGCTTCATACTCGCCTACCCCCACCTTAACATGTGAATTTTTTGCATATGAATTTTTTAATGTTTTTGTTGCGTGATTTGAGTTGACCGCCATATACCTTGTGTTTTGTTGTCGTTGCCGGCACCAGTGAACTGGCCGGCGAGTCTACCGAGTAGGTTCGATTCCCACAGTCATCCCCTATCATATATGGTGTATATAATGTATATGGTTCTGTTGGGCTTGTGGTGGCAGTGTTCCACTTGGGTTGGGCCAGGTCCACCAGAGATGACCCACCCACCCCATTCTTTGTTTGTTTTAACAATACATATGTGGATATGTTTTGGTTGGGGTCATAAGGGTTTGACTGCTTACTGACCCAGTTACATTACGATTTGTTATAACAGGTGATCCATGATGGGGGTGGTGAGGGTGGAAACCCACCAACATAATTTTGATATGTTTTTTTTTTTTTGTTTTTAAGAAAAATCTCATCATTTTTAAAATTTCTGAAAATAAGGGTCATTGGGCGTTTTAAAGAGCAAACAATTGAGCCCGCTCCGAGGAGCTAGGTTTCACCTCTTGGTGTCAGTAAAATTACAGGACCCTTAAAGCAGGCCCACTGCCCACTTTGTCCAAAACTTTGACTGGCTCCAAATTCTCCATACGAGCTTGGATTGGAAAGTTGTTCACATTGTTGGAGTCAAGGCGACGAGCAATTCGATCTAGACCTAGTTTGAGAGAAATCTCACCACTTTTAATTTCAACCTATCATCAGTCCTGTTAGACTTTTGAGTGTCTCTAGAGCCACCAAGATCACTCCTCCCCAGTGGGGAGCTTTTTGTGTACCAAAATCATTAACATAATTTGCAGCTTCTCTGTACCTTGTCTATGTCCCAAGTGTCCTAAGAGGTCACCCTTCCTTCTCCTTCACCTTTTCTCTTCAGAGGCATAAGCGATGAGAGGAAACCTGCATCCTCTGCAAACATATAGTATAATATTTTAAAAATTACATGCTCAGTTACATGAAAAACTATGACCCAAGCATCCCATAGTTTCCACGAGTTTATAACACATAATCTGTGGCCAAGTTTACATCAAAATGGAAATTAATACCCAAAATATAAATAAAAGGCCAAAACATCATTGTTTCTTAACAAGTGATGGAAAACACATCATCACATTTAAATTTTAAATCACAACACATGATTTGCAAATGAGGCCAATACATTTATAAAAACCATATTTTACTTAATAAAAGAATACCACCATGATTGGGATGGATTTGTTTGTTGAAATTTTTTTTCAACTAGTCTATGCACTGCCTCTTTGCCCTTGAGACACTTCTCTGGATGGAGTCTCTAACACGTGACTCTTTCATGATCACCTCTATCATAATGCATACAATAAGTCTTCTTCCTCTAGACCTGCTTTAACTTCTTCTTTTCCTACTGTCGATAAGTCCTTTCATGTCTCATCCTCTTTTATGTTGCCATTCTCTTCTAGCACTCAAAAAACACATGGTTATGTAAACAACAAAAACTACATGTTTTTTGATGCCATGATTTATGTTCATTATTAAAAACATGATTGTAACTGAAATGAACATTAGAATAATGAGACTTATTATACATTTAATTGTTGTCTCTAGTGCAAGTATGGCGATAAGAGCTTGCCTCAACTCTTTCTCTGCAATGTGTGCTGCCATAGGATGATGGTGAAGTGTTCCCATCAACCTCTTTCCCTAACGGTTTCAACAATGTCTCGAAAGCTTCTGATGCCATTGAGAACTGTCCTTCAGTGTATCCCAAATATACGAGTCGAGGTCTTTGCATGACCTCCAATGGCTGAATCATGTCTTGGCCATTAACACCACGTCCTCCTCCTTTATACCCCATATTGGTAAGGAGTCTCATGCTAGTTCCTGTAATGGGTGTCTCCACATTTCTAGTATAAATAACACCATGCGAATATGAAACTAAAGAAAAATAATTTTTTTTTTACCTCATATGTCAATTCAGAAACATGTGATGATGGCTTCTTCAAACATTCGTTGTGATTCAAATCCTCCAAGGCCACTTCTGTGGCTCCTAGTTGAAGTTCTAGTCTCTGCTTCTCCTCTTTCTCTTCTTGTAGAAGGATCTTCAATTCAACATCATTTTATTAAATGATTTGGTATTTATCTTCAATTATTCCAAGGCTACCTGTGCGGCTTGCAATTGAAGTTGCACTCTATTATTATCCTCTTTCTCCTCTCATAGAAGTCTCTTCAATTAAATGTTATCTGCTTCAAGGCTCTTATTGATCTTCTCATTCGAATGATGAGAGGACGATGAAGGTGATGAATGTTAATGGGGAGATGTGGATTAAGAATTGTTTTATGCTTCTTCTTTATTCCATCTCTCATAAGGTTCATACATCATGTACACTATTCTGGACATCCTGATCATGGCCTCGTACATGTCTTTTTCATCCTCCATTGTTGCACATTCAATTGTTGTTCATTCCCACAATTCACATCAGCGAGAAAACTAATTTGATGCCAAAGTTGATCTAGGTTTGTTAGCTACCAGATTCACCCATGATCGTTTTCTCCCATGATGTTTTCAGAATTGCCCTATAAAAGAGCATAAAATAACAGATATGCATGCTTAATCAAGAGGAAAAATGATGACAATCAACAATATCAGAACACGAGACATTTGATAACAAAGTTCACCCAATGTGCGCTATGTCTTCAAGCCTGGTTTCAAGATAGTGGAGGCTGCTTCATGTAATTTTGTTAAGAGATGATGATGTACATTGAATACTTTTTGTCCAAATGAGGACATACACCATCAAATACGAGTGTCTTGTCTCTCCACAAGTCATTCCAATTTCAGGAATTCTCACTCTAGAGGGCTTCCTCTCATGATGAAAAACTAACATGATCTCACACAATGTGGAAATGAGTATCGCTTCAACATATTTACATGGGGATATCAGCATTAATACATAGCATAAAAATTTAAATACATCTCGCATAATGTGGAAAAAGAAATCACACAACATAACATCAAAATGGGATCTCAAAACATAATACATCATCTCAACAATGATGAAGGAAACCATAACATGAGTGATTCATGTACCTTCACCTCTGAAGTTAGCCAAAAAATGGAAGTCTTAGCTTATTACAAGACGATTTGGGAGTCATCCAAAACCATAGATAAATATTCATTAGGGTCTATCATAATCTAAATTGGTTGCTACATGCCCCAAAAAATTCATTACATTGGTGGTCTTCCTTCATGAAATTTTCACTGATGAGATGCTAGTTGAAGTGCCCCATTGAGCCATTAACGTGCCCCTAGACAATTGTAACTTATTTTCAGAGCATCTACTCCTATGAAAGGTTGTGTTGCAGAGAATCTAGGCCCACTTTAGGGTGCATTGGTTGACTGGGAGCTAGTTGTTCATTAGATTTTGGGAATCTTCCCAAACTCCAGTGACTTCTAGAAGTTATTCCAGCTTTCACCTCATGTGATAACCTTGAATTTGGAATCGATGAAGTCATTAAACTTCTTATCCTCCAATTCCCATGAACAAGGAAACATCTTTATCCATTTTTAGCACATCCATTCAATGGTTCATTTATGTCAAACTACCTTCATCTACTTACAAATAGAGCACTAAACATAGTGCACAAGAGAGCAATAATTTGTGCTAAGTAGAGTTATGCTGGTGAGATATCAACTCTTGAAGGTATTGTGCATGTACTGTGATGCAACTGGTTTTTTGATGCTAGATGTGATGAGGATGGGACTCAAGCTGGATGAGTGACATCGAATCGATCAACAGGTTGTACTCTTCCTTCTAATTCATAATAAAGACATTTGTTCCTTTCCTAATGCACATGTCAATGATGTTATATGTGTATTTGTGAATTTAATTGATTCAATTTTTTTAATATTTCCTTTATGTGGTTTTTTGTTTTCATTTTTTCATCATAGGTTTCAATAAAGCGAGTTAATTTAGATTGATAGCAATGAAAAAGGCGAAGGAAGGCAAGGGAACATGAACAAATAACAAGTACTTTTCTCTCCCTTTATCTAATCATTTTAAAGAAAAGGTTATATATCCTTATTTCTATTGTTCTAAGTGCACCACCACACTTAGGGAAGAAATAATTATCTATAGGTTTTTATTTTCGCGAAATAAATTGGCAACCATACTGGGGATCAGCGGATCATCCCTGGTGGGTTTGTCCTTATCCATCAAAATTTAGTAGACTTTACCTGCTTATTTTCATTCATTTGAACATGTCTTAGCAAAAGTCGTGTGATTTATTTCTTTTTTCAGAGAGTCCTCTCAAACCAAGGCATTGTTGGTCTTGACACAATGCTCTACGTAGCACTACTAGCTTAGTGACAATGCTCTACAACACACTGTCTCCCACTCAGGGGTGCATTTCCCCTGTGACCAACCAAAATCCATCTATTTTGTCCTTTTACAATTCATGTGAGTGTTCACTTTCTCAATTTTTGAGTGATTGATTGCCTCTACAGACCAATTTTTAATTTACTCTTCTTGCCTCACTTTGGATCTGTTTGATAAATGTTTCTTTGTGTTTTCTTTATCACTGTTGAATAATTCCAAAATTAAATTTTACATTTAATCAATTCATTATTTTCTAAAAGAGGAATTGTCGTTTCAGTGTTTGTTTCTAAATGAAATCTTTTAAGGCAAGAAAGAAATGGTTAAGGTGCATACCTTTGTGAGGGTGACCCTGTATTCCATTTTTTATTATTCATGGGATGAATAACTTGTTATGTATGTACATATGATTGATGTCTTGATATGCGGAGCCTATACTACTGATAGGTAATACTCTTGTTTGATGATGAGATTACTATTAACCATATGGATCATTTGAGTATAACATCATGACATAATTATCAATAAAGGAAAAATGCATCCATCGTTTCACTGAGATCCGGGACTAGACCTTAATCAATGAGGTAAACTCGGTTAGTTAGCTCAGAATCAACCTAGACTAAAAGCTTAAACTACCTTTGACCTTCCAACTTATACATTCACCTCTAATAAGCAGTTGGCTTACGCATACTACTTCTACTCCCTTTTTTCTAACCGGTTAGTCCTTTATAAAGGTTGGAACAGAGGCCACATGAAATACAATTTTTTACTCAACAACTATTATAAGAATTTCCTATTTGACTAAAGTTAATAAAAAAAATAAAATATATTGAACCACTTATAGCAGGTTCACACTGAACATGTGTGGAAATTCTTGTTTGAGCTATATTTAGAAACACTCCCTCTTAGCGTGGAAGGGATTCTGCACCAATCTAAATTGGTCTCTGAAAAATTAAAACTTCCCTTTTTCTAAGGGCTTGTTCCTTGACAATTTTGAGTTATTTTTTGTGTATTAGTTTATTTTTTGTTAATCTAAAATTAAAGGAATCTAAAAAGAAAAACATGAATTTTCATTTAGGGATTGTGGGTACTGCTTAAGGAATATTTTAGGGAAAATTTGAATTTAGATGTGCTCATTTATGATTGCAAACAATCTGATTGCTCTATCACTAGTAGCTAGTTTTTCATTGTCAAAAATCAATTTGAAACATATGATTATCATTCTAATTCCATTATAGTAATGTTCAATACATCTCTTGGTGAACCTAAAAGACAAAATAATAATCAATATTAACATAAAATTTATCTGAATTTATCTAAGGAAGCATTGTAACATTAATGATAACATATAGATGTATAGGTTAGAAGACGTGTTTTGATGTCGTTAAACATAGAAACCGTTGTTAATTGTCTTCTATACATTTCGAGTGTGATAGCTCATTCCACGTATGTAAGTATATCAGAGCTTGTCCACGTACTTTCTGGTATATTAGGCGATTTTCTACTACGAAAAGTATAAGGGGATGCTCTCACTGTGTGGCTTCGCATTAGACAATGCTAATACAGATTGGGCCTCCACGTACCTTCACATATATTTGGGAGGACAAATTTAGGTCACTTACCATCCATAGGTAACCAAGTGAGTCGCCTTGTACCTATGAAACACTGAACACATCATTCAGGGAGATTTCCTACACGTACAATAAGTTCTGGGTTTACTGGAGAAGTATATTGAAGTTCACAGTTGCTTGGTAAACGTTTTGCCTAGCCTCACCCTATTTTAATTTATTTTTTTTGTATAAAATCAATCAGAAATAGTGGCAGAAGACCAACCCCTTCCCCGTCGTTCACATAGGACAATGAATAAAATTTTGTTACCGCCACAAGCTACACCTAGTAGATGAAGGTGCACTCATTCTGTTTATTCCGACACCTCTAGAACTCTTGGTGCCACATCGTCTGATATACCAGAGACATTTTATCCTTTGAGTACCGAGTCTTGAGTCGTTTCCTCTAATCTTGGTTTATCTTGTACTGTCGAGACGAAAAACTCACAATTACCTGAGGACATTGAAATTTAATCTAGGGAAAGGATAAATCCAAAACCGGAGCTTGTTCAAATGGAAGTCGATCGAGAAGTTGATCCCAAAGTCGAACAAAAAGAAGTTGTTTCGGTACAACCGTATGATCCTCAACCATATGTAACTATGAATTATTCCTCTTTATTGCAGAGCTTACCACTTGAAATTTATCTCAGGCCTGACATCGAAGTGCTTCCACCTAGTTTTATTTTGATAGAGGAAGAACTTCAAGAAGAGACAACCCCTTCAAATCCCACTCATTTTGGGTCGCGGATTTATTTATATCCTGTCGATCCTGTTCACTCTCAAGTTCCTGTAAATTTATTAGAGTATTTTCTAGGTTATTTAACCATGGCGGTGACAACATCTAATGTTGCTTCATCTTCGATGTTTTCGATGACACCTGAGTCTCAGAACATTGGTGTAGGAATATTTAGGGATTCTTCCCTAATGGGCACCTTTTCATTACCATTGCCTGTGGCATCATCGGAAATCATAAATATAGATACCTGCAATATGATATCTTCCACTTCGTCTGACTTAAGGAAGACTCCCAATGATTATGAAATAGATAGGCAGGGTGAATTATGAGGATAGTTATTTTACTATGTCAAACTTGTTAAAATAATGAATTAGGTCATGAGGATAGTTATTTTACTGTGGAAACCTCATTAAATGAAACAAGTTCCCTTGAGTATAGTTCCTTTATTGTTTCAACCTCGTTAAAAATTGAATCAAGTCTTGAGGATGGTTCTTTTACTGTGTCAACCTTGTTAAAAATGAATCAGGCCTGTGGATAGGTCTTTTATTGTGTTAACCTCATTAAAAAATGAATCAAGTTATCAGGATAGTTATTTTACTGTGCTAGCCTCGTAAATGAAACATGTTCCCTTGAGGATGGTTCTTTTAATGTGACAACCTCATTAAAAAATGAATCATCTCATGAGGATGGTTCTTTTACTATGTCAACCTTGTGAAAAAATGAAACAGGTTCCCATGAGCATAGTTCCTTTTCTTGTGTGAAGCTCATTAAAAAATGAAACAAAATTCTATGAGCATAGTTCCTTTTCTTGTGTCAAGCTCATTAAAGAGTGAAACAAAATTATATGAGCATAGTTTTTTTCATGTATCAAGCTCATTTAGAAAATGAAACAAATCCTCTCCTAATTAAGTCAAGTCTTTCATATGATCTCGTAAGTAAACCTTAATTCCATTCAACTATTAGTAACCAGTAGTCTACATGGTGAATGAAGCTTGGGGGGCATGTGCTCTTGCAGGGGCCATTCAAATTTATTTCAAGCATGGTTTTCTACGTTTGAAGCTTGTGTAAAAATGAAACCACTTTCAAGCATGATTTTTCCTTTGTTTCGAGCTTGTGTAAAACTGAAACTACTCTCAAGCATAATTTTTCTTATATTTCAATCTTGTATTAAAATGAAACCTATCTCGAGTCCATTACGGTTATTATTTTCAAGACTCGTTAAACCCATGAAAATCCCCAAATTATTTTTCTATTCTTTACATTCTTATAAAACATGAAAATTCGAAGTTCTTTCTGTCTTTTCCTACTTGTAAATTAAATTGAAATTCAGTGATACGAGTACATTTTTATCACTTTTTTTAGACTCATGAAAACTTACAAAAAAGCGAAACCACAAATCATAATTTTATCTCTTTTTCGATCTTTGTTAAACATGAAAAAGGAACTCAAAGAACACTTTTATCTCTTTTTCGAGCTTTGTTAAACATGAAAAAGGAACTCAGAGAATAATTTTATCTTCTTTTTCGAGCTTTGTTAAACATGAAAAAGGAATTCAAAGCTAATTTTTATCTGTTTTTCGAGCTTTATTAAATGCGAAAAAGGAACCCCCCTAGAGTTCTATTTGAAATCTTTTGTAACTCTCAAAATACGAAAATATTGTCAAGCGGTTGTCGTTTAGAGCTCGTTAAGGGAATTGAGATAAATTAACTTAAATTTTTTCCAGACTGAGATAGATTATGATTACGGAAAAGGAAAACCCTAGACGAACATGGCTAGGAGGTTCTCTCATCTATTATTTTACGCTTTTTCGTATCTGAATGACTATTATATGAAAAATAACTAGTGGAGTTTTCTTTTAGTCCATTTTTCAAACTCTCTAAATATGAGTAAGTACCGAGTTCTCACTATCGTTATAATTGTTAAAGCATAAAATAGTGACATACTTGTCCATCATGACAACATCGAGTTTCACCTTCGCTAGACTCATTAAAGCATAAAATAGCGATGGATTCACCTGAAGGGTGGAATTATAAATCAAGCTATGTTATCCTCTTCAATATTGTTAAAAAATAGAGAAGTACTAGTCAGCAATGACTGGGGAAAATTGGAATGATAAAACACTTTATGGTAGCAAGTCGCTCTTGAACATGGCACTTATTCACTTCATCAATGTAATTTTTGGGTTGGGTAATATGCTTGATGGTCTATCATACCATCCATCACTTTGGTTTTGGGTCAAATGCTGCTAATTCATTTAGTTTCGCCAATATGTTAAAGAGAAGTCACTTACTTGTTACTCATCCTTACAATACTCATAAACCTTCATTTCATGATCATTGTCTATGACATTGCTTCATCAGTCACATTCTCTCTCATAAATCATTACTCTTGTTTCGTGTCATTGTTCATGGTTCCACTGCCTCTTTCCCTGGCCAATGTTTCGCCTCCTAAAACTACATCATGGTTCCTCCTATTTCATGCTCTACTTTCCACCAAATCTGAATTTCACCAGACTATTCCAAGTCCACTCTGCTCATGGCTCCATTCTTTTCTTGTGCAAATGAGAAATTTAGGTTTAAATACAACTTCGTTGGCAGATATTATAGGAAATTCTTGTTGGCTCATTGGTCACAATGTTATGGTAGAGGCAGGGAGGTCGGGGGTTCATACCTTCCTACCCTGATCTGAGCATGGAAATTTTTGGCATATGAATTTTTTAATGTTGTTTTTTGTGCAGTTTGAGTTGATCACCACATACCTTGTAGTTTGTTCTCATTGCTCGCGCCAGTGGACTGACCGACGCGTCCGCTGGGTGGGTTCGATTCTAACCTTCAGCTAGTATCATATATGATGTATACAATATATATGGTTATGTTGGGCCTGTGGTGGCGCCATTCCACCGGGGTTGGGCTGGGTCCACTGGAGGTGGCCACCCACCCCATCCTTTATTTTTTTTAACAATACATATGTGGATATGTGTTGGTTCGGATTAGTAGGGTTTGGCTTCTTACCGACCCATTTACATTATGGTTTGTTATAACAAGTGATCCAGGGTAGGGGTGGCAGGGGTGGCAACTTGCCACCCTAATTTTCATATGTTTTTTTTTTTAAGAACAATATGGTCATTTTTTAAATTTCCAAAAGTAGGGGTCATTAGGCGTTTTAAATACGAAACAATTTGGCTTGCTCTTAGGAGCTGGTTTCACATCCCAGTGTCGGTCAAATTGTAGGACCCTTAAACCTGGCCCACAACCCACTTTGACCAAAACTTTGACCGAATCTAGCTTCTCCATACGAGCTCAGACTTGAGAGTTGTTTGCACTTGTTGGAATCAGGGAAACAACTGCTTAGAATTGTACCTAGCTCGAGAGAAATTCAACTACTTTGAATTTTGACATATCATCAGCTCTCTTTGACTTTTGAGTGTCTCTGGAGCAACCTATATCACCAAAAAAGTTTTATCCTCATGGTGCTCCTTCGATATGGCCTTAGTCCTAGGTTTATATATCAATTCTTATCTTGCATAAATTCTCCATGTATTTATTGTTTGTAAATAGAATAGTAATACCATTTTTTTGGGCCTCACCAGGACTCTTACAAGGTTTCCCATATAGACATATCAATTTTTGTAGGGTTTAAAAATATAAAATATGAAAAATTTACAAATGACACTTTTAAAATGGGAGGGGCTTCAATAATCATAGCATCAAGTGATGACCCTTAGTATTACAGCAATAATTTTGTAACTCTTAAGGGGTCTCGAAATTATTTGTCAACTTGTGGTTCGTAGAAAATAAGAGGGGTAAAAAATATGTTTGCATCATGAAATGTATTAATATTTTGTTGATTTAATGCAGCTAAAGGGAAAATAGGTTATGTAGATACCACTTATGTTATTTATGGTATAGGAAATACTCAGAAATTGTAGAAAGGAAAACAACAACACGTAAACCTACCCTAATTCAAGGAAGGGAAGGGAAATAATTTCAATAAAGCTTGAAAAAAATAAAATATATTATATTATTCATGGTAAAAAAACTTGCCATTGAAGTAGATCATTCAAACAATAAAACCTAATTTGTAGGAAAGAAATTAGTTATTCTACAGCCACTAGGTTAAGGTTTGTAGGGGTTATTTGAACTTATAAATTCCATATTCAGGATTTACTGCGTATTGTAATGTGTTAAGGAAGGATGAAAATGCTTTGAGTGCAAATATGGAGGTGTTTTCATGTAATTTTTAGGCTACTATAGAAGTCCCTATTTTGTTACAGGAGATAGACATGAGGGCAGTATTATGCATTCTACACGGGGTTTGAGAAATGGATAAGCAGAAGGAGGTTTAGAGAAGGGTCAAGAACGCTTTCCCAAGCCTAGGTACCTTTCATGGATTAGTTCATGCAACAAATAGGTGAATCTAAATATTCATTTAGCTTGTTAAGATAGAATTTCATGAACTAAAAAATTTCAAACGTATGACAATAAGCAAAGAGATAGTGATCTAAGTAAAGTAAATTCACAAAAAGTGTACTAACTAGATCCAATAATTTTTTTCTAAATAAAGCACTACTGTCTAACCTTAAAGAAAAATGGATAATTGGAATGATAAACTAGCTAACTACATAAAAAATACTAATTATAGAAAATATGAGTTGAAATTTTGAATGAAAATAGTACTATTGTATAAGATAATTTGTTTCCAAATTCATCAAAGCAAGGTGCATAGAAAAACATGGAGGCGAGCTCATTCACTAAACCTACAAAGACAATATTTTTAGAGATAGGTTGTGAAGAAATGTATGACTGAACTAATGCATTGAATTTAAAAATAAAATAAGGGGGTTTAAGTACTTGATTTGGTCCTTAACCCAAGGATATTAAGGTCTCAAAATGAAAATAATTGTAGAAATCAAAGAGTGCTTCTCATTAATCAATAAATGTTCTTATACATGAGATATTACAAAACTAAAAATATTTGGAGAAAGGCCTTCACTACTATTGAATACAATATCTAAAAGTTCTAATCCTTAATGGGCTACCCAAGTCCCTTATTTATACAAAAATGGTTGATGGGAAACCTCCTTCAAGAGAGGGATGCTTCCCTCCAAAAACACTAGAAAATAGGATCTCATTTGGTGATGACTTCATAACTACATTGGAGTGACAATGCCCTTGAGGAAGTCTAGTTTTGACCATCCTTTAAGAGCGGAGAAGACCCATATTTTTCCTTTGTTGGAATCTGACGCAGGACCATAAAATTATCATGTTACATATTGACCTTGTGGTCAAATGTATATTTGAAAGAGAGGGTTACGTTCTGGTTCCAACAATTAATTTCTAGTTCTTGGTCCAACAGTTCATTGTCGGTTCTCACCTCCATGATTCTCGTGCATCAAACTGTCATGATGGGAGACGAGAAAGTAGGTTTGGATGAGTTGAAGGTCAACATGCTGATGTGTTACTTAAATCGTGCCCAGATTTTATGAATAGCCCGTCATCAATGGTCAAAGGATTTGGTCTAATTGATAACATCATAACACGTGATGGATGGATCAAGAAAAAATATTATTGATTGCCAAATTCCTTATTTACGGTGCAAAATCTGGTTTAAATTCTATTTTATGTATTATGTAAATAATTAGATTAAATTTTGTTAGTATATGTGTTGAAGAATGCAAGTAATTAGAGATTGTAATTATGATTGAGAGATTTTAAAAGGGATCGTGATTTTCCTCAATGTAGAATTTTATTGTAATATTTTTCATTGAGTGTAAGGATATGATAGAATAATTTTTTTTAGGATGGAGTGGAATAAGTAGAATTGGTCTACATAGAAAAAAAAATAGAGATTAAAAGGAACAAAAAAAATATCGATTGGTGAGTAGACATAGATGGAGTACGATTGGATTGTAATCTAAATTTGTTTGTAATGATAATTAGAAATAAAGTAATATTATGGATAGTATGTTTGATTAATTGTGTTATTTTTCTGTGTGTGCAATGTTGGATAGTGTATTGTTGATTAGGTAATGTTAATACAAATTGTGTGATTAGAGTAGAAGCAACACATGCGTGTTAGAGCCTGTGTATTTTTCTTTCACTAGAAATCGGCAATTAGTATTTTAAAAAGAAATTCAAAAACGTAGTATAGTGATCCTAGTTTAAATTGATCAAGGTAGAGTTACAAAGTGCATAAACTTAGTTTCCAAAAATAATTTGATCCAGAATCCCATCATTTGGTATCAGAGAAGACAAGAACTAAGTTATGTTCTTGAGAATTTCAACAAATATGCCACGCATGAGAGGAGGAGCTGGCATAGGTTGGGGAAGAACTGTAGCCAATGCAATTTGTCTTGAGGAAATTATAAATCTTTACACAAGAATGTAAAAAATTGAAACTTCTTAGAGGAAAGTACCTGATGAGGGATATGTTAGTGTTGAAGAAGAATCTTCCGAGGAAGAAGAGTAAGAAGAAAGTGAAGCAGCTAAAGTCTTCAAGATGATGGTAAATGAAAATGGAAGGCCAAAGGTAGAAATACCTATGTATGAAGGAAACCTTAATGTGGAAGAGATGATGGATTGGATCATTTCATTACACAAGTATTTTGGCAATGAAGGGGTTTAAGACAAAAATAATGTGAAGTTCCCAGCTACCAGATTGAAGGGCCATGCAACAATTTGGTGAAATGAGATACAAAAATCCAAATAAATAAAGGAAAAACACAGATTAAGCAGTGTGATAAAATGGTGAGCAAGTTAAAAAGTAATTTTATTCCTAAGAATTACCAGTTGAACCTTTTCAGACAGTTACAAAACTTGAGGTAGAAAGGAATGATTATCAAAGAGTACACGGAGGAGTTTTACAAATTGAGCATTAGATCGGGACATGTTGAACATGGCATAGAAAAGCTAGCCAGGTATATCAATGGCTTGAGATACTACATACAAGATGAAATCAGTCTGGTAAGTTTGAAGAAAATTGAAGGTGCCTATCAAGAAGATTTGAAGGCATAGGAGAAAATATAGAGGAAGCAAAGTCAGAGAAACAAAGGTAAGAGTCTAGCAAGAGGAAGAGGAGCTTCTAGACCAAGATTCCTGAATTCTGATAGTGAAGTAGGAGGTTCAAGTAATTGACCACCACAAAGGGGATTCTTTGGTAGAGGAACATTTGTGTCGAGAGGTATAGGACGAGGAAGAGAAATTCAATGTTACATATGTGGAGAATTAGGATATGGATCATGGAACTTCCCTCAAAATAGAACCACAAATCAAAGGAATGTGGATATAGTTGACACAAAAGAAGAAACCCGTAAAGTCATGGATAAAGAAGAGCCACATAAGGCAAGAGAGTCTTTATCATTAAGGAGAGTGTTGGTTAGGGAAGAAAAGGAATAAACTGAACCAACTCAAAGGAAAATTCTATTAAGGACCATGTGCAAGTCTAAAGAAAAATGTTGCAAGGTGTGATTGACAGTGGAAGCACTGATAATCTTGTCTCCATAGATATGGTAGAGAAATTGGGGTTGATTAAGATGGTACACCCTACTCCCTACAAATTGTCTTGGTTACAGAAAGGACATCAGCTCTTAGTGACAGAATGATGCATAGTTGAGATACAGATTAGTACATATAAAGATGTCATATTGTGTGATGTGATGTTGATGGATGTGTGCCATATATTTCTGGGAAGACCTTGGTATTTTGATAGGAAGCCATTCATGATGGTAGAATGAAAACATATACCTTAGAGAAGGATGGAAAGAAGCACACATTGTTGCCTTTGAATGATGAAGGAAACAAAGGAGATGATGGAAAAAATGTTTTGATGATTAGTGGAAAAGAGTTGTTGCATGAAGTAAAAAAGGAGACAAATGCATTTTGTTTTTGTGGGTAAACCCAAGGTAATTTTGACTTCTACCAATTTAGATAATATTCCTATGGAAATTAAAAATATGCTAAATTATTATGTCGACATTATTTTTGATGAATTGCTAAATGCATTGCCACCAATTATAAGTATCAGTCATTACATTGATTTAATACCCGATGCAAATTTACCAAATAAAGCAGCATATAGGCTAAATCCTTAGGAAAATGAAGAAGTTGAAAGAAAAGGGTAGGAGTTGTTGGATAAAGAACTGATAAAAAAGAGTCTAAGTCTGTGTGCAGTACCTGCAGTGCTCAACCCAAATAAAGGAGGTGAATGGTGCATGTGCACCGACTCGAGAGAAATAAATAAGATTAATATCAGGTATATATTTCCCTTACCAAGTATGGATGATTTGATGGATTCTTTGAGTGGGTCAAAGCATTTTTCTAAGATAGATTTGAAGAGTGGATACCATCAAATAAGGATTAGAGAGGGGAATAAATGGAAGACTCCTTTCAAGACCAATAGTGGGTTGTATGAATGGTTAGTGATGCCTTTTGGACTCACTAACACACCAAGTACATTTATGAGACCGATGAATGAGATCTTAAAATAATCCGTTGGGAAAATTGTGATATTTTATCTTGATGATATTCTAATTTCCAGTTAGTTTAAGGAAAAGCATTTAGAGCATCATAAGTTGGTTTTGAATACTTTGAAAAAAGAGAAACTACTTATAGATTTAAAGAAGTGTAGTTTCATGAAGAAAGAGCTTGTCTATTTTGGATTTGTAGTCTCAAAATAAGGTTTGAAGATGGACCCAGAGAAAATACAAGAAATTTTGAAGTGGCCAACTCCAAGGAGCGTATTTGAGGTCAGAAGTTTTCATGGTCTTGCAAGTTCTTATAGAAATTATATAAGAAGATTTAGTCATATCTTTGCACCGATAGTTGAAACAATAAAGGAGAGAAGACAATCATTTATGTGGACAGATGCAATGAATTGAAACTTCAAACTAATGAAAAAGAATATCACTGAAAATCATGTATTAGCCTTACCAAGCTTTGAAAAAACTTTCCAAGTTGAGACTGATGCTAGTGGGATAGCAATTGGAGCTCTCCTAAGCCAGGAGTAGAGACCTATTTCTTATTTCAGTGAAAATTTGAATGAGGCCAAGAAAAATTTATCATCGTATGATAAATAATTCTATGTTGTTGTGTAATATTTAAGTAAATGGAGTCATTGCTTGTTTCTCAAAGATTTTATTTTTTATTCTGATAATCATGCTCTGAAATTTATAAATAATAAGGAAAAGTTGAGCCAAAGCACGTGAAGTGGGTATATTTTTTACAAATTTTTACCTTTGTAATCAAGCACAGAAGCGGTAAGTCAAATAAAGTTGTTGATGCTTTGATTCAGCTAAATTTGGTTGTGTAGGAGCTGAAAATTGGCATTATGGGATTTTAAGAAATACATGTATATGCAGTTGTTCAAAATATTGTGATTTATAATAGAAGCCAATGGTTTGACTACATGATTCATGGGGGTTTTCTATTCAAAAACAACAAAATGTGCATTCCTAAGTGCTCCATGAGAGAAAATATGATTAAGGAGAAACAAAGTGGAGTATTATCTGGACACTTTGGTCAAGATAAGACATTCGCTCAAGTGAATGATTTCTATTATTGGAAAAAATTACAAACTGATGTTAAATTTTTTGTTGAGAAATGCAGGATTTGTCAACATGCCAAGTGAAGTAGTCTAAACAATGGTTTATATTAGTCATTGCAAATGGAAAACATACCATGGGATGTGATGAGCATGGATTTTGTTTTGGGTTTTCTAAAAACTAAAAGAGGACATAAATCTATCTATGTTGTTATAGATATGTTTTCAGAAATGGCTCATTTCATTTCTTGTAGGAAAACTAGTGATTCAACTCATATTCCTAATTTGTTTTTCTCAAAATTTGTAAGATTGCACGTGTTTCTTGTGCGTATTGTTTCAGACAGGAATACTAAGGTTTTGGGACACTTTTGGAGGAATCTATGGAGGAAGATAGGTACCAACCTCATTTTTAGCTCAACATATCATCCTCGGATGGATGGGAAAACTGAAGTGGTGAATAGGAGCTTGGGAAGCATATTAAGGATCTTGGTTTATAAAAATAAAAGACAGTGGTATTCGAAACTTGCTCAAGCTAAATTTTATTATAATGATACTCCTAATAAGAGTATAGGAATTTGTCCATTTTAGATTATTTTTGAAATGCATCCTATATAAGTGTATGAGCTTTGAAATTTAGGAAATCAGGAGATAAGGAGTCAAAAGGCTGAAGAATGTGTAGAACAAATGAAAAAATTGTAGGAATATGTCAAACAAAGGTTGCAATAAAGTAGCAAAAAGTATAAACAAAGGTTTTATGTGAAGAGAAGAGAAAAGGAATTTCAGGTTGGTGAATTAGTTATGGTTTATTTGAGGGGAGAAGGATTTCCTGTAAGGACTTATAAATATTTAAAATGAAAAAAATAGGACCATGCAAAATCTTGAGGAAGTTTTTGCCAATGTGTATGAGATTGAGCTACCATAAGGAATTGGGATATCTCCTATCTTTAATTTTCTGGAATTGCACCCATACATTGAATGAGAAGTAGAATCAAAAGATGAAACTACAGAAGAGAAAGTTCAGACTTAAGGTTGGGAGGAAAAAATTCCAAAGACAAGAAGGAAAGAAGTGGAAGTAGTCTTGAAGAGGAAAGTGATGAAGAAGACTAGAGGATAGGCATATTATCAGTATCTGATTAAGTGGAAGGGAAAACCATTTGAAGATTCTAGTTGGATGACATCAACAAAATTAAAGAAATATAATATAAATCCTGAAGTTTTGATGGAGCATTATTTTATCCCCCAAGAGTCTGATGGAGGACCATCAAATTATCATGTTCCAGATTGACCTTGTGGTCAAATGTATTTTTGAAAGACACGGTTAAGTTCCGGTTCCAACTGTTAATTTCCAATTCTTGGTCCAACAGTTCGTTGTCGGTTCTCACCTCCTTGATTATCATGCATTGAACTGTCACGATGGGAGACGAGCAAGTAGGTTTGGAGGAGATGAAGGTAAACATGCTGATTTGTTACTTAAATCGTGCCCAAATTTTCTGAATAGTCCATACTCAATGGTCAAGTAATTTGGTCAAATTATTAACAACATAACATGCCATGGATAGATCAAGGAAAGTCTGATCGATTAGAAAATTATTTATTTATGGGTCAAAATCTATTTTAAATTCTATTTTATGCATTATGTAAATAATTATATTAAAGTTTGTTAGTATGTGTTGAAGAATGCAAGTAATTATAAATTGTAATTATGATTGAGAGATTTTATCAGCGATTGTGATTTTTCTCAGCGTAGACTTTTATTGTAATACGTTTCATTGAGAGTAAGGATAAAATAGAATTGTTCCTTTTTTAGGATGGAGTAGCATAGGAAGAATCAATGGACAAAGAAAAAAAAACAGAGTTTAGAAAGAACAAAAAAAAATATTGATTATTGAGCAGACATAGATGGAGTGCGATTGGATTGTAATATTAATTTGTTTTTAATGTTAATTCAAAACAGAGTAACATTCAATATTTTATGTTTGATTAATTGCATTACTTTGTTCCATGTGCAATGTTGGAAATTGTATTGTTGATTGGGTAATGTTATTACGAATTGTGTGATTAGAGTAGAAGCAAAAAATGTCTGCTAGAGTTTGCATATTTTTCTTTCTCCAAAAATCTGCAATTACTATTTTAAAAATAAATTCAAAAAAACAGAGTACAAAGATCCTAGTTTAAATTGATTCAAGATAGAGTTACAGAGTGCATAAAATCAGTTGACAAGAAGAATTTGATCCATAATCGCATCAAACTCCTACATGATATGCATCAATATTCTCAATATCTTGCATAATAAATGTGTTACACACAAAATATATGACAATCATATTTTAATCTTTGTTGATGCCTCAAAAATCATTGCATCAACATCGGGGATAACCACTCGGTCGAGAACTTAAAAAAACAATTACTTTTCCATTTGGAATAGTGACTCTGTCTAAGTATGATGGGACCAGTTTCCCTTTGAAATATAATTAAGCGGGTGTGAGGTATAAAAATAGTGAGATGGGTCTGATAAATGGAAATCAATAAAACTAATTAACTATATGTATATCTTTATATATCTAGGGAATTAATTTGCAATTTCGAAGATTTTCCTAAGTAAAGGATAATATAGATTGTCAAAAACCTAAAGAAGTAAAAACAAGTAAATATAATTAATTTAATTATATATTTAATCGAATTAATTATTAAATGCATATCACATCAAATAACTATCTCTCTTGTACATACATTTGAAAATGGAAATATCATATGTTCAGTAGCGACTTAAAGCTCAATTGTATTTAGAGAATATATATAACAAAACAGTTTAAATCAAAATTATGACTACCAATCACATGTATGCACAACAATCATATAAAGATAGAAGTACTTGATTTATCATAACTCTACTCATGAAAGAAATAGTCTTGGTCTAGCCTTTCTATTAATATTATTTGAAAAAGCATAGTAGTGAAACTCTTCAAAACGTTCCTTACAAAAATTGAGAACCCTTTTCTTCAAGACGGGAAAGGGTTTATATAGTTAAGTATAGAAATTTAAAAGTAGAAAATACATAAAGCTTTGATGATTTTTGAACAACCCTCCTTGAAATAAGAGAGAAGAAGACAAAAATAGAGTCTGTTTTGAATAATAAGCTCAGGAATGGGACGTTATCTCCTCTCCCATTTGTTTCTTGAGCTAGTATATATCCATCATTACCTTCAATTTAGGACGTTGAGTTGGCCTTATGTGCATCTGTTCTATGTACACTTCATCTGAAAGCGGACGAAGCATGTGATAATTGGTGTCGGCAAGGCATCACAACATTAGCCATTGGCTATGTGGCTTTACCAGATATTGCAAATATTTTTCAAAGTCTAATTTTTATAATTGCTTAATGTTATCCTCCTTCTTCTTCGACCATTCTTGTCATGATCTCATTAATATTTTAACATCAGGAAGAGAACCAACTGGGAATTCCTAAATAATACTGGCACCAAACAGATTATTGTTGACAATCTTACTAATATTACTTGCAATATACCTTTCTCTAAATATGGCCCTTTCTGCTTGTTTTAATTTTATATCACAATGTGTGAAGATGATTTCTTTGTATGAATTCTCTATTCTAGGAAGGTTTGATTCTCTTCCCTCTGCATTTTCCTACCATGTTATAAATTCAGAAATATTCTCATCAATGTCTTCAAAATTTGTCCTTGGATCAGATAATTGATTCATTGGTGAATCAATTTTAATGCATATATCATTTATGGATACCAGTTTTTCGCAGAAAACCACCTACTGTTTCGATAAAAGGGTAAAAATTTCCAATTATTCCTTCTTAAAATATTCAATCTTAGGATTTTCATTTAATTACTCAATTATAGCTTGGAGTTCCTATAGCTGGGCATATTTGATCCTGGTACCAGTTTCATATTTAAGTTTCACTTCATCGAAGTTGTGTTGGAGTTGTGACAATTGTAACAACCACTGATGGTCAATGCTTTGCTTCTCTTTTAACAATTATTGTTCTCATTGTTGAATTCTGTCATCTTTATCTTTGATCAATTGTAGTAATTTTAAATATTTTTCAATGGCCGTTTTTTCATATGCCCATTTGAATTGTGATAGTTTGGTTAAGTCATAGAAGGGGTTGGTTTTTGGATCCTTACATACAATATCCATTGGTACATCTTCGAGAACTAGTGCCTGGGATTGATAAACTCTCCTCCGCTTTCTTTTTATGATCATTACAACCCTCTGCTTGGGACTTTAAAATATGTTGAGTGGAGGAATCTCTTCAATCTTAAGAACACTTTCTGAGGAAGGGTATGTTAGGATGAATTCAAAATTTTACGTATTAAAAACTTGATCAGAAGCTCCAACATTAAGCAAGCTCTGCTTATTGGTCTCAGGGGTGTTGATTATTTCTTTTGGATTTGAAGTCTTCTCATATTCTGATCCTTTAGTTTTCTGATCAAACTAATCCCATACCTTATCTAAATCACTGCTAAAAAATATTACACTAGTTTTTTTCTCTATATACGTGGTCTCTTTTTTTTCTTTGTTAAATTGTTTTGCATTGAAGACTGTGATGAATCATGCTGTGTTTGTAAAACTGGTTGAGAAACCCTTAATGTTTCAAGAGAGAGACTCTCCAAAATTTTGTTCCTGTATTTCTTAAACTCATTAAGCTACTCTAGATTGAGATGGTTTTCAGCCAAATTTTCTACCTGTAGGTATGTTTTGGCAGACTCAAGTAGATCATCAAAGTCATCCGACTCATTTAAAAATTGTCTCACTTGAATTGTAGGTATAAAATTTTGAGCCACTTTGTTTGGGTCATGCTGTTGGCCGGGAATGTTGGGAATGTTTATACAATTTATATGGCTAATTTCAATCCCAACATGCATGAAATTATCCAAATCATAAACACCATAATGGATGGGAGATGGTGGTCATGAAGATTTCTTGGCTTCTTTCAGGGCTCTGGTTAAACCATTTCTCGCAGTTTCATAAGCAATTTATCAGGCCAAGAGTTTATGAGGGACATAGAGTGGGATGACATGAGGCCTAGATAAACTATAAAAAACATTAACATATGTGAATAAATATTCTCTGAACCACTTTCCTATAGTTTTGAAATCATATATCGCTTCATTGGGTAACCTTGGTGCTTTCTCACCAAATACATATTCATGTAAAGGTAACATGAATCCATGGCATATTTTAGAAAAATGGGATAGGTAATTAGAATCGTAGAGGATTTTGTGAGATATGTGGATAGGGGTAGTGTATTTCAAAGTCCATTTCCATCCCATGGATTGGAAATCATAGGTAAATCACACGACATCCATGATGTATGCGCTCATATAAAAAGGGAGCACTATTTTGGTAGTTGCTTTTTGGTTTTTCCTATAGGCTAGGATTTGGGTGGAAATATTATTAGAGAGGATAGTGGCCCCATTTATTATGTAAGAATATGATATGAAATCAATGAGGGGAACTCATTAACCTGAAAACGTAGTTGTATTAGGATACAAAAACGACCTAGACATCATTCTAGCAGTATAACAATGTGGAACAGCGAGAGAAGATATCAGGTACATACCCTTATCATTGTGTTTATGCTTGTTTGGATTTCACCTCATCTACCTTATCAACTCTGAGTATATTTTTTTTTTCATGTGTGAATTTCTGAAAAAATTATTGTCATATATCCTTTGTGGATCAAGAATATGATACATTTTCTTCAAGTCTTCAGCTCTGAAAGATCCCACTATTGTATTCCTTAAACTCAGGAATGTTCTTTCTACAATATTCAGATTATCAATCACCCATTTCACAATGTCTATGTAGGGTAGGATCTTAGGCCGATCCATGATGTGATGAAAAAATGAATTGACGACATCACTAAAATTACTTTTGGAAGACAGTGAAAAATCATAGGTCGTGGATTCCATTTGAATTGTTATGGGTTCTTAATCCTCAAAACGTTTGTACATGGCTTCCCATGAAGAAGTTATAGAATCTATGGTGCATTTTGTATTAGATAATAATGGGGGCATCTCAGTGATTTTTGGAGTAGGAGGAGCCAACTGTGGTCGATCCATAGGCTTCTTGGTCTTCTTTAATTCTTTCTACATTTCCCTAGAGTTTTGTTTTTAGGTACTAGCTTGTAGAGATGAGAAATAGTAGAGAGTGAAGAAAAATACTTGGGATATAGTAGGATTTAAGACAAAATCATCAATTGATAGCGAATATATGTTTAAATGCAAAAAATCTTGAAATATTAAGTAAAGGAAATCAAATCATTTTGGATATCGAGAACATAAATACTACATTATGCTTCAATAGTAAATGAAACAAAAGATTCATGTGGTTTACTCGATAGCTCAAAGCCTCGTTGGAGACTTTGCATCAAATATTTCCTTAAGAACACAACTTAAAACATGTGATACTTCTCTATTGTCTATATGTGATTAATTATTTCCATAATTAGAAACTAATATGAAAGGTAAGCACTTATCGTAATGGTAATGTATCGGAGAATTTTGAGGTCAAGTGTGCTCGGAATTGCACGATGCGATAATAGCATCAAAATCACAAATATTTGTGGAATAGGAAAATGGAATCAAGGGTTGTGGTATTGCGATTGCGATATATCACATCGGGGAATGGAGCGGGCATTACTAATCACCACACTTAAATGAATATTGTGATGGCGGAGAAGCGACAAGTGATGTGGTGATAGATGGGACCTACCATGGTCTTTATAATAATCGAAAATTTTACCCTTTATCATCGTTTATTAAATTCCTTGGTGTAATAGTCGTATGAGTTCTGGTGGTAATCACATCACAACTTTTTTAATAGGATGTTATGGTATTGTTGTTTGAAACTGCGATATCTGATATGAAATAAAGATTTTAATAAGCTTTGTTTAAGTCCGTCGGCTAATAGGATTGAATATTGAATTCAGATAACAAAGTTTTGTCCTTTTAATAATAAAAACTTATTTTATTATCCTAGATTAAAAATGAAAATGGCGCCAATTATTTAATAATCTAACTATATACAAATAATGGGGGGGTTTTTTAATAACACAACAATTGGGGATTTACTTGAAGAACCAATTATCTATGATATATAATAATGAAATTTTCAAAACTCTAATAAGTAAAAATTATTTAGGAAAGAAAAACTATTTTTAAAATATTGGATAAATAAAATTATTCTGAATAAAAAAAAATCATTTTATTATAGTTATTTAAGAACCTCTTATAGATTAAAATTTTAACTATCTATATGAGTGATTAATCAATTATAAAGATAAATAAGGGATCTTTTGAAACTTAGCCTTTTTATATACTCATTGTGTCATAGGTAGAGCCTTTGTTTCCAACAAGCGCCCATAGCCTTGATAGGGTTATCTTTTAACCATCAATGATCTAGTGTCCCATCCATTTATGATTGCAATATTTAGAGATAAAGCTATAGAATTATATATGTATTTTTTATTTTAATTTTAATTTTTTAAAGATACTTAAATGTGATTTTCCTGGTTCAGTAGAAATATAGTGACAATTCCATTCAGAGGTTGTTATTTGGCTCAACAAGATAGTGTGTGATGAGACTTCTTGTCTTATGGTTAAATAATCATAAGCCATCACCCTAGCTTGTTGTCCAATAATGGCAATGTCAGCGTATTATTTTCCCATGACCATGGTAAGTAGGCTCATGATGAGACCTCTTATCTTTAGGTTTCTTATATTTTTGAATTACCCTATAAAAAATGTACGATTAATGGATGGGGAGAATCATTAGCTCTTTAATAGCATTGGATGACAACTTAGAGTTGAATATGTTAAAGATACAAAATAGTATTTAATTTTTAAAAGAAAACCTTTCATTTCTCATAATAAGATCAAATATTTTATAAAGTTTCAGGTTAAAATAACTTATAATTTCCATGGAAAAATATTTCAAAGCTTATGATAATTATCTAATTTTCAATTTTGTAATCATTTCCCAAAACAATCCTACTTTAAAAGAAAGTTGATCATAAGATGATTAGAGATATAGAGAAAAAGCCAAAAGTATGTTACTTAACATTAATTTTTATAAAAATACACGAGTATGTAAATTTAAATATCTACATATATAGAATAGAACAAATTTTCTTCTAATATATATATATATATATATATTTGAAATAATAAGCCCATAAACAGAAAGAGAATATCTCTTTCCTTATAAATATTTCAGCATGAAAGTTGATTGGCCTATCTGGTCCACAACATGAATGGGTCCAAGCCACATTTTTTCAAATTTATTATGCTTTCCTTTTTCCTCATGTGCCTTGTCCCATTTGATTACTAGATCTCCGATTTGAAAATATGTTTTATCGACTAATATTGCATCAAATAAAATTTTACTATCTGCTCATGGTGAGCATCTATTTTCTTGGATTTTTCCATTTCTTCTTTTAATTTTGATATTGGGACATCCTTAATTAGAGAGAAGAAGAAGGTTTTTCTTCTTTGAATTGGACTAGGGCCGAGGAGGGCAGGGCTAGATTAGGAGGAAGGATATCCTCTTTCCCATATACCAAATTAAAAGGAGAAGTATATATGGAGGTATTATTTTTATTCAATTGGCCCATAGAGTAAGTGTCAAAGTTTTATGCCAATTCTTTTTGCTCTGGTGAACAATTCGTTTAATAATTCTAGTAAGGTTTTTATTAGTTGAATCTGGTAGACTACTCCCTTGGAGATAGTAATTAATATAGTATTTAAGTTTAAAGCCTTTATTTAAAGAAAATATAGTCATGTTATTTCCTAAAAAGAAGATGCATTTTCAAACATAAGTGCATTAGGTAAGCCAAACCTGGTGTTAAGGAACTGATCAATGAATTCAATAATAGTGTCAAAATTTGATACCTTTAATGGAATTTCTTGCACCCACTTGGTGAAGTAATCTGTAGCAATAAGGATATGCATATGTTTCTTTGAAGAGTGAGGAAAAATCTCACCTATTATATCTAATCCTAATTGTTCAAAAGGCTACTCAATGTTGACTGGTTAAAAAGGTAAGGTAGTTTTCTCTATCTTCCTGCAACGGTGTGACAAATTTTACATTCACTTACATAAGCATGGGTATATTTAAACAAATTTGGCCAGTAATACCCAGCATGTAGAATTTTTTGAGCGTTGGTATCTCCTCCAAAGTGTCCACCAACTGGTCCATCATGTAAGTCCTGCAAAACCTTTTGTGCTTCATATTTTTCCAAGCATCTTAAAAAAAATGAATCATATTTTTTCCTGAACAACACATTATCAATGATTTAATATTGAATGGATTTCAATATTAAATCCCTTTTACTTTTGTAATTGATTTTATAGGGAGCATAGCCATTTTTTAAGTTGAAAATGAGATCAGAATATTGGGACTCAGTATCAATAAGTCTTACCCCATATATGTGGACAGTGTTACATGAGTCTTCATCAGCTTATATATTGGAAATTCCAGTAGGCAATATGCAAAAACCTTGTCCCCTCACAATTTTATCTACTTTAATCTCTACGTCATATTATTGCAGAGTTGTGGCCCAATTTGATCTCTTTTCTCCTAATTCTTTTTGCACAAGTATGATCAGGTTCTCAGTGTTAAAGCTCAAAAATTAAAGTGCTCATTATCGAATGGAAATTGAACAACATTGAAGAGCTCATTGCTAGGAATTTAACGCAATTCATTTCATCGAAAAACGACTCCAGATGAGAAAGGTAGAGCCTGTTGTCCGAATTATCAAGAATATTCAAAGGTCGGTTATATCATATACTATATAATTGGTGGGGAAACATTTTTATATATAGGTTGGGTGGTAGTCATGGCTCGACCCCACACTATGCGTATGTCTTACCACCAAGCTACACCATTAGTTCTTATAAAACTATGGTCACAACTTATATTTAATTTCATATGGTTCATCCAGCAGGGGAATGGAAGGGGCCAGTTCCCTCCCCACATGACCTTTCCACTACGACCAAAGGTAAAGGTGATTGCAAATGTGTGGGATTACAAGTTTAAATAGGTTTAATTACTCATAAACTATGTTTATTTGCGCTAAACACATTTTACATTTGGATTCGGGTTAGGAGCGTGTATTGTGATAAACCAAACATTTATCCATAATTAATATTGCAATTTAATTGAGCTTAATTCGATAGAAAAACTAGCGAAGCCCCAAAATTATATGTTGCCCCCAAATTTAGTGGCCCTAGCTAAATTTTCTCGAGTTTTAGTGGGGTTTCCTAGGCCAGAATTGAGGAAGTCATAACTTTTGCAAAATTCGAACAAATTTGGAGCAAGAAGAGTCTATTTTGAATGATTTGGACATTTTGAAAACAATGAAGCATGTTTCAAGAGCAGTAAATGATTTTAAGCAACACTTCTTGCACATTTTAGATAATACATAGGCCGAAGCCATGGAACTTTGAACAAGGAGATGTAGCCCAGGAGGGGTGAAATCCTTCATAAAAAAAATTATGTTAATGGATCATTTGATGGTTTGTTGTACATTTTATTTCTGTTGTTCAATATTATGTTTTAATGTTTAAATTTCTCATTAATTTCACATAAAATTCAATACATTTACATGTTTAACAACTCAAAAACACCTCAATAAACATATGCACATGAAGCAAAAAATCAACAAATTATTTATAACTGTGAAGATTAAACTAGCACAAAAAAACCAGAATTCATAATCGGATCAAGATGGTATTAGAGAAAAGGTTGCTAAAGTTATTTTCTTGATTTGCATGAGTTTTCTGCAAGTAGGGTTTTAATGGTTGCAACTTTGTGATGTTTACAAGGTTAAAGTTGCACAGAAGAGAAGGGAAACTATTGGTTACAATTCATGAAGTTAGGACCAGAATAAGGAGATCCACAAGGGCACCATCTACACCCAAAGTTTCACTCAAAGTTGCACTTGAAGCACTTCAAGTTTCTATATCTGAGATTGAATAGATAAAAGTTGCACTGAAAGTTGAGCTTGAATCCATAGCCACCATGTTAGGTATTGGATATATTTATGGTATTTCAGAAGAGGAATCATACAAGAAGGCTTTCTATGAACTCATTGAAAGGGTTAGGATCCTCTTTGAAGAGAGGTAAAAAAAGGATGAAGTGAGGGATTCAAAGGGTAGTGGAGGAAAGCCTCCTCCATCTCCACCATCTTCCTCATCATCCTCATCATCACCATCAACATCGTCATCCACTTCCACAGCTAAAACCACCCATACTCACTCAAAAACCAAAAAAGGAAAAGCTCCCTTACTCAAACTTGACATCAAATTTGAGCTTCCAATGTATAATGGTGAGGTAAATGCATAGAAGTCGGATAATTGGATTCATAAACAAGAGGTTAATTTCATAATTTAGAACCTTCATGAAGATGACATAAAGATCCAATTGGCTTCCATGAGGATGGAAGGATCGACACTTGTATGGTGGGAATCAACGACTCAAGAAGACATTAAAAACCATGGTAAGATATTAATGTCTCTGTCAAGTTTTATTGTTTCCATTTGAACACAATATTATCCTCTAGATTACATGAAAAAATCCATTATGGACTAGGAGAATTTTAGACAATTTAAAGGGAAAAGTGTGCAATATTATACTCATGAATTTTGGAGAAGTGCTCTTATTTTGGGTATTAATTTGCATTCTCAAGAAACTTTGTTAAAGTATATTGGGGGTTTGCACAGTTACCTTAGGCACATTATTCTCATGTTCAATCCCACAAACTTAGATGAGGTTTGAGTTCAAGCCACACATTTAGAAGCAAGAGGGAAACAAAATGTAGATGAGAAAAGTTACAATTTCCTTGAGTATGAGGGTAGAGGAAGAAAAAATTTTAATGGAAGAGGAAAGAGAAATAACTCTATCAAAAGAGAGAAAGAGAAACTCACATGTAAATATTGTTTGAATAATGGCCATGATGAAGACCATTTTTGGAAAATTTATATAGATTTGAAGCCAAACAAACTGAAAGCCAAAGAGAAGGGGAAAATTGTTGCAATAATTGAACATGACTTAGGTTCAGATTTGCGAGATGAAATAAAGATTATAGAAATGGGTTTGAAAGGTAAGAACCTAGCAATCGCTATTTCTTCAATTTGTTCCAATGTCACTCAAGATGAAGATACAAGAATTTAGCTTTTCTATATTAGATTTGTTTCTAAACATACCAATATAGACACATTATTTCATAGTGGTTCTCAAGCTAACTTGATTTTCAAATACTTAGTTAAGAAGCTAAAGCTTGAAACACTTATACATCACAAACCTTATCCCTTAGGGTAGAGATGCAAGAATTCAAATTTGCAGGTAACAAGGAAGTGCATACTAAGGTTTTCCATGAATTCAAACTTTCTTGATGAAGTTGAAATCGATGTGGTGTCACTTGAGATTTCAAATATTGTTTTGTGAAGTCCTTATCTTTATGATAGGAAAGCAGTATTGCATCACCATGAGAATAAGTATCAGTTGTTTAAATATGGAATTGAGCACATAGTTAAAGTGCATAAGAAGGAGAAAATTTTGTCTCTTATACATGAAAGAGAAATGAGGAAAATATTGGAACAAGTCAAAATTTGACTTTTTTAATGTTCAAGCGTAAAGATGTTTTGAATGAAGCCTTTCAAAAATATGCATTGAATGAGAAAGTTGATTTTATTGAAGTTTCTTATGCTTGTAATGAGATGTTTCAGGACTCTAACAAGATACCTTTGAAAGCAGGTAAAAAATATTTTCAGCAGCCAAAATCCATGCTGAGCAGTGTTGGAAACAAGATGCTGATACAAGAGAGTGCATAGGTCAAAGAGAAAGCAACAAAGAAATTTTACAAAGAAATCATAGGTTCCACAAGTGCTTGTTTTCGGTTTCTAAAGGGTACATGTAAATGGAAAAAATTCTTGGTCAAGAGTCAACACAAGTACAAAGAAAGAGCAGCTAAGAATCTCCATGATGATTGTGTGCGAGGTGAGAAATTTTTTAAGTTTCATTTGATTGATGACCGAGGTGGGAACAAGTTTTTTTCTGCAAGTACAACTTGACGCTCTGCAAATTCAGGGAAATTTTAGCATGACGATGTCTACAACATCAACAGAGGGTTGCAAGAGTGAAGGAAAAAACTTAGATTTAGTGAAAAGATCAAGTTGATGAAAATGGGAAAATTTCAGTGGAATAAGACTAGAAGGGTGAGGGAACTGTACCCTCGTCCACATTTTTAGTAACCAAAGAGCTTTTGGGGTCCAAAAGGCTACTAGTGGGGAGGACTGATCAGGTGCTCAGCGTTAAAGCTCATAAATGAAAGTGCTAAAAGTTAAATGGAAAATTAATGACAATGAAGAGCTTGTCGCAAGGAATCCGACGCAATTCGTTTCATCAACAACCAACTCTGGATGAGGAAGATAGAGCCTATTGTTCATTTTCTTAAACAACTAAAACAATTGCAGAAAAGAAAAAATGCTGACAAAGCAGTCTAGTTAGAAAAGAAAAGGATATTCTTGGAATATTCTATCATTTTATCCCAATGAAAATGTGACAAGTGTCACTGCAGGATTCGACAGAAATTTGGGTTAAGGTGAAATATTTTTTATGTTCACCAAGGTTGAATTTCGAATTTTAATGGTTGAATGATTTATTTATTTATTTTTTCAATAATCCAACTAGAGGCAAACACATGGTGTGGCTAGGCACCGCTGTGTGCCCCCTCTAGTGGACCAGTTCCAAAGTCCGAATTGCAATTAATTCAAAGGTATGCATATATCAAAGTTTTAATAAAATATAAATTATCGACAATATTCAAAATCCAAATTATCAACAATATTAGAAGGTCGGTTATACCATAATATATAATTGGTAGGGAAAAAGTTTTATACATAGGCCGAGCCGAGGTCAGGGCTCGACCCCACGACCTACCCCACACTATGCATATGTCTTACCACCAAGCTACACCATTAGTTCTTATAAAAGTATGGCTGCGGCTTATATTTCATTTCATATGGTTCATACGGTGGGGGAATGGAGGGGGCCAACCCCCTCCCCACATGAGATTTCCACTACAACCAAAGGTGGAGGCGATCGCAATTGCATGATATTAAACATTTAAACAAGTTTAATTACCCATAAACTATGTTCATTTGCGCTAAACTCATTTTACGTTAAGATTTGGTTAAGGAGTTCATTTAGTGCTAAACTAAAGGTTAATCCCATATTAATATCACACTTAAATTGAGTTTAATTCGGTGGAAAAATTGGAGGAGCCCCCAAATTCAGTGCTACCCCCAAATTTAGCATTCCTAACTAGAGTTTCTCTATTTTTAGTGGGGTTTCCTAGGCCAGTATTGGGGAGGCCATAACTTTTGGAAAATTCAACCAAATTGGGAGCAAGAAGAGTCTATTGTCAATGGTTTGGACATTACGAACAGATTGAATGAGGTTTTAGGAGCAGTTGATGAATGTAAATAGAAATTTTTTCACATTTGAGATAATATATAGGCCCAATCCATGGAAGCTGGACCAAGGAGATGTAGCCCAAGAGGGGTGAACTCCTTCATCAAAACATTGTGTTAATGGATCATTTGATGGTTTGTTGTACATTTTATTGCTGATGTTCAGCATTATGTTTCAATGTTTAAATTTATTATGAATTTCACATAAAATTAAATACATTTACGTGTTTAACACTCACAAATACCTCAAGAAGCCTATGCATATGAAGAAAAAGGTCATCAAATTATTTATAATTCTGAATATGAAATTAGCACATGAAAACTAACATTCAGATTCAGATCAAAGTAACGATATTAGTGTTGGGAATGGTACTATTCCTTTAGCATGGTTTTTCATAAGGAAATGCATGCAATTCTTTATATATTTAAAAATAACAAAGGATTGTTTCTCGACCTCTGAATAATTCAGTTCTACACCTTCAATGTTTGAACTAAATAAAGAGATCGGTGCCTCAATTTTTTTATAATTGAGTTGTGTTAGTACAACAACGTAACATGTTTTAGAATAAAAACTATATAAAATAAAATTATTAGAAAAATTAGGAGTATTTAAAGAGGGATCATCAATAATGGCTTGTTTTATTGACTCAAAAACCTCTCTTTCATTATCATTTTCCCCATTCGAAAGCTGAGTTTTCCTTGATCATATATTTTAATTGCAAAACAATTTGAGAAAAATCACCAACAAATCTCTTAACAAAATTCATATGTCCTAGGAAATATTGCATTGATTTTTTGTTATGGGGCACTGATATTTGACATATTTCCTTAATCCTATCAGGGTCAATGTAGATAACTTCCTTGGATAAAATAAATCCTAAAAAAATTCCTTTGGTAAGAGAAAAGTAGGATTTTTAGGATTTAGTGAAATTCCATACTTTTTGCGTCGTTCAAAGATCTATTTTCAGTCATGGAAATGATTTCTTCTTTTCTTGGAATATATGGTTATATCACCCAATTAAACAACAATATTTTTGTTTATCATATTTCTAAAAGTGATGTCCATGGATCTTTGGAAGGTTTCTCCTGCATTTATTAAACGAAAAGGCATTTTTTGGTAGGCACAAGTTCCCAATTTAGTTTGAACGTAGTTTTTAACCTGTCATATGGATGAAATAGGATTTGGTTATATCCTTAGAAACTATAAATGAAATACATGAGTTCGGAACCAGCTACTGATTGTAAGATTTTTTTTATACGTGGCAGAGGAAAATTTCCATTTTGAAATGTTTTATTTAAATTCCTAAAATCAATGAAAATGCATATATCACCATTTTTCTTCCTGAAACCCACTAAGTTTGAAACTCATTTAGAATTCCTAACTAGAAAATTTATTTTCATTAATTATGTTGAACGTGTTTTTCATCACATGTCATTGGAATAGTGTGTTTAATGATGGAGGTATCATCAGTTTTGAGTTCTTCATAACGCCAAGAGAAAAAGCTTTCTTATATTTTCAATAAATCAATAAAGGCCAATATTTCATCTAGTGAGAGACCAAGACCTAGATTGACGTTTTCGGGTTTAAGATATGTTCGAAACTTTACTAGTTCAAACATTAAAGTTGAACTTTGAAGTTTGTAGTTAGTTACCATCTTAAATCTATCCTTTAAATGGTACAAATCTTCAATATTAACCACAGATTTAGGTAAGATATTTTCTTTTTTTGATTTATTCAACTATATATTATGCTCATCTTCATCAATTATTGGTTCATCGTATGATGCTTCAGATGTTAAAAAACTTAAAATGTCTTCATCCTCATTAAACACGCACCAATTGGTGATATTATCTGGAATCGATGGGAAAAAAATTAATTCAATTGAAAATCTATCTGGACTATAATCCTCAGGTAGAATGAGTCTGTATGCTGCATTAGGTAGCATTTCAACACTAGAATTTTTAAGTCTTGGGATAGGAGAAATATTAAATTCTAGATAATGCGATGTGAGAGTTTGAATGAGAGATTGATAATGTTTCAAATGACAAGAGACACAATGAATTTTTTTTCTTACTTGTTTTAAAACAATTTCTGAGTTTCCAAACATTTGAAGGTATTTAACACCGAAGCCTATTTCTTTATACAAACCTTGGACCAGTGCTTCATACTCTACATTATTATTTGTGCATTCAAACTCTAATCTACATGCTAGAATTGTTTTATCTCCTTCTGGAATTATTAATATTCATCCTAATCCTACCCCATAATTGGATTTAGAACCATAAAAATACAAATTCCAAACCAAATATTTAACTAATGGTTTGTCTACAATATTTACACATTTGAAAGAATCTATCTCTAAATTTTTTTCGATTTGAGAAGTGATGGAATTGATTGAGAAAGAATATTATTGCGCATTAAAAATACCCAAAATTGATTAAAACAAGTATTGCCCAAAGATATTATTGGTAAATACTATCGGTTCATTCTCTTCTTCAAAATTAGTCATTGAATGTTTCATATGCTTTTCTCGGTCAATTCGAATATGATGGGGATTTAAATTATAAGGAAGCCACATATGGGACAAGTCTATAGAAAAATAACCATGCAGCTTCTTAGAACAATCTCTACATAGAATCAAACCATAAAAGTTAGGAATATCCACAACTAGTATATCAATTATTTGACATACTTTTGAGTTGGAATAAAGTGTTATGAGAACAAAATCCATTTCCCCTAATACTTTGACTTTGGTCCTATAAATTTGCACAGTATTATCATAAGAATTTTGATGTAAAATATTTAGTTTCAGAAAAACTCAATAAGGCATTATATTTGAAGATGCCCCTGAATTTACCAATCAATTGTGCACATTTTTGTTGATAATATAAAAATTCAAAAGGAAAGGAGGAGTATATGAATTAGATCTATCCCAAATCAATATTGCATCAGTAGGATCGATATTTTCTGAATAATCATTGGGAGGTTTACCTTATCCTTTAGAATCTTTTGATGTGACAACAATAGGTAAAAGAGATGCAATAACTGAATTTAATTCCATGATTAAAAAATTATGTTGTTGTTTCAATTTAATTACATCATAAAAGAAAATATTAGCTTTTACCTTCTTCATATACTGTACTATATTATATTCAATGGTGTTAGAAACCAGCAAAGTGTTAGATGTAGATAGACAATTTGAAGGAAATGGCACTAGTTGAGAAGATTTGCAAGGAGATTTTTTCTTGATAAGTTTGTTTTTAGCGACAGATGTAGGGGTTTTTTTTATTTTGAATAACTTGTAATGAATCATTAGGCCCCTTACTTCTTGTGCTAATAGGTAAAGCTTCATAATATTCTTCATTATGAGAAGCTAGACGAATAAAATCCCATAACTCCTGTACTTCAACTAATTCATCATCTTGGAACTCATTAGACGATAATGTTGTTTTTCTCTTCATATTCACCTTGATCAGATTCGACATTGGATATGATGTTTGGAGGTTGAGCATTTGATGTTTTAGCTTTCTTAAAAGGCCTAAAAGGCTTCTTAGAAAACTCAGCTACCTGTTTTTTTATTTCCACCATTTCATTTGACATTGATTTAAGGACCTTTTGTAATCCTTGAAGATAAAAGGGATCTTTAGCAGTTTTCTTCTTTGGTTCATCCTTAAATGTGAACTTCTTTGAATTTATTTCTTCTTGAGCAGTCTTCTTTTCTAATGCAACTTTTTTCAACAAATGAGGCTTAAGTTCATGTTTTTTACTAAAGTGGATTTTTATCTCTAACTACAAAAATTGCAATATTGGAAGGAAAAGAGGATATGTACCATTCTATTTTCACATCAAAACCATGATTTGAGGTAGTTGGTATTTTGTTTAGCAATTCTTTGAATCTGGAATTAAAATATTTTACCTTTTCACTTCAATTTTCTTTTCAATTGGAAAGATCATTTATAAGAGTGGCAGTTGTGTGATCATATCCAAAAATAGTTAATAATTTCTATTCAAATATATGCCAGGTAGTAATAGTACCTAATGGTAATGAAAAATTCCATGAGCCTACTGATCCTTCAAAATTATATAGAAATAACCTAACTAGACAATATTCTTTAGACACTCCATTGAGATTAATAGCTAACATGAAATTATGGATATGTTTCTCAGCACTGAGTCCATCATCAAGATTATATTTAGACAACCATATTTATGGATGGTTAGGTAAATCATGAAGAGGTATTTCCATTTTACGAACTCTTGGATTTTTCCCTGGTCTAGCTTCAATTATTGGAGTTGTAGTAATAGAATATGTTGTACAAGTTCGAAAGGTTGATGTAGTGGTAAAAGAGATAACCCCTGAAATCAAAATTATTGTGAAAACACAAGCTGATTGAGTTTGGGGAATATTAATAGATGAAGTGATTGGTTGGGAAGAAGGAAATGAAGGAGGAATGAGTGAGGGATTTTGTGGAGGAGAGAAAGAATTAATATCACTAGTGGATGTTTGAGATTCTGATGTAGGTTTTTTCCTTCGGAAAGAATGAATTAGAAACTCAAAAGGATTAATTCAAAGTTTCTCTCTTTGATACCGAGTCAGTACACTAGAAACTTCTAAAGATGAAGTTACACTTCCTTCTAAGGGTTCGGATTGAATTTTTTTTTATTTTGAAATATATATTTCTTCTAATTTATTAATTAAATTCTAGACTTAAGGTGACTCATGAGTATAATATTGAAGGATTTACTCTATAAATATAATAGGATATTTAGGAGGTGATAGGACAACTTTTGATCTTCAGGTTGGAGACTTTTAATGAGATCTTGAAGTTGTAGGAGATTTGAAGGGGGGTTGACTCTTTTGACGAGATTTGGATTTAGGACTAGACCTTGATGACATTCTTATTCTACAGACCCTCCTTCTAGTGCCAAAAATATTGATGTCTCGAAAAACGTTGCGTCAATATCGAGGATAACCACCTGGTGGGGAACATAAAAAACCATTCCCTTTTCATTTGGAATAATGGTTGCAACTGGCAATGATGGGACCAGTTTCCCTTTGAAATATAGTTGAGTTGGTGTGAGGTATATAAATAGTGAGATTGGTGTGATAAATGGAAATAACAACAAACTAATTGACTATATGTCTACTTTTATATATCCCAGAAGTTAATTTCTTCTTTATATGAAATTTCAAATATTTTCTTAAGTGAAAGATAATATAAATATTTAAAAGGCTTAAAGAATTAAAAACAAGTAAAGATAATTAATTTGATTAAATAGTAATCAAATTAATTATTAAACTCATATCGCATGAAAGATCTGACTGTCTTGTATATACATTTGAAAATGACAATCTCACATATTTGGTAGTGAATTAATGCTCAATTGTATTAAGAGAATATATAGAACAAACAAGTTTAGAGAAAAATTATGACTATAAATCACATGTAAGCACAAAAATTATGTAATGATAGAAGTACCCTATATATCATAACTCTCCTAATGAAAGAAATAGTCTTCGTCCAACATTTCTATTTAGAGGATTTAAAAAAACATAATAGTGCAACTTTTCAAAGGCTTCCTTACAAAAATTCAAAACCCTTTTATTCAATACATGAAAGGGTTTATATACTTAAGTCTAGAAATGTAAAATTATAAAGTGAAAAAAGTGTTGAGGAGGTTTGAACAAAAATCCTTAAAATAAGAGATAACATGACAAAAATAGAGTTTGTTTTGAATAATAAGCTCAGGAATGGGATGTTGGTTGTTCTGTCATTTGTTGCTTGAGCTGATAGATATCCACTATTGGCTTCAATTTAGGCGGCTGAGTTGGCCTTATGCGCATATGTAATGTGTACACTGCATCTTAAAGAGGAGGAATAATTTGAGAAGTTGTGCTAGCAAGGAATCACAATGTTAGCCATTGTATGGCTTTACGAGATATTGCCAATATTTTTCAAAGTCTAACTTTGATAATTTAATAATGTTATCCTCCTTCTTCCACCATTACTTCCATGATTTCATTAATATTTTAACATCATGAAGAGAAACATCTCGGAATTCCTGAATAATATTGGCACAAAACAGACTATCGCTGACAGTCTCAATAATATTAATTGCAATATACCTTGCTCTAAAGATGGCCCTTTCTTCTTGTTTTAATTTTATATCCCAATCTGTGAAGAGGATTTCTTTGCATGAATCATTTACTCTTTGAAGTTTTGCTGCTCTTCCCTCTCCACTGTCTTGCCCTATTATAAATTAAAAATTCTTCTCATCAATGTATTTGAAATTCATCCTTAGACCAAGAAATTGATTCATGAGTGAATCACTTTTATTGCGTAGATCATTGATGACTGCCAATTTTTGGGAGAAAACCACGTGCTCCTAGGCTAAAATGGTATTGATTTCTAGTGATTCCTTCTTAAAAACTTCAATCTTAGTATTTTCCTTTAATTTCTCATTGCTAGCTTGGAGTTCCTGTACTTGGGCATATTTGATATTGATATCAGTTTCATATTGAAGTTTCATTTTATCGAAGTTGTGTTGTAGTTGTGACAACTTTTCTTGCCATTGATGGTTAATGTAATGTTTCTCTTTTAACAATTATCATTCTAGACGTTGAATTCTATCATATTTATCATTGATTAATTGCATTACTTTTAAATCTTTGTCAAAGGTGGTTGTTGCATAGGCCCATGTGAACTGTGATAGTCTGGTTAAGTAATCAGAGGGTTTTTTTTTATCCTTCCATATAATATCCATTGGTACATATCTAGAAAATAGTGTATGGGTTTTCTCAACTCTCCTCCACTTTATTTATCTAGTCATTACATCCCTATGCTTAGGACTATAAAATATGTCAAGTGGAGGAATATCTTCAATCTTAAAAACAATTTCTGAAGAAGGGTATGACGGGATGAATTCAACATATTCTGTATTAAAAACTTTATCATAAGCCCCAATAGTAAGTGGGCTCTACTTATTGGTCTCACGGTTTCTGATTGTTTCTTTTGGACTTGTGGTATTATCCTCTTGATATCGTTTAATTTTCTGATCAAATTGATCCCATTCCTTATGTAAATCACGGTTAAACAATATTTCACCAGTTTTTTGCTTTGTATTTGTGTTTTTTTTTCTTTTCCTGTGCTACATCTTGTTCTATTTGTAAAAGTGGTTGAGAAACCCTAAATGTGTCAACAGGGAGACTCTCCAAACTTTTATTCATGTATTACTTAAACTCATTAAGTTTCTCTGGAATGAGACAATTTTCAATCCAATTTTCTACCTGTAGGTACGTTTCAATAGACTCAAATAGATCATCAAAGTCATTCGGCTCATGTAAAATTTGTAGCACTTTAACTGCAGCTGTAAAAATTTGAGCCATGTTATTTGGGTCATACTTCCAGCCAGGAATGGTGGGAAATTTTAAACACTTTATATGTCTAATTTAAATCCCAATGTGCTTGAAATTATGCAAATCATAGACACCAAAATGTATGGGAACTGATGGCAAGGTGAATTTCTTGGCTTCCTTCAAGGCTTTCGTTAAACCATTTCCCATATTTTGATAAGAATTTTCTCGGCCAAGAGTTTATCAGGGACATGGAGTGGGAGGAGATGTGGCCTCACCGAACTACCAAAAATCCTAACACATGTGAATAACTCTTCTCCAAACCACTTTCATATAGTTGTGAAATCATCTCTCGCTTCATTAGACAAGCTTGGGGCTTTTTCTGCAAATACATCTTAATGTAATGGTAACATGAATCCATGACATATTTTATAATATTGGGATTGGTAATTATATTCCCAGAGGATCTTGCGATTTATGTGGATAGCAGTAGGGTCTTCCAAATTCCATTTCCGTCCCATGGATGAGAAATCATAGGTAAAGCACACAACGCCCATGATGTATGCGCTGATATAAAACGTGGGCATTATTTTGGTAGTGAATTTTAATTTTCCCTTGTGGGCTAGAATTTGGGCGGAAATATTATGAGATAGGATAGTGTCCCAATTCATTATGTAAGAATCTGATACAACATCAATGAGGGGAACCGATTCAATTGAAAATTTAGTCGTATTGGGATACATAAAAAACCTATAGATCATTCCAGCGATATAGCAATGTGGACTACCGAGAGAAGATATGGAGTACATACCCTTATCCTCATGTTTTTTCTTTTTTAGGTCGAGCCTCTAGTGCCTTATCGGCTCAAACTCTACTTTTTTTCATCTTTCAATTTCTTAAGGAAATTATTGTCATATATCTTATGTGGATGAGGAGGATGATAGATTTTCTTTAAGTCTTTAGCTCTAAAAGATCCAACTGTTGTTTTCCTTGATGTCAGGAATATTCTTTCTACAATATTCAAATTATCAATGACCCATTTAACCATCTCTGTGTAGGGTAGGATATTTTTCCGAGAGGCGATGTGATTAAGGAAGGAATTAGTGACATCACTATAATTAGTTTCAGAACATGACAAATAATCATCAATCATGGATTCCCTTTGAATTATTATGGGTTCTTCATCCTCAGAAAGTTTCTACACAGCTTCCCTGAAGAAGTTACAGAAACTATGGTGCATTTCGTATCAGAGAATAACTGGGGCATCTCAGTGATTTCTCGAGTAGGAGGAGCCAACTCTGGTGGAACAATAGGTTTCTTGTTATTATTTGAAGATTTTGACATTTCGATAGAGTTTTGTTTTTTGGGACTAGTCTGCAGAGAAGAGAAAGAGCAGATAATTAAGAAAAATACTTAGGATGTGAAAGGATTTAAGAAGAAATCATGAAGTGATAAAAAATATATTTTTAAATGCAAAAAATCCTAGAATATTAATTAAAGGGAAACAAATCATTAGGGATCTCGAGAACATAAATACAATGATGCTTCAGTCATGAATGAAAACATGGGCTCATGTGGTTTAATTGACATCTCAGTGCCTCACTCGAGACTTCACATCGCATATATCCTTAGGAACACACGTTAAAACACGTGATAATTCTCTATTGCCGATGTCCGATTAAGCCTTGTCATAATTAGAAACTAATATTAAAGGTAAGTGCTTATCAGAATGTTAACGTATTGAATAATTGGAATTTGAAGTGTGTTTGGAGTTCGCGATGTGATAATAGCATCGAGATCACAAAGGTTTGTGGAATAGGAAAATTCAATGAAGGTTTGAGGTATTTTGATTTTGATATATTGCATTAGGAAATGGATTAGGCATTACCAATCAACACACTTAAATGAATATTGTGATGGAGGAGAAGCAGCAAGTGATGTGTTCAATAGATGGGACCTACCATAGTCTTGATAATAATAAAAAAATTTACCTTTTGTCATTATTTATTAAAGTCCTTAGCAGAATCACTTTCTCAGTGTGGTAGTCATCGCATCGCAACATTTTTAATAGGAGTCTCTGGTCTTCCTATTTGAAACTGTGATATCCTATAAGCGATAATTATTTTAATAAGCTTTGTTTAAGTCCTTTAGCCAATAGGATTGAAGAATCACTTCGGATAACGATTTCTTGTCCTTTTAATAATAAAGACTTATTTTACTATCCTAGAATAAAAATTAGAAGGGTCCCCATTATTTAATAAGCTAACTATATACAAATAAAATGGGGGGGGGGGGGAGAGCGGGGGGGGGGGGGTTGGGTTGAATAGCACAACACATTCCTAAGAACATATTAAATTTGGAGAATACTTTATTAACTGAAAATGGAAAGGTTAAATGTGCCTAAGGTTAGATGTGTATTAAGTTGTATATATTTAGGATAAACTATTGATCACCCTTTGAGAAAACTATTCATATTTCTTGTTCTACTTCTCTTCGTTCACCCTCCTTATGGTATGCCATGTGTTGTGGATCATATGGATATCCTTTTATTTTTCAAATATTTGAAAATATAAAAATAAGAAATTGTTGGAAAATATGTTAAAGTATCAAAATATTATACTTTAGCATGAAAAAATATGTATGTTTTCTATATCTGATTTAAGGTTAAACATTTAAACTTTATAGAAGTAGGTTCCGTATTTTATGTTTAAACATTGATTGATTTGATTGGCAGAAAGCATTGATAATTAAAGTTTCTATCAAAAGGTCCAACCTGCGGGCAAAAACAACGCATAGGATATCAACATCAGTGCCTCTGCAATTGACTGGGTTGAATGCAGGGATATCTGATATGAACGACGGAGATTACATGCAGGGGCACCAGCCAAATTTTTCCTCTGTACCCAGAGAGCCCCCAGAGTGATGTAAGGCGCCGAGCTGTTCACAACTGGCTTCCACGATAGATGGAATCAATGTCTCACTCACGCATCTTGTCAACATTTAATTTAAAACCCACGCCACCTATTTAAAGAATATTTTTATTTGTCTTTCAAATTAGTTGCAATTTGTTGCACTGCACCCTGTTTCAATTTTCAATCACTTCCACAAATTTGACCACCCTACGAACTATTCCTACAGAATTTTTCAACCATGGCTAAACGATCGTCCCTATTAGGTTGAGCTAGCCATATCCCTCTCATGGATACTTAGAGGGATATTCAAGATACCATGTGTTCTATAATTCACCTCTCTTTCTACCAGCAAGTTACCTTGAATGAGAATGCTTCCCTTGTGTATTCTGCCATGGTCAAGTCTAGAATTTTGTCTGCATGCATTCCAAAGACCCATATTTTCCCTAATTTTATCTATTTGTTGGTTTCTGTCATGTATCCATGGAATTTTTTTGTCATGAATTCCCAAGGAGAGAACGTTCTACAGGTGTCCACCCAGTTAATCCACCAAGCCGTTTGCTATCCTGAGTCAGAGTCATCCATCCAATTTTCTGACGATTCACTAGTACAATATTATGATAATCTTGCAGGTGAATAATTTAATCAGTTCATGTTTTATTTGAAACTTGACATGAAGTAGTTTCAGCCAGATTGAAAAGGGTTTGATATGGGGGTTTTTGACACTGAGACTCGTCCAGTATTAAGTAATATTGCAAAAATTGTGGGTAAAGATGATGATAAAACAGTGGATAAATTAGTCCTAGGGATGTTTTCCATGATGATGAAGCCAGGAATGGTGCTGGATATTCCATCATATTGGCAGGAAGAAGTCAATTCACAGCTGATGAGCTTTTCATTAACAGGTTCATTCAAATTTCCTGCATTGATTGTATACTTGTTCTTATATCAGAATGTGGAAGAATTCATGCATTTAGGTCTAAATATTATGGACGTAAATAAAAGAAGGCAATCAGTGATATTCTGGACAGATGTAGTTAGAAGGGAGAAAAATGAGGCTGGGTTGTTTGATTTTGCTAGCTATTACATGCCAATTACATATGAAATATTAAATGGAAGTCCTCCTATTTCTTACCTAAAACTTAGGAGTTTCTGCACTTAGGAAATAATTGCAAATATGGAGATTGATTTGTTTTTGAGGAATATTCTGAACTAAGGCTATATGGAGAAAGTGTTGAGCCTTATAGACTCCCAAAGTTTGTACCAATGAGGATTTTTGCTTTAGAATTCATTAGAAAAAGCCTAAATGTTGATCAAGTTCATTTCGTGCCGATGAAGAAAGGACATATGTATAAATTACCTATGATTGTTCAATATGAGGCAGGCATTTGATGAAGTAATAAGAATGTTAGGTGAGACACATATGCTACTAGGAGAAGATTGGGCTCGTGAACCTTATAATGTGATTTTAAATAGAAGAATTGAGAATGGATACCCTGCTTTCATTCATGAAAGTAGGCCAGAACAAGAGAATATAGCAAGTAAAGGTGTGATGAGTTTAGTAGGTACAAATATTCAAAATCCCATTATAGAACATAAAACAACTAAAAGGACCAAAGAAGTAGTTATTGATCTAGATGATGAGGAGCAAGGAGCCAAGAAGACAACAAAACTTACTGAAGGACCTACATCTAATTCATATGGTTTTTCTTTACATTTGGGAGAAGAGTAAAATGCTCCTGTTTCACCCAGGAGTCAGGAAGCTTATCATGAACAAGTGCCCTTGATCAAACAGTTGTTTTCACAAATTGACGAAAGAAATTAGAGGATGAAGGCCAGCATGGAGGACCAAGATGAACATCAAGTTGCTGCTGATCAAACAAAATTGTTCACTGTAATGGATCTTGAGAAAGATCAATTTATAATTGCTCTGTCACATCCTACAGATATGTCAATTGGTTCTTCCAACAGTTTCAACACTGTAAATGTGACTGTGGATGTGAAGAAAATCCCACTTATGGATAAAATGAATTTGCATATGAAAACAGGTCAGTTGATTGTAAATGACCTCAGAAAGACTAATGCAATGGCAATAAAGGCAGATAATATGTTGGGTAAAGTAATTAAACAGTTGAATTTAGAGAAGGCTAACTGAAGAGCCTTGATAGTTCAGAATGAGGAATTGAAGAAAATCATTATAAAGATTGGAGTAGACCCCAGTGACAAGACTGTTGTGCAGAAATTCATGCAAAGTACTGAGGTAGAAATATCCACATTAAGGAAAAAGTTAAAATTACCTACTGGAGAACATTCGATGGCTGCAGAAGTTGCAGAGGTAGAGAAGGAAAATGAAAAGCTATTGCAACAACTCATGCAGAAGGATGGATAACTCTCCAAAATAAAGCAGACTACAATTTCTTTGCAAAATCATAATTGTACTTTTGTTTTTCCTATAGGTTATGAAGATCCTCAAGCACAAATTCTTCAATTAAATATTGAGTTGCAGGTGGCTGAAAGAGATCGAAAGAAGGCTCAAATAGATCTGGAGACTACAAAATTTTTGATGAAAGTAACAAAAAATGAAGCTAACAAATACAAAATGGATTTCCGAAATGCTGAAGCTGATATTAAAAATCTCAAAGAAAGAATGAAAGCAAATCTCTCATTGAAACACACTAAAGATAGCATTTGGACTGATATCATTTCATAAATGAAATCTAATTTGTACTTCCTGATGATAATTGCAAAAGAGAAAAGCCTTATTTTAGAATGTGAAGAACCAATCATGTCTGATAAGAAGAAATGAATTAATAGAGCCATTTGGACCAGAAGATTCATTGATTTTATTAATTCTAAATCAGATCAAGAATTAGAGGAGAATGACATGCAAGACAAAATGTTATATGCAGTAGAAATTAATAAAATTATTGTCTGAAATGGTCTCAGAAAGGCTGCAGAAAAGAAGCTAATGGAAATCAAGGAAGCTGTAAGTCAATTTGATAAGTCATTTGATAAAATGACAAGAGTAGGCTTGCCATCATGTTGGGGAGCTAAAGGAAATCTTTTGCCATGGAATTCTTATGAGAACTTATTAGTGTTGACAAAAAGAAAAGTTGATCACAGGCATGAAAAGACTCAGGTGCTTAAAGGAGAGACAATGGCCAACTTCTTGCAAAGAAATTTTCAACTCTTCTGGATGGTAAAGACTCTTCTCATAGAAAGGAAATCCTATGATAAAATTACTGCATTCATATTGGAATATCACAATCTAACACATTCATCCAGGACGAGGGTAGAAATATGGAAAAAGTGCAGAGCTTGGACAATAGACCTACCAAAAGGATCAGCATCAAATAAAGAAAAATCAGTTGACCCAGGACAAGAAGCCACATCATCAGCAATTCCTATATATTAGGATATTTATTTTATGTTAGTTTCTGAAGACAATGTAACTGTAATAAGAAATTTTCAAGGAATGTAATAGACAGCCTTAAAATTCTTAAGTAATTTTGGTAGTTAGGATTGGTTATAGCAGTTCCAAACTTCTTTTTACTATATTTATTGTAATTTTCAAGGAAGGAAAGGTTTCAAGTTTTGGACCTTCAGACAATTATTTTTGTACTCAGAGATTCAAAGATTAATGAATGAGTAAAAATTTTTATAGCATTTTGTTTATGTCGAAGTGTATTCAAGTTTACATTCTATGTTTTCTATCTATGAATAAAACAAAGTTATGAGCCGCAGGTCTCTTTTTACTTCTGTATGTAAGAGTTAAAACCCATAATTGGCACTCCTTTGTTTTAACTATTTATTTCAAATATTTCTTCTCGGGTTTGAGATGATATTTTCTTTATAAAACAGCATACCACTTTGGGATTTTTCTTTCATTTTATTCTAGTCACTTCATTCAACATAAACAAATAGCAACATTGTGAAGCATTCATCATATTCTATATTTAAGGGTTTGATTATAAATACTTGAGGGTTAATAAAACAGAGACATAAATATTTGTGACATAATCATATAAATGTCTTAAGCACTAATTCCTTATCACATCTAAGGGATTGTCTCTTAAGGTACAACATAAATTGGCACCATTGACGGGGACCGAGGATTCGAAGTTTTCCCTAGGTTTTGTTCATATTTCATCCGTTTGTTCAGAGAGGAGGAAATATTAAGCTGTGCTTTATTTTAAATAATTATGGCTCCTAAGAGGCCTCGCAAGAGGTCAGATACCTCTCAGAAAAAGTCCCTATTCTCTCAGATCCAGAAAAGTTAGTTTCAAAGAAGGGCCAGAAAACAAAAATATTGTCTACACCTGATGCCACAATGCTTGCACCAGGCAGCAGTTCTCATATCTTGCCATCCAAGGTTATTTCCCGGAAACTCATTTTTTCAGAAAAAGAATCCTTACCCTCACCCATTCATTTCCAAGAACCAACATTAGAAGAACTATCTTTTGAGTCTATACCATTTCCATTTATAGAATCTCAACCTAATTCAGTTTCTAGTTCTTCTACTATGGTTCATCAACCCCTTCCCATATCAGTTGTTCCACCCCTTTTATCCCCACCTACAACTGGTATTCATTTTACCCCCGCTAAAGGAGCAGTCAATCAAGGCATAGACATGGCAGACCCTGTTTTCTTGATGAATAGATATGCACCATTAAATCTACCCCAAACAATGAATGAAATGCCTCAGGAGTACCTTAAGTTGCTTCTTATATTTACTGGTGAAGATGAAATAACTGCAGAACAACACTTGCCTTTGTTTTGCACTTTGCTGAAAACTTTAATGTAGAACATCTTGATGTTGTAATGAGAATTTTTGTGCAGTCTCTAGGAGAAGAGGCAAGAAAATTGTTCAAAGGATTACCAAATGGTTTAATCAATTATTGGGATGAATTAGAAAGACAATTCATCCAGATATGGGGTGAAAAAAGAGACCATGGTTATAATTTAACAGAGTTTAATGCTATAAAGAAAAAATCAAATGAAAGCATGAGTGATTTTATCAAAAGATTTAATAAGTTGTACAGTAGTTTTCCTGTGGAAATGAAACTGGAGCAAGGGTTGTTTTTGTTGGGGCATTTGTATCAGATATTAGTTTTAACTTGAGAGAAAGAAGAGCCTCGATTAATGAATAGATTCAAATTGATGCCTTAGAGATTGAGGCAAAAATGACTTCTACTGGAAAGGTTCATGAAAAAGGAAAAGCTAAATAAGAAGACTCATCATAAGATCAAAGGATATATGACATGAATAAGGTCATTAAAAATTTGTCAAACAAATTAGTAAAGATGGAATTAGATAACAAGAAACCTGCACAAAAAAACAGAGGGGATTTTAATCCCCAATTCAGAAAACAACCCCTATAGATTCTACAGAGAGAAAGAAAAGATCAAGACCAAGTTCAAGCACTTATATATATAGAGGCAGCACCATCACATTCTGTTGATAATGATCAAAAAGAAGATGAAGATCAAATTTCTGTTGTGTATATGGAGGATGGTGAAACAAGAGAAGAAAGTGAGAAAGAATATGCAGAGCTGAAGTATAATATCCTAGAGAAGCATGTATATGCTTTAGTCAAATCATTAAAGGCTTTCAGAACTTATGTACTTCATTCCAAAATAATAGCATATGTGCCTAATTCTGTTGTAAAGAATGTGATAGTACAGAGTGATGTAGAAGAAAAAAGAGGAAAATGGATTGCCAAAATCCAAGAATATGATCTGGATATCAAACCAACAAAGTTAGTTAAAGGACAGGGACTGGCCAAATTGTTGACAAAACATAATTTTCAAGCTTTGGGAATTATTTTACTTGCACCTGTAGATGAAGTGACTGAAGAAATAGATAATATTAAGACAAAGTCGACAATCAAATAAAAATTTCTCTGTTCAGATTGGTATAAAGATATTGTTCATTATCTTTGTTTCTTTTCTTGTCCTCCTTCAATAAACAGAGCTAAGTATAGAGCTTTGAAACTCAAGGCTCAACCTTATGTTATAATTGAAGCTAAGTTGTATTGGAAAGATCCTGCTGGTGTGCTGCTATTATGTTTTACAGAAGAAGAAACCATGGAGGTGATTAAATAATACCATGAATGCTTGTGTGGAGGTCATTACAGTTGGAAAGTAACTACTCATAAGATTCTTAAATCAGGTTTTTATTGGCCATCTTTATTTTCTGATGTATACAGAACTGTTAGACGTTTCCAAAAATGACAATTGTTTGTAGAAAAGAAAAGGTTAGGTCCTTGACCTCTCCTTCATGTGTTTATTGAAGAACCCTTCAGACAATGGGGATCAGATTTAATTGGAGAGATTAATCCACCATCAAGTGGGAAGTTTAAATGGATTCTAACTACTACTAATTATTTTACAAAATGGGTAGAGGCAATTCCTACTAGAAAAGAAAATGATTTGGTTGTGATGAAATTTTTTGAAGAGAATATTTTCAGCAGATTTGGATGTCCAGTAAAGACTGTAACATATAATGCTCAATTTTTCAACTCAGTGAGGTTCATAAATTTTTTTCAGACTTATAATGTAATATTATCCCACTCTATAGCATATCATCCTCAAGAAAATGGATTAGCAGAATCATATAATAAAACATTGGTGAAAATATTGAAGAAAACAATCAATGAGAACCAAAAGGATTGGGATTCAAAGCTAAATTTTTCTTTATGGGTAGTGAGGATGACTACTAAAAGATCCACTGGTAAGTCTCCTTATGAATTTGTATATGTTTCTTAGGCTTTGTTTCCCACTAAGCTAGCAAGACTAGGAATTTCTTTTCTTCAATAATCTCAAGAGGAACCTAATGCCTTGATTAGGAGACTAAATAAGGTGATAGAATTGAGTGAAAGAAGAAATAAATTCAGAGACAATTTGGTCACTTATCCAGAGAAAATGAAGTATATTTTTGACAGAAAGGAAAGAGAAATCATGTTTCAGGCTGGAGATCTGGTATTAATATGGGATACCAGGAGGGAAGAGAAAAGGAAACATGGTAAATTTGATCCTTTATGGTATGGTCCTTGCAAAATCTCTAAATCCAGATCAAATAATACTTCCATGCTGGAGGATATTGATGGAGAAGCAATAGAACTACCTATAAATGAGTAGTATCTAAAACATTATTTCCAGCACTAAAGGTAGTTAGTTCATTGTTGTACATATTCAATTTCCTCTCACTGTAAATTTCTCATCAAGCAATTCTTGACTCCATGCCCGAAGTGAAGGCAGTGATCTGCAGGCTCTTAGTTTTTCGTGGCAAAAAACACTATCCCCAGGTGGAGCTAGATTTTGTGGATCATATGCATATCCTATAATTTTCCAAATATTTGAAAATACAAAAATAAGAAATTATTGGAAAATATGTTAAAGCATCAAAGTATTATACTTTAGCATGAAAAAATACTTATGTTTACTATATCTGATTTAAGGTTTAAACATTTAAACTTTATATAAGTAGGCTCTGTATTTGATGTTTAGACATCGATTGATTTGATAGGAGGAAAGCATTGACAATTAGAGTTTCTATCAAAAGGTCCAACCCGCGGGCACAAACAACATGTAGGATATCGAGGCGAGTGCCTCCGCAGTTGACTGGGTTGACTGTTTGGATATCTGAGATGAATGACGGAGATTAAGTGCGGGGGCACCAGCCGAAGTTTTCCTCCGTACCCCAGGAGCCCTCACAGTGACATAAGGCACTGAGTTTTTCATAGCTGGCTTCCACGACGGATGGAATCAACAGCTCGCTGGCGTGTCTTGTCAGCATTTAATTTAAAACCTGTGCCACCTATTTAAAGAAGATTTTTATTTGTCTTTCAAATTATTTGCAATTTGTTGCGTTGCACCCTGTTTCAATTTTCCATCACCTGCACAAATTTGACCACCTTGTGAACTATTCCTACAGAATTTTTCAACCACTACTAAACAGTCATTCCTATCAGGTTCAGCTAGCCATATCCCTCTCATGGATACTAAGAGGGATATTCAAGATACCATGTGTTCTATAATTCACCTCCCTTTCTACCAACAAGTTGTCTTGAATGAGAATGCTTCCCTTTTGTATTCTGCCATGGTCAAGTTTGGAATTTTGTCTGCATGCATTCCAAAGACCCATATTTTCCCTAATTTTATCTATTGGTTGGTGTCTATCATGTATCTAGGGAATTGTTTTGTCATGAATTGCCAAGGAGAGAATGTTCTGTAGGTGTCCACCCAATTAATCCGCCAAGCCCTTTGCTATCCTGAGTTAGAGTCATCCATCCAATTTTCTGACGATTCACTAGTACAATATTATGATAATCTTGCAGGTGAAGAATTTGATAAATTCATGTTTTATTTGAAAACAGACATGAAGCAGTTTCAGCCAGATTGAAAACAGTTTTCTATGGGGGTTTTTGACCCTGAGACTCATTGAGTATTAAGTAATATTGCAAAAATTGTGGGTGAAGATGATGATAAAACAATGGATAAATCAGTCCTAGGGATGTTTGCTATGATGATGAAGCCAGGAATGGTGTTGGATATTCCATCATATTGGCAGGAAGCAGTCAATTTATAGCTGATGAGCCTTTCATTTACAGGTTCATTGAAATTTCCTTCATTGATTATATACTTTTTCTTATATCAGAATGTGGAACAATTCATGCATTTATGTCTAAATATTATGGATGTAAATAAAAGAAGGAAAATAGTGATATTATGGACATATGTAGTTAGAAGGGAGCAAAATGAGGCTGGGTTGTTTGATTTTGCTAGCTATTACATGCCAATTGCATATGAAATATTGAATGGAAGTCCTCCTCCTTGTTTCTTACTTAAAGCTCGGGAGTTTCTTCATTTAGGAAATAATTGCAAAGATGGAGGTTGGTTTGTTTCTGAGGAATATTCTGAAATAAGGCTATATGGAGCAAGTGTTGAGCCTTATATACTCCCAACATTTGTACCAATGAGGCTTTTTTCTTTAGAGTTCATTAGACAGAGCCTAAATGTTGATCAGGTTCATTTCGTGCCTAAGAAGAAATGACATATGTATAAATTACCTATGATTGTAGGCCCTTTCATAGTCAATATGAGGCAGGCATTTGATGAAGAAACAAGAATGTTAGATGAGATGCATATGCTATTAGGAGAAAGTTGTTCTTGTGACCCTTATAGTGTGATTTCAAATATAATAATTGAGAATGGATACTATGCTTTCATTCATGAAATTAGGCCAGAGCGGGAGAAGATAGAAAGTAAAGGTGTGATGAGTTTAGTAGGTACAGACATTCAAACTCCCATCATAGTAGAGAAAACAACTAAAAGAACCAAAGAAGTAGTTATTGATCTAGATGATGAGGAGCAGGGAGCCAAGAAGAGAACAAAACTTACTGAAGAAAATACATCTAATTCACCTAGTTTTTCTTAACATTTGGGAGAAGAGAAAAATGCTCTTGTTTCACCCAGGAGTCAGGAAGCTTCTCATGAACAAGTGTCGTTGATTAAACATCTATTTTCAAAAATTGAGGAAAGAAATCATAGGATGAAGGCCAACATGGAGGCCCAAGATGAGCATCAAGTTGCTGTTGATCAAACAAGATTGTTCACTGTAATGGATCTTGAGAAAGATCAATTTAGAATTGCTCTGTCACATCCTACAGATATTTCAATTGGTTCTTCCAACAGTTTCAACACTGTAAATGTGACTGTGGATATGAAGAGAATCCCAATGATGGATAAAATGAATTTTCATATGAAAACAGGTCAGTTGATTGTAAATGACCTCAGAAAGACTAATGCAATGACAATAAACATAGATAATATGTTTGGTAAAGTAATTAAACAGCTGAAGTTAGAGAAGGCTAACTCAAGAGCTTTAACAGTTCAGAATGAGGAATTGAAGAAAATCATTATAAAGATTGGAGTAAACCCCAATGACAAGACTAATGTGCAGAAATTCATGCAAAGTGCTGAGGTAAAAATATCCACATTAAGGAAAAAGTTAAAATTACCTACTGGAGAACATTCGATGGCTGCAGAAGTTGCAGAGGTAGAGAAAGAAAAGGAAAAGCTATTGCAACAACTCACGCAGAAGGATGAAGAACTCTCCAAAATAAATTAGACTGCAATTTCTTTGCAAAATCATATTGATAATCATAATTATACTTTTGTTTTTCCTACAAGTGATGAAGATCCTCAAGCACAAATTGTTCAATTAAACACTAAGTTGTAGATGGATGAAAGAGATCGAAAGAAGGCTCAAACAAATCTACAGACTGAAATAAAGTTGACAAAAGTCATAGAAAATGAAGCTGACAAATACAAAATGGATTTCTGAAATGTTGAAGCTGAGATTAAAAATCTCAAAGAAAGAATGAAAGGAAATCTCTCATTGATACAAGCTAAAGTTATCATTTGGACTGATATCATTTCAGGAATGAAATCTAATTGGTGCTTCCTGATGATAATTTCCAAAGAGAAAAGCCTTATTTTAGAATGTGAAGAACCAATCATGTCTGATAAGAAAAAAGGAATTAATAGAGCCATTTGGCCCAGAAGATTCATTGATTTTATTAATTCTAAATCAGATCAGGAATTAGCGGAGAATGACATGCAGGACAAAATGTTGTATGAAGTAGAAATTAATGAAATGATTGTCCGAAATGATCTCAGAAAGGCTGCAGAAAATAATCTAATGGAAATCAAGGAATCAGTAAGTCAATTTGATAGGTCATTTGGTAAAATTACAAGAGTATGCCTGCCATCATGTTGGGGAGCTAAAGGAAATCTTTTGCCATGGAATTCTTATGAGAACTTACTAGTGTTGACAAAAAGAAAAGTTGATAATAGGCATGAAAAGACTCAAGTTCTTAAAGGAGAGACAATGGTCAACTTTTTGGAAATACATTTTCAAATCTTGTGGATCTTAAAGACTCTTTTCACAGAAAGGTCGTCCTATGATCGAATTACTGCATTCAGATTGGAATATCACAATTTGACACATTCATCCAAGACGAAGGTAGAAATATGGAAAAAGTGCAGAGCTTGGACAATAGACTTGCCAAAAGGATCAGCATCAAAGAAAGACAAAAAATTTGACCCAGGAAAAGAAGCCACATCATCAAAAATTCCTATAGATTAGGATATTTATTTTATGTTAGTTTCTGAAGACAATGTAATTGTAATAAGACATTTTCAAGGCATGTAATAGACATCCTTCAAAGTCTTAAGTAGTTTTGGTAGTTAGGATTGGTTATAGCAGTTCCAAGCTACTTTTTATTGTATTTAATGTAATTTTCAAGGGAAGGAAAGGTTCCAAGTTTTGGACCTTCAGACGATTATTTTTGTACTCAAAGATTCAAATATTAATGAATGAGTAAGCAAGTTTCTAGGATTTTGTTTATGTTGAAGTGTATTCAAGTTTACATTCTGTGTTTTCTATCTATTAATAAAACAAAGTTATGAGAAGCAGGTCTCTTTTTACTTCTGTATGTAAGAGTTAAAAACCTTAATTGGCGCTCCTTTGTTTTAACTATTTCTTTCAAATATTTCTTCTGGGGTTTGAGATGATATTTTCTGTATAAAACAACATATCAGTTTGGGATTCTTCTTTCATTTTCTTCTAGTCACTTCATTCAACATCAACAGATGGTAGCATTGTGAATCATTCATCATATTTGATATTTAAGGGTTTGATTATAAATACTTGAGGGTTAATAAAAAAGAGACATAAATATTTGTGACATAATCATATAAATGTATTAAGCACTAATTCCTTATCACAGCTAAGGGATTGTCTCTTAAGGCACAACACCATGCATCCCATGTTATGTGGATGGAAACCTATGTGTTACACTAAAATTTGTGACCATGACTGTCAATTCTGATATCTTGCCATCCGATGGTGTGTCTCATGTGAATCCCCTATAAATATTTAAGTAAAATAATACTAGGGACAAAAGGAATTTTGATTTTGACTGCTTAAATTTTTTTTTGAGAACATGCGCGGTTTTCCTGAACAAAGCCTATGCATGCGTAGTTTTTCTGTACAAAAACTGCGCAGATCTACATATTTTTCCGGAAAAAAAACGCGCAGGTCCATTCACGCACGTAAAAATAGAAAAATAAGTTCTAGAAGCTTTGTTTTACGAATCTTATCCAAATTATAAACCTCGAACCGATCCATACCTGTTTCTCATCCCTTGGTATATGGAACTAAATTCCTTTTCTTAAGGATCAGATCCCTTGACAAGTGGAACTAGAAACCTCCTCGTCCTTTCTATAAATTCAGCATAGGAAAGAGAGATTTGGAGAGAGACTTGGATTGGTAAACACATGTTGTTTGTTCTGGGTCTGAAGAGCTTGTCATCAAGGGAAGGAAAGGACACCATTGGAAGAGGCTTGTGACATCAAGGCACCATGTTGTAAGCTTCTTTTCCCTTTTTATTTTGATAAAAAGTAATTGTTCTTCCCTAATTGCGTCTATTTTGACGTTATTTGTGGGATTCCTTGATCACTTAGATGGTTTATAATTGATGATTGATTCATTTATATGTTGTATTCTAGGCTAAGAATTTCATTAACTTTTTCTTTTATAAGTGAGATGCTTTGATCGCTTTGAATGTTTTTATCTATGCAGTTCTCTTTTGGCACGTCATGGAGAAGCTGTGGACAACATTTAGGAAGACAATAAAACATTGAGGAAAAGATGGTTATGGAAAGCGCTAAAGGACTTCTACAAGCACTTTGTTAATAGGTAAGTGATCTTTCGCATACTACATGTTTCATGGTTCTATTATAGGCTAAGGAAAGCACCATTATTTTTTCTGTTTGTTTCTAGTTACTCATTGGAGTACTAGGGAGATCGCTCTTGTTCACAAGAGGGATTAATCTAGGTAACACTATGTTTTCCTCAATTTCTTTCTGTTCCCTCATCTTGTCGTCCTCATTCTCATACTCTTATAGACTAAAAAATAATGGAGGATTGAACTTGAGTCTAATTAAGTGGACTCCAAGTGTCTATATGATTCTATTGTATAAAGGGTTTTTTTCTAATTTCTTCGTTAACCTTTGAGGTTGATGATATTCTCTCATCCTCAAGAAGTGTGGCAATGTGTGCCCTCTCCTTTGGTATACATGCAAGATCTCCTCACTAGATATCCTAAAGGTATCCTGAAGGTGGAGGATGGAAATTTCCTACCTTTCCATCTAAATTCCTATGGATTAGAATATTCTAATATGAGCTTATGAATTATAATGAGGAGATGTTGGGATGGCAGCTCTCCCTTGGCCCATAATGGTTCCTCTACTTCCTTGGATAATAATTTCTTGACCTCCTCTACCCTGATTTATTCATGGCTTAGACATGAGGCTAGGGCCTTCCATTATGGATCACCCAATTGAGAATTTTGGTCCTAGTTGTTAGGCAGTACTAGGTTATGGATGTAGAATTGTGTAATTTTGGCTTTGTCCTCAATTTCACACTAGAGGAAAAAATCACTTATTTGTCTTACATCATCCAAGGGAAGGGAAGATTTTTGTGTCAATTTTTTAATGTGAAATTCAAACCATTGGTCCTTTAAAAAGATAGAATAAGTCTTCGAGGGGTGCTTGCAATTATAGCTTCCCACAAGAGATTCGCCATAGTGGAAATCTGGTTTTTTTTTTCTTGCAACAACTTTTGTGTTTGCTATAGTTGGCTCTTCAACTTGTTGTTTTCTTTCTCTAGATGATCTATTATGTTAGCTTCGTGAAACTTGAGGTTGTCCATTTCTTCTTCCATATTTTTCATCTTCTAGTCCATGATGCCAACTTCGACAACCCTTTTAGATTTTGCAATATGCATCCACCTATAAGTTGCACTTCTTCTTTTTCTTCTCTAGATTATCTATTATGTTAGCTTCATGAAAGTTGAGGTTGTCTATTTCTTCTCCCATCTTTTTCATCTTCTCCTCCATGATGCTATAGAATTTGCAATATGCACCACCTATAGGTTGTACCCCTCTCTGCCTCTACCTCAAAGAATAAGACGAATGCAAGGTGCACATTCCTTACCTCAGTCCAAGATTAATAAGAAGAGAGATATGGATGAGATTATTGTTCCTATAGCTTTGTATCCTACTCCTTTGGTTTTGCATTTTGTTCCTATAACTCTATATTATGTTCTTGTAGCTCTGCACTCTTTTCGTGTAACTCTACAACTTTATCCGGTGGCACTTTGGTTTATTATGGCAATACTATTTCATGAGCCCAAAACAAAACATAGAATAAAACAAATAAATAAATATATCAATAATGAAAGCAAGTTCATAAATTAGTCATGTGAGAATATAAGAAAGTTTTATTTAATTAAAATTATTAAACATTCTCTGAGAAATATTTAAAAGAAAAAGATCCTCTTTCTTCTCTTGACATAAAATAGTATTGCTAACATTTCTACCCATTAACAATTTTGAACTTCATATACATACATGTCAGTAATTAGCTTATAAGAGTAAATGACATATTTTATAATTTATATCTATATAAATGAAATAAGTTTTGCTGCAAAAACATGAGTGACACACATCGATATTAAATTCTATAAAGCTTTCCAACAAATATAGGAGTTGATTATTTGAAATTCCTTAAAAGTTAAGAATATAATTTTTGTCCAGCCATCTAAGATTGGGATTATAGTAAATCCATGATTTCCTCTAATAAATCAATCGAAGCTAGTTAGTCAGTCATGCATAATGAACGTGGATGGCCGAATAGTTGCATGTGAAAACTAGTAGATATGACTGTCATAATAATAATAATCCCTGGACTTGAATATTATAATTGTATCGAAAATTTGGTATAGCATTGCAATCAAGGCCGTGAAAGGTGTGCACAAGCCATATATATGTGTACGACGACAGTAGCCCTACCTTTGTCCTGCAAACATTATTTCAATATGCGTGCGATTACTGGTTGTTTTAGGGATTACAAGAAGGAATTATTAGAAATGTTGTACCATATACATTACCTGGCAAACATAATTCCATGGGTTTGATCATTGCCTGTTGCAGAGATGACACGAAGGAATTATTAGAAAAGTCGTACTGCATCCTGAAAATTCATATAGTATTAGAGAAAACGACGAATAAACTAAAGCACGAGACACAGATGGAGTATTACTGTGGTGGAATATTTATAGATTATAGTGTGCAGTTATAATTGTATTTTGGAGAGACTTGAGGTCTTGCTCCCTACTTTCAATTTTCCAGTACGAAAGTGCACAATTATTGTCTTCAACATTTGCGCCTTGGTATACAATATTTATAGACAACTGTGAATGGACAGAATACAGAATTAAAAAAGAAAAAATCGAAACATTCCAGCAAAGTATCAAGGACCATTTGATCACAGAAATGAATGGAAGAATACTGATTTTGCAGAGAGAGAAAAAAAAAAAACGAGCAATGACAAATGTATCACGTGGGAGGAAAAAATAGGCTCACTCAATAGCTTCCACGGATAAGTTGACAATTTATTCGTAATTTGTGTTAAAGTAATGGCCAACGAAAGGAACTAAGAGAATATATTGTACAATTGCATTTTAAGACTAGGGTCAATCATTAAAACAAGACTATGGTTTCATAAAATGTAGCAGAATATGTTTATAATTAATTAAGTAAATCCGTAGAAATGATAGAAAAATATTTCAATGACCAGTTTAAAAGAAAAATAATATAAAATAATCAGTTTCAAATAAATAATTAAAGCATTCCATCAGCAGGATGGAAATATTGAATGCAAATAAACAAAAGAAAGCTTCTTATTAGTAGTTGGCAACGACAAACAAGCACGCAATCAGAAATGGTATGGACTACTTTATTGTGTATCTCGTCCTCATAATCAGTACTTTGGTTAATTTGATTGTAGAATTGGCTTATTTTACATTTTATTTATTTATTTACAATTAACTATCAAGTGTTAATTTAGATGATTTTAAATTCAGCTATTTATAATTAAAATTATTAATTATAGCGTGCTTTAAAATAATTTAATTAAATATTTTTCAAATCATTTTATTTTATTAAAATACTCCTCTCATGAAATGTATTTCCACTAAATTACATAAGATAAGTTTGTGTGGGTTTTTTAAAGATTAATTCACTTGATCAATAACAAAAAAAAAAAAAAAAACTATTATTATCTAAAGTCATTTTTTCATGTTCTCATGTAAAATAAATGGATATACAACTTTATTTATGTGAAAATCCTAAAATAATGTTAATTATCTTTCATCCATCATTTAGTATACACTATGAAAAATAGACCCTATACACAAAATATTAAGTAAACATCAACACATCATTAATAACTATGTTAAAATCCTTGAATAATGTAAATTTATTTTCATTCAACAAGTATACATTGTAATCCTACAACATTTAGCATAAAAACATTGATTAACTTCCAACACATTATTAAATTGGCATTAGCATTCCACCCACTTCTCTCCACTTCTCTCCATATTACTAGATAATTATTACATTATTAAATATGACATCAATGATAAATTATCTATTAAAAATATTAGCATAACATACCATACTAGGCTAGTGTTCCAACTCAAATAATGTAATTTTACTATAATGGTGAGTGCCTTTAATCAAATCCTTTAATCATTTGATCTTTTTAATTTTATTTAAATTTATAATTATTATTATTATAAAAATAATATTTATATTTATTTAATTATACATGTTAAATAAAAATTGAATTTTAAAATTAAAAGTTTAGCATTTGTTAGGCTTTCCTCTTTTCTCTCTTAAATTATATAAATTATAAATTTTTATGAAGTTAAAATTATATTGATTTTTCTTTAAAAAAATAGAGCCATAATACTTTGAAAGTGCTTTAATCCTTGGCATTATTAAATAGGTCAATAACATATCAATAATTAAATATAGCGTTGAGCATATCCATAATTAAATATAACATTGAGCAATCTTAGTGGTGTGGTTTTTATGTTTGAATTTTTCTCTTTAGATTATGGTTAATGTAAAGTTTTAATTTTAACTCATATATTATGTTAAATTATTTAGTCCTAACATTATATAATAATGAAGCTATTTGGAGGAGTTTCTATGCTGCCCCACACTGTAAATGTAAATATCCATCTAAACTATTGAATGGACATGAATCCAAGTAATGAGTTTGTTTGAGGTATTATGCTAAATTTTATAGAGTTAAAAGATAATGAATAATTATATAATAACTATAGAAAGTAATTTTGTTTGGTAGAGCAAGGAAGCCATAACCTAGTGGAAGGAGAAGAGGAAAGACAAATTTTAAAAAGAAATAACCATTAAAGTTATGTGGCACGATGCTATCTCTAAAAATATTATTTTATTTTTCATATTTTTCCATGTTGTATTAAAAACTTAGTCCTCATAATAATACCATATTTGTACTTCTAATAACGCCTCACCTGTAATTTTCCATAAGAATTTTACTCCCCAAAATAATTTATTTCAAATTTAGGAAAAAAGCCATAGTTGTGAAGCCAGAAAAGAGTTTAAACATCTTAAATTCTCATTATAGATATTTATGTAAAATGATTGTTAACTATCATTATGCTAAGGTTTACTAATTCCAAACATTCCTAAAGAGAAACTAGCTATTGAGACTCTTAATTCCTACTCTAAAGCACTAGATGGGATGTATTCTTAATGGACCATATAGTAAATAAATGATAACCTAGCCTTGTGACATCTAAGAGGAAATGGATTATGATTAATTAAAGATTGGGTGAGATGCATGGAGAAGCTTTCCTTAATGGAATTAATGGAAAAGTGTTTGGTTTTTTATTTATTCTTTAATATTATGGATTAGAATGGGTGAGAAACACATAGTAGCCATCAATCACCTTTGTGGTTTCATAGGTCAATCTGGGTATTGGGTCAATTTTGATATTTTAGTTCTTTTTGGTCAATTTTGTGCAAAATATGATAGAGATTTGTTGGAGTGGTTAGTCTTTGTCATGTAATTTCCTTCAAAGGTTATTCAAAAGTTGAATCTATTTTTTTATTAATAAAATGCATTTTAAACCATTTAAAACCACAATCTAAAATGTAATTATACCTTTATTTCTATATTATTAATTTCAAAAATTTAATTATAACAAATAAAAAAATTATTAAAATTAATTTAGTTAATTATTTATTTCAATATTAAAATAATATAATTAAAAGATATTAAAATTCAAACCTCTTAAATAAGAATTGAGAATCAATTATAATTCAATTACCAACCTATACAATAGTTTTATGCATCAAGTTACCATATAGTAATCGGTAGTTATTATATAACAATGTCGTTATTGCCTACCCAAATTATAACTTAATGTCAATACACTTTACAGAATTACAAGGTATGAACAAGATCCTCTCTCTTACAACAAGAAAGGGAAGACATCGAGACCAAAGAAGTACAATGCAAAAGCGTTGATAATAATTATGATCATTGTTTCGAAACAGCGAATTATTAGAAAAAAATGTAGCATATATTTTACCCCAAACAACACTGAAATGTTATAAATGTTTCAGAAATGGATTACCAGAAAAGTTGCATAATATGCTCTATCTGGAACCGCAATGAATTATTATAAAAGTACTATCATGGATTTTACAAAACGACGAATATTTGAAGCCAAAGTTTGAGGGGGATGGAATCTAATATTTATTGTTTATGGTGCGGAGTTATGATTGTATTTTGGAGCGGCTGCACATATTGTTCCCTCGACATCATGGCATTTAATTTTTTTCTGACAGTACTATAACATTATTTTGTTGAAGAAAGGTTCGAGTCTAACATCAATATCGACCCCAACCACCGTTACGAGAAATTTGCAACGGGGTATAAACGATGATTCGTTCAAATGCATATTATACGTGGAAGAGATAGCGAGCAATAATTTATAGGTATACTTTTGCTCTGTTGAATGCAAAAATGCGCAAAAGCAATCCATATTATACGTGCAAGAAGTAGCTAGCATTTAATTATACGTATACAGATCTATTACAGGTGGGAGAAATAACGAGCAATCAATTATACAGTGACACATTGTGAGACATTTATCAGAATGGGGCAAAATGTATGCAACCTGACTGGTCCCTATGAACCAGTCGATAATTGATTTCTAACTTGTGTTAGATTAGACGTTGATCAATGAACTAAATCAATGGGCTGTGATTGGTGTCTGAGTTATTGGATAAGATGGAGTAGAACAATTTCAAATCATAAATAATTTCATAAAAGTTATTGAAAATATTTCTTAAATTAATGGACTGAATATTTAACAATGATATAAATTTACTTAGGCAGAGAGTAGCAATCATATAAACCCCTAAATTAATAAAGGTTCTCAGTGACAAATATATTAATACCCAAATAGTATTAGCAACAGCATGCAATAACTATAATGCTTAATAATATTAATTACAGTATGCAATTATTCAATCCTATGATTATTAGGATGGATTGATGTTATTCCTTTTTATTACTCGTAATTGACCTTTATTCTCAATTCCTACCTTTATTAAGACTTTATAGTTATAATATTTCCTTAAAATTACAATAAAAAAATAAACTAAATTACTTTATTTTTAATTTAAAATATGATTAAAATTATTAAATTAAGAGATATAAATAAACTTTAATTAGACTTATTTCTTTTTTAACCATAGTTGATTTTACATTGTTTAAAATTTATTTTTGAATATTTGAATGAATTCAACCTTTTAAGGAAACTCTATGGCCTTCAAGTTTTGCATAATATATAACTGAAATCTATAGTTCTAACAAATACCTATTGAATTTAAAAGAAATTCTACCAAAAAATATACTAAAAAACATATTGAATTATTAAATGAAACTATAAACTAGTAAAATCCTATAAACTGAATGGTTGGTAAATGCATATATACATCATAACACTTATTTCAATTAAAAAAGCCATAAAAAAATAAAATTAGCTTGATTATAACTTTATTATTAAAATATGATTACTAGTTATACAAATTATTAATATAGGAGTTAAACATATATAGACTTAAAAAAAAATAAGAAGTTTCTTAACCATGGATATTTCCGTCCACTTTATTATGAACATGTAAATAATATTTGTAATAATATCATGACTTACTAATACGATATACCCAAAGAATATCACCCATGCTCATATGACATAAGTACTTCTGACATAAATGAAAATGGTAATAAGGACATAACTACTTTTGATTTCTGGCTACTCCTAAGAATATTCTAGAATATGTTGTGGATAGTAAATCTCTACCATCCACCTAATAATTATTGATAGTTAAATTAAAATTCTAGAATCTTACTTTCAAAATAGAAGCCCCTATGAGTGGAATAAGAAAGAGAAACTTCCATTGGTGGTCTCCTTCCATGATGACCATTAAAGAAAAACAAAATATACTATTTTCTAGTCATAATTAAGATCCTTAAATTTTGATATGTTAGTGTGTTTCATATTTCTTCTCTTTAAATATTTTTAATATATTATGTATTTTTTTTCCCAAGTACAAAGATTATGTATTTTCATGTTGTGTAGCATTATTTCCTCGAACATATCTTTTTGAGTGGATCAAATCCTAGGAGGATGATTTCCTCCTTCTCCCATTCCCCTTAACATTGTTGTATTCATTTCCTTGGTTTCATTAATCACCATATCAGTGAAGTCACAATAGTCCCATTTCGTTAAAATGATATAAAAGGCACCTAAAGTTCTAGTTGATTTGTCAAAATCTAAATCCATCACATAAAGGCTAGCAAAACAAGGACCAATTTGATAGATCAAAGGAATATGACCCTCTCCACCCACATTAGTAGGTTATTTCAAAAAAAAATTGATGCCCATATAGTAAAGGAAAACTCTCCTTATCCTTCTATACCAAAGGATTTTTCACCTTCATATTTGAGGAAAAAGAAGATAGGGACCTAATATTTAGGATAGACTCATATTTCCTGGGTGCCTATGGGATATATTTAAATCACTCGAACCCACACCTCAGTATAGAGAAATATATCCCATTGGTTGATCTAGTTTGTGTAAAATTTTCTCTTATTCCCCTCCATTGCTAGAACAAAGTCACCCTTAAAGTCATTGGAAATTCTCTCATAAAATGCATTAGCTAATCCTAACCCAAATTTGGATTTTTTACTCCCACTAGGATATGTGTCAATATTGAATTATAGAAAGAGCCCCCATAATACATATAAATTTCTTTGGATAGTTGGAGCTTTATCCAACCAATGGACTGCAACTAGATCCCATTTAAATGCAAAATGTGTCCTGAATATGGGAATTTCATAAAGAACTATCCAAAATTAGTTCCAAAGGAAAAGAAATAAGAAAAAAGTGATAAATGGAAACAACCCCAAAAAAGAGGTTGAATATATGACTAGAAATCCTCTCCAAAACACTCCACCCTAATTATTTAAGCCCCTTGATCAATATTCTTCAAAACAAAACCATACTCAAACCATTTAATAAAGAAGCAAAGGAAGCACCAAAAAGTCCCATAGAAATAGATATAAAGTTCTATCCTAGATGGACATCCTGAGAATAATAAAGTTCCAGTAGAAAATGGAGAGAAAAGAGGTAAGATTCCCCCGTTGGAAGATGCCCCATCTCACTATGTTAAAGAAATTTATTTTCCATCTCAAGTATAAATTCCATCATTCTACAAGATCATGCGGATTCCTAGTTTTAGGATAGGTTCATCCCTCCCTGCCCACTTTATAGGATTAGTTTTCCGTGGAGAAAATTTATTAGATGAACCATTAGACGAAGAAGTGGAGAAATACTGAAAAATAAATATAGCCTCTAGAAAATAAGGAAGTAAATCCAATTAAGAAAAAACAAAATAATATCTAGACATAACAAATGGATGGAAACTCAACATAATATAGATATTTTACACAATAGAATAAGCAAAAGAAAAAGAAAAATGAAAAATATAAGAAGTTATATCCTTCTAGTGAAGGGAGTCTCTAAAGAAACTAGAAATTAATGGAAGGCTATCTGTTAGAATTGAAGGTTTGGGAAGTGATGAAAAATGGACATTCGTCACGAATTTGATCCAAATGGAAAAAAAATCAAATCATTCTTCTCTAGGAAACCAATTTTGAGAAACGTATCATCCTTATAAAGAGAAAATTATCATGGGAATAAAGCTCATAAAAAAAACTAAGTTAAAGAGGGGCCTTATGAGGAAATATCACAATTTGGTCTCTGGATCACTTTCATCTCATCTAGGATCTCTCCATCTCACATTGGTCTGTAATAATCCTTCTTCATATCCCTCTAGTAAGATATGTTACTTCATCAATGTTTACATGCCCAATGTTTAGAGAAAATGACATATTGGACTTATTTAACCCAAAACATAAAAATTAGGAGGCTAATAATATTTTGGTAGGAGATTTTAATAAAAATTTCCAGTAGTAAAAAAAAGGAATCCATGGTTAGGGAGCCATTAATATTTTTGATGTAAGACCTCTCATCCTCCCTTAATATGAGAGACCCAAATCCATTTTAAAATAATAAAACTAGTCTAATAGGTATAAGGACGTGGGAATAACCATCACTCATATTAATTGATTCTTAATCCTTATCTCATTTCTAAATTAAAATGTGACTTCCTCGTCCCAAATTTTATTCTAAGGAGGCTCTAATAATCATCTAATAGCCTTAACCATCACTCATAAGAAAAATATGACCCTTTTGTTTTATATAACCCTATATGGAATTAGGACCTATATTTTTCAAGTATTGTATCTAATGAGAGGAAGTAGGGCATTAAAGAATCCCTTATTTCCATTTCGAAGAGTAAGAATAAAAAAGGTCAAGAATACTTTCAAATAATGGATCAAATCCTAGTCATTAGTACTACAACCCACAATTTCCTCTATCAAATAAATTTTGTAGAAAATCTAGGGATCATACAAAAAGATCTACTCTCTAAAAGTATTCTCATAGAGGAAGAACAATTTTTTCAAAACCTGAAATTAACATTAAGAAATGACAAAGTTATTGACATCTAAAATTTGGGATATTTTGGGTGAAGGAAAGGGACCAAAACGCTTGGTTCCTCCATAAATAAGAAAAAAAATGCATCTAGAGAAACAATACAAAATCAATAACTTGAGAGGGAGGAGAAATTATGAGTACATATGACAATATTGGAGAAGAAACTTCATATCATTTTTCATATACATAGAACAAACCATAGAATGTCCACATTCTATGGGTAAATGCTTGAAAAAATACCTTAAGTTTTTATTAATGAGGAAAATTTTGTGATTGTGCAACCAATCAATGCCAAATAATTTTGCGAATCCCTTAGCTCTTTTAATCCTAACAAATCGCTCCACCCTCATGGGTTTTATACACCATTTTACAAATATTTCTAGCATATTATTAAAATAGACATGATCAGGATGGCTTCATATATCCATAACTATTCAGGGATGGTGGGAGGATTAAATTCAAAATTTTGGGTGTTAGTTGCAAAAGAAATGAACCCTTCCACCTTCAACAAATTCCACCCTATATCTCCTTCCATTGTTTAATACAATCTCGTTTACTAAAATAATATCAAATAGAATAAAATCACTCCTTCTAGGACCAATCTCAAAAAATTAGGGAGAATATGTCTAAAAAATCCAAATCATGGATGATATTATCCTTGTTGAGGAGGAAATACAATTAAGAATATATATAGTAGAAAAGGGAATGATAATAAAATTTGATATTGTCAACACCCTTCATTGGGTATAACAAAGTTTTATCTTCACATTCCTCCGCCGATATGGCTTTAGTCCTAGGTTTATATATTGGTTCTTATATTGCATCAATTCCCCATGGATTTTTTGTTTGTAAATGGTAGAGTAGTAGGATATTTTTGGGCCTCCCGAGGACTCTTATAAGGTTTCCCATCAATATATATCAATTTTTGTAGCATTTAAAAATATAAAAGACGAAAAAATTGAAAATGATACCCTTATGATGGGAGGGGCTTCAATAATGGTAGCAGTAAGTAATGACCCTTAGTATTACAGCAAGAATTTTTCAATTCTTAAGGGATATCAAATTTAATTTTCAACTTGGGATTAGTAGAAAATAATAGTGGTAAAAAAATTTTGTCCATCATGCAATTTATTGTTATTTTGTTGATTTGATAAAACTCAAGGGAAACTAGGTTGTATAGATACCACTTATGTTGTCTATGCTATAGGAAATATTCATAAATTGCAAAAAGGGAAACAAAAGTAAGTAAACCTACTCTAATTTCAAAAAGTTAAGGAAAATAAAATGAAGAAATGTTGGGAAAAAACAAATATATTATATTATACATGGTAAACAAACCTGAAACTGAAGTAGAGCATTCAAGCAATAAACCATAATTTTTAGAAAAGAAAGTAGTTTTTATATAGCCATTGGGATCGGGATTCTAGTGGGTATATAAATATATAAATTCCATATTCAAGATCTAGTGTGCATTTTAATGTTCTAAGGAATGATGAGCGTGCTTTTAGTGAAAATATGGAGGTGTTTTGATGCAATTTGTAGGCTAGTATAGAAGTCCCTATTTTGTTATAGTTGACAAGCATGAGGGCAGTATTATGAGTTTTACATTTGGTTTGAGAGATGGATAAGGTGAAGCAGGGTTATAGAAGGGACAATAAGTATTTCCCAATGCTTGGTACGATTGATGGATCAGTTCGTGCAAAAAAAAAGCAAATATGAAGTTTCATGTAGATTTTTAAGACATAAAATCATGAACTTAAAAATTGCAAAATGTATGGAAGTAAGAAAAGAGATAGTGATCTAAGTAGTATATGTGCAAAAAAAATTTGCTAACTATATCCAATAACTTTTGTCTAAATCAATCACTATTATCTGAGCTTAAAGAAGAATGAATTAGTGGAATGATAAAGTAACTAACTGCAGAAAAAATATTAATAACAGAAAGGATGAGTTGAAATTATGAATGAAAATAGTATTACTTCATAAGATCATTTATTTATAGATTCATCAAAGTAAGATTCATAAACAAACATGGAGCCAAGCTCATTCACTAACGCTACAAATACAATATTTTTAGAGATAGGTTTTGAAAAAATGTATGACAGAACTAATGTATGTAATGTAAGAATACAAGAAGGGAGATTAAGTACTTGAGTTGGGACCTAACGCAAGGATACTAAGGTCCCTAACGGAAAATCAGTCTAGAAATCAAAAATTCATTCTCATTAACCAATAACTGTTCTCATACATGAGATATTACATAACTAGAAATATCAAGAAAAAATCCTTGACTATTGTTGCCTACAATATCTAAAAGTCTAATCCTTAATGGGCTACTGAAGCCCCTTATTTAAAAAAAAATGGTTGGGGGGAACATCATTAAAGAGAGGGCTTCTTCCCTCCAAAAACCTTAGAAAATAGGATTTTCTTCCTTGATGACTTCATAACTACATGGGAGTGAAAATGTCCTTGAGGAAACCAAGTTTTGACCATCCTTCAATAGTGGATGAGACCCATATTTTTCTCTTTGTTATTCTCCTATGCGATGTGCATCAACATTCTCAATATCTTGCATAATAAATGCATTAGGAACACAATATATGAAAATCATATTTCAACCTTCCTAAGAACATATTAAAGTAGAAGAATACATTATTAAGTGTCAAAGTAAACGTTAGATGGGAATTCAGTTGTATCTATTTAGGAGGCTCATCATACCAACCTATTGAAATTATTGATCATCCTCTGAGCAACATGTTCTTCTTCCTTTTGCTACTGCTCTTCATTTATCCTCTTTATGATTTGCAATATATACCATGTTTTGTCATATGTATTAGCCCTTTCTCGGTGGAAACCTATGTTTTCCTCAATTTATTTCCTTTCCCTTGTTGCCTCGTCATGATTCTGATGCTTCTGTAGGCTCAATAGTAAGGGAGGAATAAAATTCAGTCTAACACAATGGACTCCAAGTTTATGGATGATTATATTGTACGAAAAGGGTTTTCTCTACTCCATTCCTCAACCTTTTAGGTGAGTGGCATTATCGCACCCTCAAACTATATGGCAATGTGTGCCATATCCTTTGGTATACATCCAATATTTCCTCACTTGATATCTGAAAGGTATCGTGAAGGTGGAGGATGGCCTTTTCCTACCTTTCCTTGTAAATTCCTTCTGGATTAGGATCTTATAATATGAGTTTATCACTTATGATGAGGAGATGTGGGGATGGAAGCTCTACCTTAACACATCATGGTTCCTCTACTTCGTTGCGCAATAATTTATTGACCTCCTCTACCCTGATTTCTTCATGCCTTAGACGTGAGGCTACAACCATCAATTATGCATCACCTGAATCATAATTTTTATTCCAGATGTTCATGTTAGGTAGTACTAGGTTATCAATGTAGAATTTTGTAATTTTTTATTTGTCCTCAATGCTACACTGGAGGAAAAAATCAATGATTTTCCTTACATCCTCTAAGGGAAGGGAAAATTTTTGTGCCAATTTTTAAATCTAAAATTCAGATCATCAATCCTTTAAAAAGAGAGAATAAGTATTTGAGGGGTTCTTGCAATTATAGCTTAAAGGAGAGATCAAACATAGAGGAAATACATTTTTCTTTTTCTTGCAACAACTTTTGTGTTTGTTTTTGTTGGGTCCTCAAATTATTGTTTTCCTTCTGTTGGCTCGAGGGGTCCTAACCTAGGTTCAGAGGTTAAGGTTTTCCAACAAACCCCTATACTACTGGCCCTTTCAGCAGTGACCTTCTTCCGTAGGTCAAAGTCTCACCCGAAGCAGTATGGGTGCGTCCTGGAACTAGGTTTCTATACCCTGAGAGAGGATAGGTAAGCCAACCAGAGCTATTTCCGGCTAGATCGTCTATCTCAGAACCGGATCTATATATCTCCTTCGCATCCACGTGCCCAAGGTAAACTATACTTACTGTACTCAAAAGATCATATACTTCTAAAACGGTAGTGCATCATTACAGTTATTCTTTGCATAGAACATAACAAAACAGACCCAGATGCAGAGGAAACACTTAACATAGTACTTTCACAGCTTAACACAGAATATGCATAACACAGTATCTATCAAATATTCGCATCAATATTATAAATATATTCAGCTATGCAACAACCTTTCTCATTCATTAATCCTTTAGTTCCTTCTTACAATACCCAAACCCGACCTCCACACACAGCCAGTAGGAGTCCTTTCCCCCAAAACCCAAAAAGATCTAGTAAGCCACAATTCACATCAAGGTCTCATCATCTTCTTGCCTTATAATTCAAAATGTCCCTCTATTTATAACAATCTAGCATAATCTTTCCTATGGTCCGCAAACTGTGGTTTGGGGACTTTAGGTCTACCCTTAGACCCATTACAATGCTTTCGGGGCTTTGACCCACCCCAAAGCCCCTACGCTACACTAAATATAATAAAAAAGATACAAAATTGGACCAGTTTTGCAGCTTGTAGGAGACCCTGTTCCAAGACTAAATATAATAAAAAAGATACAAAAATGGACCAGTTTCGCAGTTTGTAGGAGACCCTATTCCAAAAGTCCCCCAACACAATCTTGTGACTCGTCCCAAATCATTGTGGTGGTGCGGTCTCTACCTGCGCACGTAGGGCATTGATGGTTGTGATAAGTGGAGACAGTACTTCTTGACTCTGAGTGGCAGCACTCTGCGTAATGTCTACAAGCTTTTGGGAGGTCGGCCCTTTAGTAGCCACAGTAACCCGTTCTAATATCTGGTTGAGTCGCTCGATTGCGCCATTGGTATCCTATGATAGCTGGAGGGTGGCATCGGCGCATGGCTTCAAGTGTTTTGTGATGGCATGCCTCGTTTGTCAAAGATCCATAATAGTATCTCAGAGTACGTTTCTAGTCTTCAAGAGTGCCAGACGCTGCGCAGGGACTAAGGAGGGAAAGGAAGCTTCGATGTGATCGAAAGCAGCTTCCTTTTGTTGTAAGTCCTGCTTGATTTTCTGAAGAACCAAGTTGAACTGGACCACTGTCCGGAGCTGCATGCCTAACTCGAGCAACTAAGTACCCTGAGTAAGTTGTCATGTAATGATGTTCGTAGCTTCTGCTACCAGCATAGGACGCTGGGCTCATACCTCCAAAGGTGTGGTAGGCTGTATTTGGGCTTGTAATGCAGTGAGTTGCCAGTCCATTTGGGTCTTGGGGGTCTGTATTTTGGTTCTAGACACCTGTAGTGCTGCAACCAAGCCTTCTACTTTAGCCCAGAGCGGATTTGTATCCAGGAGCTCATCTAGGACTTCTGTGCTAAGCTGGTGGACCATTGTTTCGATCTGCGCCATTTGCGAGATAGAAAGGGAGACATCTGCGGTCTGTCATGCCATGATCGGCATGGCCACATTGAATTGTTGTTGCGTGGTCCGGTTGGGATGATGGATCTCTTGAAGCACCGTGGTGTGTAAACCCTGTAACACCTCGCGGGGTAGCTACGCCAAGTCCAATTGTAGTCCCGTATCCACTAGAAGGTGGGAACTGACCAAGAAAGTGCTAGGCAATGAATAACCACATCTTTCGTTTGCAGTTAGCTCCGTACTATTGGTAGGGTGCATCGTGTTCGTGTTTGTCCGGAGGTCTCGAAGCTCAACCTGCAGGGCATTGATTGCAACCTTTTGTCGTGCTTCTATGGCTGCTCGTTGATCCTCTATAGCTAGAGTAAGTGCATCCATGATTTGCTCGAGATCACCATCAGTTAATGTGATTTTTGCATCATATTTCGGGCATTGGGCGTGTTGCTTTTTCCAGGGCCCCTTTACAAGCTCCCTATGTTGCTTTGTACCCCGAGGGGATGTAGTATCCTTGGTAGTCAGCCCTTTCATTCACAGGACTAGCTGTGAGTTGACTGAGTCAGCTCTCACATAATCTGCGGCAATTGTGTAACATCTTGCGTGGCTTCTTTCGACCTCATTCGGCTGGAGCCTGTGATCATCCCAGGTTTGGAAGGGGCATTAACTTCCGTCATATAGCTTTGACTCCAATTCATCTAGGGTTAGAAGTTATTTTTCCCTGTAGGGAGCTAGAGGGCAATTAGCTTATCAATTTCGGCGTCCTAAACCCCCTCAACGTAATGTCCGTAGGCTCCGGATTGGTAGGTGCCGAAGCGTCTACGAGGTTAGGGGCTGCCATATTAACGTAAGGAGGGGATCCTGAATTTGGAGACTCACAGGCACTGGAAGTGAGTTGATTGGGTATGAAGACAACGCTAAAGGTCCAGAAAATCATGCAACAGAACAATACATGCAGATTACAAAGATGATATGGAACCTTGGTCAGAGTTATCCTATCTCCTTTATAGTGCCCATGGATGTCCAATGGTAAGTTGAATCTTACTTGGAACTTACCATCAAGAAAATGGTAAAAACTCACAAGAAATTTCCTCATTAATTTCCAGCCGCCTATTTTCCGTAATGGTAATATTCCCTTTTTACTAGAGTTCAGTGTTCTTACTATCATCGTTCACACCCTATGGCCTTCCCACGGATCTACTGACCTCGGATGAAGCATTCGTGCTGCTTGCACATCCTTAATTATAACCGAAGTAAGCTGTGCTGTAATGCAATTCAGGTCCAGCCTAAAAAACTTGGCAATCGTGCGCATCCCATCCAATGCCGAGTTTGGAATAGTTTGGGGATCATCCTTTCCTTCCATTGGGATGTATAGGCGTGGTCTACCCTGAGTCAAGGAATCAACGTTCTGCAGAGCTGCGTCAAGCGATCCTATGCCATCCACCATCCTAAATGTTCACAGAAACTCATCCCACAAAGTCTCCCAATGGCAAGTGTGCTGATGTAGCTCCGCGTCTAAATACCACGTAGCTGGACGTAGTCCCAGAGAATTGATAAATAGGTGGATTCGTTCTTTTGGGGTTTTGTCACACCACTGCGTTTGCCATGCGAGAAAATATCTGCATGGGTCTTCTGAACCAAGGAAATTTTTGATCTATCTCACAGCTGGAGCTTCAAATAGTAGGATCATCTTATCCCAACATTCCTCCCAATCACGAAATACCTTCCCATGTGTATCCCACCAGCGTCCAGGTGTTCCGGCAGGGCTAGCTTAAGGGTCCATAGCCTGCTTCCCTTGGGAACTTCTCCTTCGAATGCGCGTAAAAATTCCTTAATGTTACCCGAATCCCAAAAGTAGGTAGGTCTCTTACCTCGAGGGAGATGCAGTGGAAGTTCCTTGTGACCAGAAGACATCGCAGCACTGAAACCTCATGCAACTGGCCTTGCCAATTCTCTAGTTCCCATCGGCGTCAGAAAAGCATTCACTGTATTTTTCGCAGTAGAGCACTCTTTCCACCGTGGGGTTAATTCAATCTTCTTCTTGCGTATTCAACTTGTAAATGTGATCCACTTCCTCCTCATCTCGCGCTGGCTCTATATACCATGCACCTTCCGCAAGATCCAACAGTACTATTACTCCTGTATCGTTATTTTCAAACACCATGCTTCGGTTTTTGACATTGATAACACCCCTCATATCTATAGCCCAGTCCAGTCCTAAGAGCACAGGGTAGGGGTCTGCATATTCTACAATTTCTATTACATCAAAGTCAGCTTCGGCCTTTACTCCTGCGATATCTACCATGATTTTTGGTAGCCTTCCTAGAGAGATGATCTTTTGTTGATTCGCCATGCGTAGCTGGATGGTGGACCATTCCAACTTAGGTTCTCCCATTCGTTTCTAGGTTTTTTTAGGTAACACGTTCGCATCTAATCCAAGGTCGAAAATAACCTGATCCATCTCGTAGTCACCAATCTGTGTTTTCTATACCTATATAGTTTGTGTACATCCTTGGTCCCTAGAGTTAGATTGAGCCTTACTGCGCAGCTATTCATTAATGCTTGAAGGTTATCTACAGACTTTGGGTTATGCAGTAGCTTCATACATGCCTACAGACTGGGCTCGACCCCCTCATCTATCTTGGTTTGTGTCAGTACCTGAAAATTAGATTCTTCTTCCTTAGCGAAGTCCTAGTCAGCTGTGGCCATTGTTTCTTGTCCCTTTTTTTATGTTTGATCCTTTCTGACGGGTCAGAAGAGCCATGGAAGCCTCTTCCTTTGGTCCCTGGGTGGCCATCCCACTGCGTGTTATGAATTTTACACTTAGGTCGATGTTCCTTAGCTCGGCTTTAACTCTCTGCACATTCTGCGTAGGGGTGGGCTGCTTTTCCTGCATTTTTGCTATTAATATTGGGAAATCTTTGATCACATGGTCTAGATATCTGCAATATCAGTAGGATTGTCGTGTATAATTTGGGAAGTTACTAGCCAAGTTCCTTGCTTCTCCAAATTTATGTGGTCCATTGTATCTCCCTTCCCTCCTTCCTTCTATCTTTCTTTTTTTTTTTGTATCCCCCCCCCGAAAGTTCGGCAGTTCTTCTCATCGTGTCCTACAGACCGACAAAACCTGTACCATTGTTGTTTTAGTTTTGGAACATACACACCTAGTCGGGGGTAATGGTTCGTATCATGCAGCTCTACGCTGCGGTAGTCATTGCACCATAAGGCAGATCCGCTTGAGCCTAGATGCAATAGGTTAGGTTCTCCTACCTATATGTAATTTCTCAATAGTGGGCACTCATCCTTCGTATGGCTAGATACCCAAAATCGTATGCACCATAGATCTTTGCTGGCTCCTTTTCCTCGTTCCATTCATAGGTTCTGAATTTCCATGTGCATAGCTCCGACCTGCTCCTAAATTTGTTGTACTCCTAATGAAGTATCTTCTCTGGGCGCAGCTTCTAGTTTCATAGCGACTTCCACAGATTTTTCCTGTGACCCTAAGGTTTGGTGACGCATTGGTGTACACAGGTGAGACAATAACATAGCGATGAACCATTCCGTATGTTGTCTATCGTCATACTCAAATCATCCTTCCCTGATTGCTCTCTTCAATCGCTGGTCAGCCTCCCATACAGATTCAGATGCTCCTCGCTTGAAGTCCTTCACATCTGCTATTAACTGAGAGTAATATTTTGGCTTTCAGAACTATTGCTTCAGAGCATCCCTAATATCTTGAATAGATGCATTCCCATTCTAAGATATCATGTATCACATAATATATGAGTCCAAAGCTCTTTCTTCGAATGCCAGGGACAGTTGTGCTCTCTTCACCATATCGTTTGTCACATTTTACGCAGTCCATATGGAATCTGCAACAAATCAAAATTGGCCCATATCCTCATCTCCTACCCCCTTTAAGGTAGGTAGTTTTAGGTGCGCATCCATATCACTGTCCGGCGGAGGTGGTGGTATGGGCGAATTCTTACCTTTGTGTGGCCTGGATGGCAGTGTAGCCGAGGGGGCTCTGCGTAGCCATCTCTCGCAGAGGGCTATAAATAGATATTCCCCCCTTCAAGGTTGGTTCAATAGTATTTACCATTGCATGTCGTGCTCTCGTCTGGATCTGAGGTCATTCACTTTGTATGGCTAAACAGAACACTCTTCTCGCACACTAGTATCTTAATCAGCAGAGGTAATGTCTTCAGAAACTTGCCCCAGAAACCTTTAAATAATCTCCGCTTTGCTTCGGAGATGAACTGATCAATGGAAAATTCTATTACAAACCCTCCTAGCACACTGTCCACCCAGTAATCCACATTGCGAGTGATGGTATTATCAGTCCTTTCCAGTTGCTGGATCAACCCTGGAGTCCACTCAGTGACTCGTTCATCCTTCCAACTCTATGAGCCTTGCTAGCCACACTTGAAGCTCGATTGCAAATGTCACAAATAAAATTTCGTATCTTTCTATAAGAATATACCTGTATTTCAAATTTTCCATCGTTAACCTCATGCTGCGATTCTCTTTTATCGCAAATTCTTGAATCTTCTTTTCAAACCACTCTTCAGTTTCCGTCCTCTCAGGCTTCCAGTAGTCTCTTGTCATTACCCAATCCCTCTCTCAAAATGCTCATGGTCCCCACAATAGAACCATTTGTTGGCTCGAGGGGTCCTGACCTAGGTTCGGAGGTTAAGGTTTTCCAACAAACCCCTATACTACTAACCGTTTCGGCAGTGACCTGCTTGCGTAGGTCAAATTCTAACCCGAAGCAGTATGGTTGGGTGCTGGAACCAGGTTTCCGCACCCTGAGATAGGATAGGTAAGCCAAGCAGAGCTGCGTCCGGCTACATCGCCTATCTCAGAACTGGATCTATAGATCTCCTTCGCATCCACGTTCACAAGACCAACTATACTTACTGTACTCAACAAATCATATACTTCTAAAATAGTAGTGCATCATTACTGTTATTCTTTGAATAGAACATAACAGAATAGACCCAGATGTAGAAGAAACACTTAACATAGCACTTTTGCAGCTTAAAATAAAATCTGCATAACATAACAGCTATCAAATATTTGCATCAACAGTACAAATATATTCAGCTACGCAACAAACTTTCTGATTCATTAATCCTTCAGTTCTTTCTTACAATACCCAAACCCGACCTGTGCACATAGCAGCAGTGTCCGCACATAGCAGGACTTGGGATCTCCATGCACACAGCCAGCAGGAGTCCTTTCCCCAAAAACCCAAACAGATCTACTAATCCACAATTCGCATCAAGATCTCATCATCTTCTTGCCTTATAATTCAAAATGTCCCTCTATTTATAACAATCGAGCCTAATATTTCCTATGGTCTGAAAACCATGGTTTGCGGACTCTAGGTCTACCCTTTGACCCATTACAATGATTTTGGGGCTTTGACCCACCCCAAAACCCCTGCGCTAGACTAAATATAATAAAAAAGATACAAAAACGGACCAGTTTCACAGCTTGTAGGAGACCCTATTCCAAGACTAAATATAATAAAAAAGAAACAAAATCAGACCAATTTCGTAGCTTATAGGAGACCCTATTCCAACACCTTCTCTAGAATACCTATTTTGTTAGCTTCATGAAACTTCAGATTGGCCATTTATTCTCCCTTTTTTTCATCTTCTTCTCCTTGATTCCAACATTGGAAACCCCTTTAGATTTTGAAATATGCATCCACCTATAGTTTGTACCCCTTTCTACCTCTAACTCAAAGAATAATACTAATTCAAGGGATACATTGAGCACATTCGTTGCCTCAATCCAAGAGTCATAAGAAGAGAGAAATGGAGGAGCTTTTGGTCCCTATGATCCAGGTGGATATTGGTGTCCACCCACCTATTCCACTTGTGGCCCCACCATTGCCTCTTTCAGTTTTTCATTTTCGATGCAACTTACTATTTTTAGTAGTTTTTCAGGTCTTGAACTTTTGGAGCCATTTTCAGGCCCTACACGATGTTTTTTGGGAATCGCGCTTGCAGAAAATATCATTCCATTATGGAATTGATATTTGTGGCCCTAATTTGTAGGCACGATGCCCAAAAAACGTCATTTAGGGCCTCAAAATGGCTCCGGAAGTTCAGGACCCGAAAAACTGCTAAAAATAGTAAGTTGTGCCGAAACTGAAAAGCTAAAAGAGGCAATGGTGGGGCCCCAAGTGGAATAGGCGGGTGGCCACCAATATCCACCTGGATCATTCCTCCCCCCTTAGGAAGCAATGGTCCCCATTACATTGAGTTCTTCCATGTGATGAGGAAACTTCTGCTACACTTGGTCCCTGGTTAACCACTTGCCTTGGTGCAGGAGTTGGCTAGCCTTGACAACCCGAGACAGTTGGATTTTCTGTTGGCGAGTGCTCTTTATTTTCATGTCCCTGATACAATCTGTGGTGGCTTATTCCATGCATTCTGGGTTTAACTCTGTTGGTGTGACTTGTTCTGCAATGTTTGAGGTGTCCAGTAGAGGTGGGAAGTAAGGACGAAGGTGATCCACATTGAAGACTCGGTGTAGACCAAGGAATGGTGGAATATTGAGCTCAAAGGAATTGATCCCTACATCCTTGGTGATGGTGTATGACCCGTATCGGAGCAAGCAAAGCATGCGGTGGGGTCCAGTGAGGCACTCCTTCTGCAAATGTATCCATACTTTGTCACCCACCTGGAAGTTGTGTGGCACCCGATGTTGATCATGGCGTTGCTTGTACTTGGCATTGGCTCTATCCAATATATCATGAACCTATTGGCGGATGTGTTGAATGCGCTCGATGAAGCTACTTTCTTTGTCAAATTCAGACTAGACATGAGCTGAATCGGCTTGAGCAGCTGCAAATGGTATGGCTACGTCAATAGGACATAGTGGCTAGAATCCCAGGCCCACCTAAAAGGGGCTATGGCCGATTGAACTGTGGAGAGCCTGATTATAAATATGTTGTACATATGGGAGGCTCTCATACCATGTGTGTGGATTCTTTGAATTGTACATGCAGAGAATGTGTACAAGCATTCTGTTGACGACCTCTGTCTGGCCATTTTTTGGGGGATGGAAAGTTGTGGACTTGGTGAGCTTGGTATCCAACATTGACCAGAGGCTGGAACAAAATGTGTTGAGGATCCTGCTATCCCGATCTGATATGATACACTGTAGGATCTCAAAGTGAACCCACACTCGTTCAAATAAGAGTTTAGCAGTGGTTTCTGCTGTGATATTCTTCTTGCAGGCTGCCATGATGGCCATCTTCAAGAATCTGTTGACAACCACGAAAACACAGTCATTTCCCTGCTTAGTAGAAGGCAGGCCTGACATGTAATCCATGGAGATGGATTCCCAAGGTCGACTATGGGTAGGTAGCAGAGTATATAGGACTTGCTTCTTGATGATCGGTTTGGCAATGGCACAAGCAGTGCAGGATCAAATGTGCTTCTCGACATCCTTTCGAAGGTTCAGCCAATAGAAATACTTCTGCAGGATTGCTACTTTTTTCTTGACCCCGAAATGCCAAGCGACTCGACTATAGTGTGCTTTCCATATTATCTTGGCATGCTCGCTTGAAGGAACAAAAAGGTGTCCCAGGTGACATAAAAGTGCATCTTGGAGGTGAAAATTTGGAGCTTGCGTACCTCCCAAGAGTGCCTTGTAAGTGTGGCCAAATTCTGGGTCACTCTCATAGAGAAGCGGCCAATCAGATGTCTCATGCCCACAAGCGTTTAGCATGGTGGTGATCGCCACGATCGGTGGTCGGCTGAGGCAGTCTGCAACATTATTGGTGCTACCCTTCTTATACTTGATGTTCAAATGAAATTGTTGCAGATATGTGGACCACTTCTGATGGCGATCATTCTGCAACTTCCCTTGTGTTTGTATGAACTGTAGGGGCCGGTGGTCTGTGTCATGGGCAGGCATGCTACGTCCCTAGGAGATGAAGTGCCAAAACTATGGGCCCTGTTTGGGTAAATTTGTGTTTAAACTTCCCAGGGACGTAACTTTGGCATACTATCTCTGTTTGACGCACATGATACATCATTAGAAAGATCTATCCAAGGACTAAACCTTTCACCACGAATATCCATTCAGGAATAGAATGATATTCACTGCAGGCGCGATGCCCAAAAAACGTTGTTTAGGGACTCAAAATGGCTCCAAAAGTTCAGGACCCAAAAAACTGCTAAAAATAGTAAGTTGCGCCGAAACTGAAAAAAGGAAAGAGGCAATGGTGGGGCCCTAAGTGGAATAGGTGGGTGGCCACCAATATCCACCTGGATCATTCCTCCACCCTTAGGAAGCAATGGTCCCCATTGCGTTGAGTTCTTCCATGAGATGAGGAAACTTCTGCTGAACTTAGTCCCTGGTGAATCACTTGCCTTGGTGCAGGAGTTGGCTAGCTTTGACAACCCGATACAGTTGGATGTTCTATTGGCAAGTGCTCTTTATTTTCATGTCCCTGATACAATCTGTGGTGGCCTATTCCATGCATTCTGGGTTTAAATCTATTGGTGTGAGTTGTTCTGCAATGTTTGAGGTGTCCAATAGAGGTGGGAAGTAAGGACGAAGGCGATCCACATTGAAGACTGGGTGCAGACAAAGGAATGGTGGAATACTAAGATCGAAGGCATTGTTCCCTTCATCCTTGGTGATAGTGTATGGCCCGTATCAGAGTGGGTAAAGCTTGCGGTGGGGTCCAGTGAGGCGCTCCTTCTGTAAATGTAGCCATAATTTGTCACCCACCTAGAAGTTGTGTTGCACCCGGTGTTGATCATGGCATTACTTGTACTTGGCATTGGCTCTGTCCAATATATCATGAGCCTATTGGCAGATGTGTTGAATGCACTCGATGAAGCTACTTGCTTTGTCAACTTCAGACTGGACATGAGCTGAATCTGCCTGAGCAACTGCAAATGGTATGGCTACGTCAATAGGACATAGTGGCTAGAATCCCAAGCCCACCTGAAAGGGGCTATGGCCGATTGAACTGTGGAGAGCCCGATTATAACTATGTTGTACATATGGGAGGCTATCGTCCCATGTGCATGGATGCTTTGAATTGTACATGCGCAGAATGTGTACAAGCATTCTGTTGACGACCTATGTCTGGCCATCTGTTTGGGGATGGAAATTTGTGGACTTGGTGAGCTTGGTATCCAACATTGGCCAGAGGCTGGACGAAAATGTGCTAAGGAACCTGCTATCCCAATCTGATATGATAGACTGTGGGATCCCAAAGTGCACCCATACTTGTTCAAAGAAGAGTTTAGCAGTGGCTTCTGCTGTGATATTCTTCTTGCAGGCCGCCATGATGGCCATCTTTGAGAATCTCTCGACGACCACGAAAACACAGTCATTTCCCTGCTTAGTAGAAGGCAGGCCCGACATGTAATCCATGGAGATGGATTCCCAAGGTTGACTAGGGGTAGGTAGCGGAGTATATAGGCCTTGCTTCTTGATGGTCAGTTTGGCAATGGCACAAGCAGTGCAGGATCTGATGTGCTTCTCGACATCCTTTCGAAGGTTCGGACGATAGAAATACTTCTGCAGGATTGCTACTATTTTTTGTACACTGAAATTCCCAATGACTCGACTGTAGTGTGCTTCCCATATCATCTTGGCACGCTCACTCGAAGGAACACAAAGGTGTCCCAGGTGACATGAAAGTGCATCTTGGAGGTGAAAATTTGGAACTTGCGTACCCCCCAATAGTTCCTTGTAACTATGGCCGAATTCTGGGTCACTCTAATAGAGAAGCAGCCAATCAGAAGTCTCATGCGCACAAGAGTTGAGCACGGTGGTGAGCACCATGATCGGTAGTCGGCTGAGGCAGTCTGCAACATTATTGGTGCTACCCTTCTTGTACTTGATGTTGAAATGAAACTGTTGCATATATGTGGACCACTTCTGATGGCGATCATTCTGCAACTTCCCTTGTGTCTGTATGAACTGCAGGGGCTGGTGGTCTGTGTCATGGGCAGGCGTGCTACATCCCTAGGAGATGAAGCACCAAAACTATGGGCCCCATTTGGGTAAATTGGTGTTTCAACTTCCCAAGGACGTAACTTTGCCATACTATCTCTATTTGACGCACATGATACATCATTAGAAAGATCTATCCAAGTACTAAAAATTTCGCCACGAATATCCATTCCGGAATAGCATGATATTTTTTGTAGGCGTGATGCCCAAAAAACGTTTTTTAGGGCCTCAAAATGGCTCCTGAAGTTCAGGACTCGAAAAACTGCTAAAAATAGTAAGTTGTGCCGAAACTGAAAAACTCAAAGAGGCAATCGTGGGGCCCCAAGTTGAATAGGTGGGTGGCCACCAATATCCACCTGGATCACCCTATAGCTTTGTAGCCTACTCCTCTATTTTTTAATTTTATTTTGTATATCTATATTATGCTCCCGTAGCTCTGTATTCTTGTCTTGTAACTCTACAAATTTGTCCCGTGTCACTATGGTTTGCTATGGAAATACTATATCTCGATTTCTTGACCCTTCTAGTTGAGTTTTCAGTTCTTTTGCTTTAAGTGGTGTTGAAGTTATTAAAAAAAAAAAAATCTTCTCTCTCAATGTCCTACCTCCACAAGGCTAGGTGACTCTTCAATGGTAATTAGAGTGGGATATGGTGGTTTAGGTTTTCCAGCAAGATTTATTCTATGATTTTTCCTTCTTCTGAAATACAGAGGAGGATATTTTATTTTTATTACTTTGGAATTTTTTGGGGTACTCAAGGCTACTAACGTAGCATCAAATTATACTTCTAGGTTATCTTATGCATCTCCCTCTTTTTCCTCTTTTTTCATATTATTTTATAGTCTTCGTGATGGCTCAATAGCATCTTGGGGATTCTAATATACTTCATGTGGTGCTAATATATCTTAAGCATATTATTATACTAAATGTAGCTTTTCCAATGCTACCTCAACTATCTCCACCTTAGTCTCTCATTCAATTTGTACCTCTTCTTGTTCTTATACCTCATTCTATGAATTTTCCTCTAGTTATTCCTTTGCTTCCTCCTCTAATTCTATCTCAAATTGTTCTTCTAATATTACCTTAGTTTCATCTTCTATTTATGCCTTCTATAATCCTATTTGAGGTTTTAATTGGGTCTCCAAGACAGCTTCCCTATACATATCAATGAAGTTAGTCTAGGAGACAAGATTCTATGGGTGATCCATGACATCTAAAACTATCATTATGGTGAGACTGTGGTGACATAAATATTTATTATTTCCCCCCTTCTACTCTTTTTCTCATATAATTCAAGGAATGAATGCAAAAGTGTGGGATACTGAGTCTCTCTTGGGCAGATTAGTCGAGTTGAAACCTTAATTGGTATAGTAGCCTAAAATGGTAGGAATATATAGTGTTGAGGCTTCCCTCACAGAAAATATACTTTAGGATATGGTAAGCCACCTCATCCCATATATTTAGTGGGATTTATCTTCTCACTCCATTATTATCCTCCATAAGTTGTTCATTTCAGAGAAATAATATTTTATTAGTAGTGACTTCCTTAATCCTCTCCTCTTTACTCGATTTGAATCCTCTAGGAAGATTGGTTATCTTACTAATGAGATGCTAATTTAGATATATAATTACGGCTCTGAGCACAATAATCATCTCATTCACTTCTAGTTTTTGGATATTTGAGGAAAATTCTAGAGAAAATTCATCATCAAAGCCCCTCAACTTCTCAAAAATACCTAACCAATGGCAACATTAAAAAATGTCTCTAACTTCAGGGCTTTGATGGGTTCTTGAGGTTTTTGTTGTCTCTCTCTTATTAAACCCTCTTTGCGGCATATTTTTTTCTTTGTTGCATCGTTTTCCTTTGAATACTGCATTGAATCTAGTTTTGTTTGTAAAAATATTTGAGAAACCCTTAATGCCTCAAGAGGGAGACTATCCAACCTTTTATTCATATATTCCTTAAACTCATTTAGCTTATTTGGACTGAGATAATTTTCAATCAACTTTTATACCTGTCGGTATGCTTTTCCAGACTCAAATATATCATCAAAGTCATCCGCCGCATGTAAAAATGGTCCCAGTTTAACTGTAGCTCTAAAATTTTGAGCCACTTTGTTTCGGTCATACTACGAGCCAGGAATAGTGGGATAGATTAGACACTTTATATGGTTAATTTGAAGCCCAACTTGCTTGAAAGTATCCAAATTATAAACACCACAATGGATGGGAAATGATGGCCAAGTGGATTTCCTGGCTACTTTCAGGGCTCTGGTTAAACCATTTCCCACAGTTTGATAAAAAATTTCTTGGGCCAAGAGTTTATGAGGTACGTAGAGTGGGAGGATAGGAGGCCTCACTAAACTACCAAAAAACCTAAAATATATGAATAACCCTTCCTAGAACCACTTTCCTATAGTTTATAAATCATCTCTGGCTTCATTGGACAACCTTGGGGCCTTTTCACTGAATACATCTTGATGTAATGACAACATGACTCCATGGCATATTTTATAAAAGTGGGATTGGTAATTAGACTCACAAAGGATCTTGTGATAGGTGTGGATAGGTTCAGGGTCTTGCAAAGTCCGTTTCTATCACATGAATTGGGAATCAGAGGTAAAGCACACAACATCCATGATGTATGTTCTCATATAAAAAGTGGGCACTATTTTGGTAGTAAATTTTCAGTTTTTCCTGTAGGCTAGGATTTTGGCGACAATATTATGAGATAGGATAGTGGTCCAATCCATTATGTAATAATATGATATCACAACAATGAGGGGAACCCATTCAACTGAAAACTTAGTTTTATTAGGATACACAAACAACCTACACATCATTCCAGCGATATAGAGATGTGGACCAGCAAGAGAAGATATGGAGTACATACCCTTATCATCATGTTTGTGCCTATTTGGATTGCACCTCCACTGCCTTATCGAATATAACTCTACTTTTTTTCATCTGTGAATTTATGAAGGATATTCTTGTCATATATCTTCTATGGATTAGGGAGATGATATGTTTTCTTTAATTCTTTAGCTCTGAAATATCCAATTGTTGTTTGCCTTGACGTCGGGAATGTTCTTTATGCAATATTCAAATTATCAATCACCCATTTAACTGAAAGTGCAGAAGTGTCCTCAGACACACAACTTTATTGATCAAGAAACAAGATTACAGGGAAAATTGCAGGAGTTTACACATGTAAAATCACGCTCACATTCTCTCATTACACATTACAATGAAAATAGGAAACTAACCTATTTATCCACTTTGTCAGCTTCAGACTGGATATGCACCAAATTGGCCTGGGTAGCCACAAATGGCATGACTACGTAAATGGGACATAGTGGTTGGAACCCCAAAACCACCTCAAAGGGGCTGTGTCCGATTGAGCTGTGGAGAGCACGGTTATAACTGTGTTGTACATAGGTAAGTCTCGCATCCCATGTGGATGGATTCTTTGAATTATACATGCACAGAATGTGTACAATCATCCTCTTGATGACATTTGTCCGGCCGCCAGTTTGGGGATGGAAAGCTGTGGACTTGGTGAGCTTGGTGTCCAACATTAACCAAAGGCTCGACCAAAATGTGTTGAGGAACCTGTTGTCTCGATATGAGATGATAGAATGTGGGATCCCAGAGTGCACCTAAACTCATTCAAAGAAGATTTTAGAAGTGGATTCTACTCTGATATTATTCGTGCACACCGACATAATGGCCATATTTGAGAATCTGTCGATAACTACAAAAACACAGTCATTTCCATTCTTAGTAGAAGGAAGGTCTGACATGTAATCCATGGAGATGGATTCCCAAGGTTGACTATGGGTAGGTAGTAGAGTATAGAGGCCTTGCTTCTTGATGGTCGGTTTGGAAATAAAGCAAGAAAGGTAGGATATGATTTACTTCCCAACATCATGTCGAAGGTTCGTTCAGTAGAAATACTTATACAATACTGCAACTGTTTCCTTGACCCAAAAATTCCCAACGACTCGACTGTAGTGTTCTTCAGAAATAAACTTGGCACGCTCGCTTGAAGGAACACAAAGCTGTCCCAGGTGACATAGCAGTGCATTTTGGAGGTGAAAATTTGGAACTCGCTTACCCTCGAAGATTGTCATGTATGTGTAGCCAAATTTCGGACCGATCTTGTAGAGAAGCATCCAATCATAAGTCTCGTGACCACAAGAGTTGAGAATGGTGATTAGTGCCACGATAAAAGGTCGACTGAGGGAGTCCGAAAAATTATTCATGATTCCCTTCTTATACTTGATGTTCAAATGAAATTTTTGCAAATATGTGGACCACTTCTGATGGCGATCATTCTACAAATTCCCTTGAGTCCATATGAAATGCAGGGTGCGGTGGTATGTGTGGATGACCGTTTCCTTCCGCAAAATGTAATGCTTCCATTGGCGGCATGCCTACATAGTGGAATACATTTCTTTTTCGCAAGTGGAATACTTGTAGACAGTGCCAGACAGTGTCTCACTATGGTATGCCACTAGATGCCCTCGTTGAGTAAGAATTTCCTGAAAATAATAGTCATAGGCATCTATCTCGACCTCAAATGGTTGTTGCAAGTGTGGTAATGTCAGCACTGGGGCAGGGCAGAGGCGATGTTTTAATTTTACGAACGCCTTCTATTGACATTCTAACCAAAATAATTTTTCTTTCGCTCCTCCCTTCGTGACTCAACACAAGGGCCAAGTGATGTGAGAGAATCACAACATGAACCTGTGGTAGACACTAGAAAGACCTTGAAAGCTACAAATCTCTGTTAGAGTGGTTGGGGCTAGCTAATCCCGAATTACTTCGATATTGGTTGGATCAACATGACCCCCTGGTTCATCAATAATGTATCCCAGATATCGAACCTTGGTCATGCCAAAAGTGAACTTTTTGAAAGTGGCAGACAACTTCTTTTGTTGCAGTATTTGGAGGACCTATCGGTTGTGGTGGATGCGCTCTTCCTTAATCTGGCTGAAGATTAGGATTTCATCGAAGTAGACAACTAAAAATGAGTTGGTGAATGGCCACAAGATGTCATCCATCAGCCTCATGAAGGTTGCAGGAGCATTCGTCAACCCGAAAGGCATGAACATCAATCAGAAAAGGCCCTCCTTGGATTTGAAGGTAGTCTTTCACACATCTGATCGTTCGATTGGTACCTGGTAATACACAAAATTGAAGTCAATCTTGCTGAAATATTTTTCCCCTTTGAGTTGATCCAGAAGGTCATCAATCCATGGGATTGAGTACTTATTCTAGACAGTGATCTTCCTCAGTGCATGATAGTCAATACAGATTCTCCAAGTCCCATCCTTATTTTGCACTAACACGATCAGGCTCCCATAGGGCGATGAACTCGATCGGATGTGACCTTTCTGCAACAGCTCCTGAATCTGCCTCTTGATTTCATCATTCTCGAGAACATAGCACTAATAGATCGGTCCATTAGGAAGCTAGGTTCAAGTTGATGGGATACTTGACTTGATAGTGCAAAGGCACCCGTGTGGGTGAGGTGAAGATGTCCTCATATTCCTCCACGTCCTTATCCATTTTTTTTGTCGTGCGGAGGATCCCTGTGTGGAGTTCCTGGCCACAATATTATTCTTTCCCTTTGGTCGGATCATCAAGAAAATAAATTTACCAATTTTGGAAATGAGCCTACTACATTGTTTTGCAGTAACCAAAGAGATATTCGTAGTTGATGGTACCTCGGGTAAGATGTACAACTTATTGCCCAAAGTAACAATAACAATGCGAGGTCGAGACTTATACACAGCATGTCGCTTCCACAAGTATGGTTGGCCTAATAATACATCACAAACATCAAGAGGAGAAATGTCACATAATACGTCATCTGTGAAGGGCTTGATTCTATAGGGGAGGTGACACTGTTGGCTGACGCGGAGATCCCGTGATTGGTGAAGCCATCCGATGGTGTATTGTTGTGGGTGTGCTGTGGTTAGCAAGCCCAAATGCTTCATGAGCTCTGCTAAAATGAGGTTATTTTGGCTCCCATTGTCGATAATCAGCTGCAGCGGGGAACCCTTTACCCACATCTGAGAGTGGTATAGGCGCTCTTCCTCCTCTGGATCTTTTGGTTCCTCCTTCTGGATATTCATAGTGGTAACAATGACATTGGGCTCTGCACCAATAATCTTCTTCCCTTTGTCATTCCCTTTGTCGGGATTTGATTCAAATTCAAAGCATGCATCTCATTCAGAAGCCCTTATCTCGGCCGCTAGTGACTGCTTGGCATGAAACTCACTTGTGTTGTGAGTGGAGATCTTATGGAACTCACACCACTTTCCCATGTCCTTCTTCAGCTTCATGGTGTTGTTCTTTTCTTGCGGCTTTGCTAGGTTATCTTGGGCCATAATTTCTTGGCTTTGTCCCTTGTTTTGTGGATTGGGGGCACCTTTCCCTTGCTTTTGATTTGCGGATCCAAAGTCTCGCATCTTCTGTTTGAGTTTCTGCTCAATCTTGGCAGCATACTGGTATGTCGTACCAAGAAAGGACATGTCGAGGAACTCCATTTCGTCCTGAATTTACTTGTGCAGACAACTGCGATACTTCAACACCAAATAATTCTCTGAATATTTGATACCCAACTTTGCGCGTAGTGTATGGAACAGATTTGTGATCTCATGTACGTCATCATCCCTTTACTGCCGCAGCGTAGTCCATTGTATGTACTTGTCCTCATAGCTCCCCACGAGATAATATTGTTCCTTGATGACATCTCAGAAAGAATTCCAAGTGGGTACGACCAAGAACAGAAAGGGTTCCCCCTCATCCTTTTTCTCACAGTGGGTTTCCCACTAGTCCTTGACATGGGGGGTTAGCTTTGATGACTGAAAAACTAATCTTCTCCCAGTTGGAAGAGTCATGAACTGAGAAATATCCTTATAATAGATTCAACCATCTATATACAACGTCTGCATATATTTAGCACTCAAATATGGGAATGTTAAAGTTTACTTGTACCTTGAAAGGAGTTGTACCTCTAGAGTGGTTGCTAGATGCAGATGTGTCACGAGTGGGTAGTCATTGAAGGATCTGGGAAAATTTCTCTGTCATCGCATTCCTTTATTTTTCGAGGGCCTCCTTGAACAATATTTTGATAGGACCTCCTACTCCCTCATCTTTCTTTTCATCCCCCATGGGTAGTCGTTAGGGTTTGGGAGGCTGATCTTGCAAAAGGTTCAAAGAGATGGAGCCCTAACTCCTTACACCCTGACCTCGTTAGGGAAACGCAAAGAAGGATCGAGAAAGAACAAAGAACTCTGATACCACTGATCCAGATTTATGTAGGAATGCAATAGAATACACATAGAACCATAAATATAAAAATGCAGTGGAAATAACATTTCATTTCGTTAATATCAAAGAACTAAAATATTTTTACAGACATAATGTAAATAAAATAGCTAGGGCGCTGATATATTATATCTAAGAAGAGATGTGGTGGCTACAGGCCTTTGAACTCTGTGTTACAATGAGGCTCGAAGGCCTATATATTATTAGGAAACAATGGAAAACCCTAAACATCCAAAAACCTAACCCTAGAAGATGAAACACCAGAATATGGGCCCTTTCATGGTAAATTGGTACATCAATTTCTCTGGGTCGTAACTTTGACATACTATCTCCCTTGGATGCACATGATACATCCTTAGAAATATCTATCTCGGCACTACTACTGGTTATTGCGAATATCAATTATGGAAGAGAATCGTATTTTCTGAAAAAGCAATGTCCAAAAAACATCGTTTAGGGTCTCAAAACAGCTCTGAAAGTTCAGGAACCAAAAAAACTGCTAAAAATAGTAAATTGTGCTATTGCTAAGGAAGCTCAAAAACTCAAAGAAATAATGGTGGAGCCCCAAGTGGAATAAGCGGATGGACAACAATATCTACGTGGATCAATAATTCTATATTCTGCTCTCATAGCTCTTCATTCTTCTCCTGTAACTCTATAACTTTTTCGCGTGCACTTTCGTTTATTATGGCAATACTATATCATGAACGCAAAGCAAAACATAGAATAAAACAAATATATATATATATATATATATATATATATATATATATATATATATATATATATAAAATGAAGGCAAGTTCATAAATTAGTCACCACATATATAATATATATGTGAGAATATAAGAAATTTTTATTTAATTAAAGTTATTAAGCATTCTCTGAAAAATAGTTAAAAAAAAAAGGATCATCTTGCTTCTCGACATAGACTAGTATTGCTAACATTTCTACCAATTAACCATGAATTTTGAACTTCATTTTTTTTTTTTTTTTCCTCGAGAAAAAAGCGTAATTTTATTCAGCAGATGTGTACAAAATTACATTAAAAAAACACAAGATGTGTGTTGAGAAAGAACATGAATTTTGAACTTCATATACATAGATGTTCATAATTAGCTTATGAGAGGAAATGACAGATATTTTATATGATATCTTTATAAATGAAATAAGTTTTGTCTGCAAAAACGTGAGTGACACACATAGATATTAAATTCTATAAACCTTTCCAACAATTATAGGAGTTGATGATTTTAAATTTCTTAATATTAAGAATATAACTTTTGTCCAGCTATCTAAGGTTGGGATTGGGATTACAGTAAATCCATGATTTCCTCAAATAAATCAATCGAAGCTAGTTAGTCAGTAAAGCGTAGTGAAGGTAGTGAAAGTGGATGGCAAAATCGTTGCATGCAAAAATTAGTAGATATGTCTGTCATAACAATAATCCCTGGACTATTATAATTGTATCGCAAATTTGGTATAGCATTGCAATCAAGGGCGGGAATGGCGCGCAGAAGCCATATATATATGTACGAGGACAGTAGCCCTGCCTTTGTCCTGCAAACATTATTCCAATATGGGTGCGATTACTGGCTGTTTTAGGGATTACAAGAAGGAATTATTAGAAAGGTTTTACCATATACATTAACTGGCAAAAATAATTCCATGGGATTGATCACTGCATGTTGCAGAGACGATTATTAGAAAATCCGTACTGCATCTTCAAAATTCATATAGCATTAGAAAAAACGACGAATAAACGAAACCACGAGATACAAATGGAACATTACTGTGGTGGAATATTTATACATTATAATTGTATTTTGGAGAGACTTGAGGTCTTGCTCCCTCTCAATTTTACAGTACAAAAGTGCACAATTATTGTGTTCAGCATTTGCGTTTTGGTATACAATATTTACAGACAACTGTGAATGGAAAGAATACGGAATTAAAAAGAAAAAGGAAAAAATAGAGAGACATTCCAGCGAACTATCAACCACAATTTGATCACAGAAATTAACGGAAAAGTACGGATTTTGCAGAGATTTAAAAAAAGAAAAAACGAGCAATGACAAATCTAAATCTATCACATGGGAGGAAAAAACAGGCTCACTCAATAGCTTCCACGGATAAATTGACAATTGATTCGTAATTTGTGTTAAAGTAAACGCCGATGAAAGAACTAACAGAATATATTGTACAATTGCATTTTAAGACTAGGGCCAATCATTAAAACTAGACTATCGTTTCATAAAATGTAGAAGAATTTGTTTATAATTAGTTAAGTAAATCCGTTGAAATGATGGAAAAATATTTCAATGATAAGTTTAAGAGAAAAATAATATAAAACCATCAGTTTAAAATAAATAAATAAAGCATTCTAGGACCAGTATGGAAAATTGAATGCAAAACAAAAAAGATCTGGAAAATTATTATAGATCGCAGACGCTGGAATTCAAAAAAGAAAGCTTCTTATTGGTACTTAGCAACAGCAATCAAACAGTAAAGGTTCCTGTTGGTTATTGGTTACTTATTGGTCCTTGGCAAAGACAAACAAACCCAGAATCACAAATGGTATGGGCTCAATCTTCTTTATTGTGTTATCCTCTTCTTAGTGGGTAGGTGGTTTAAATTTAGATTATTTAAAAATTTAATTAAACTTTTTATTTATTTAAATTTGTAACTAAATTTAAAATAATTTAATGAAATTTTTTCAAATTTTTTTCTATTAGGAATTTTGCTTTTGTGATCCATAAATTGTGATTAAAATTTTTCGGTGAAAATCACATATAGATTTGGTCGAACCAGCGAGTGTGGTTCATCATCAGGACAAGATGGAAAATTTGATCAAATAACCCCTTTAAATAGAAAGTAAAGCTACCACTAGACGTTTGTAAAATAACCGCTAGTTTGACTTAAATAATAATATTTATTTAATTTAAGTTTTAATCTATATTAAAAAGAGTAAATCAAATTATTAAAGTTTTAAATTTTGAATTTTATATATTTATATTTATTTTAATAAAAATAATAATTATTAATTTTAATATATTTAAAGAATAATATATATATATATATATATATATATATATATATATATATTATATAGTAAATTAATTGTTAAAAATAGTAAATAATATTTATAGTTATTTTATTTTAATAATTAAATGCTATGTGATTCCAAAATTCATCAAAATAAATAAAATAAAAACATTAAAAAAAAATGGTATTCCTATAAAAATATAAATTTACTAAATTAATTAAGATAAATTTACATAAATTTTTTAATTGTTAATTCCCTTTAATAATAAAAAAATATTATTATATAATGTCATCCTCTCATGTTATAGATGTCTCATATTCTAATATAAGATAAATAGATATACAACTTTTTTCCTTGAATAATGTCAATTATCTTTCATTCACCATTTATACATTGTAACCCTACAACCTTGTAGCTCAAAAATATTGATTAACTTCAAAGACATCATTAAATTAGCATTCCACCTACTTCTCTGTGTATTAAAAGATATTTATTACATTATTAAATATGATATTAATGATAAATTATATATTAAGATCATTAACATGTCTTACCATACCATACTAACCTAATGTTCCAATTCAAATAATGTAATTTTACTATAATATTTTAATCATTTGACTCTCTTAATTTTATTTAAATTTCTAATAATTATTGTTTTAAAATTTTATTTATATTTATTTAAAAATATATTAAATAGAAATTGAGTTCTAAAATTAAAATTTTAACATTGGTTAGGGTTTCCACTTTTTAATCTTAAATTATATAAATTATGATTTTTTGTGAAGTTAAACTTACATTGTTTTTCTTAAAAAAATTAGAACCACAATATTCTAATAATACTTCAACCTTTGGAATTATTAAATAAAACAAAATTTATATCTATTTTAAGGCATATATTATATTAGATGATTTAATTTAGTCCTAAAATTATATAATAATAGAGCTATTTGGAGAAGTTAAAAATGTAAATATTGCATCAAACTATTCAAGTACTGAGTTTGTTTGTTTGAGATATTATGCTAAATTTTATAAAACTGAAAAATAATAAATAATTATATTTAATAATTATAGAAATAAATCAGTGAAAGGAGAAGAAGAAAAACAAACTTTGAAAAGAGAAAGGCATTAAAATAATTTAGTTCCATATTATCTAGAAAAATATTCATTTATACTTATAATAAGACCTCATGTTTAATTTTCCAAAAGGATTTAATATACCCCATCATTCCCCCGTTCTTCTTAAGAATATAACGAGGAACATGTATCCCAATTAGTGGATACCACTATTTATGATTTTTATAAATAAATTCACGAACATTGAAAGTTCTATGGGATTATGGATAGCTAAGAGGGTTTGGTGACGGTAGAAAATAATTGGGTTCAAATTTAGGAATAAAATCGTAGTTATAGAGTGAGAAAAGCTTTTAAACATTTTAAATTCTTATTATAGATATTTATCTAAAATGGTTGTTTAGTAATTCTAAACATTTCTAAAAAGTAATTAGTGATTAAGACACTTAATGCCTACCTCAAAGCATTAAAGGGGATGGACTCTTAATGGACCATATAGTAAGGAAAAGATAACCTAACCTTGTGACATCTAAGAGGAAATGACTAAGAGGAAATGACTAGTGATTAATTAAAGATTAGTTGAGATGCATGGAAAAGCTTTACTTAATGGAATTCATCGCAAGTGTTGGTTTTTTTTTTCTATATTCTTTAATATTAAAGGTTAGAATGGGTGAGACTCACATAATAGCGATCTCCCACCCTTGTAGTCTCATAGTTCAAATTGAGTGTTCGGTAATGAGGGATTATTATATAACATTGTAGTTAATGCCTAACAAAATTATAACTTGATGTTAATAAGGTTGCACAATTATGATGTATGAACAAAGTTCTCCCTCTTGTAACTCTACAAATATGATTAAGATGGAATATATATAGGGAGTTGTTTTTAATGCGATTTTTTAGAGTTTCTTGTGTCTTAGAGAAAAAATTTGAGCTTTATAGATTCACATCATGGAAAAAACTTAAAACACTTTGATTGTGGAGGAATTACATATCAAATTTTGATTTCAATAAATGCCTGCAAAATTTTTAAAAAACTATATAACAAAAATCTAATAGAAAAATTTCTAAAAATTTTTACTAAATATATTTTGTATATCTGTAAGAATTAATGTAGTATTGTTTATCTAACAAGACTGCTAAAACATCTAGACACAAGAAGAACGATGCAAGTGTTGATAATAATTATGATCATTGTTTCGAAACAATGAATCATTTGAAAAGAATGTAACATATATTTTACGCCAAAAAACACTGAAATATTATAAATGTTAAAGAAATGAATTACTAGAAAAGTTGCATAATATGCTCTATCTCGAGCCGAAATGAATTATTATAAAAGCACTATCATGGATTTTACAAAACGACTAATATTAGAAGCCAAAGCTTGAGGGCAATGGATCTAATATTTATAGTTTATGGTGCGGAGTTGTGATTGTATTTTGGAGCGACTGCATATATTGTTCCCTCGAGATAATGACATTTAATTCCTTTTAGACGGTACTATGACATTTTTTATTTTATTTTTTTGTTGAGGAAAGGTTCCAGTCTAACACCAATATCGACCCCAACTACGGTTACGAGAAAATTGCAACGGGGTATAAACGATGATTCGTTTAGATAAATGCAAAACTAGTTATATGCAGAAATTGTTAAAAATAGTTAATTAACTCGACTATGTAGAGTTAGATAATTAGTTTAGTGAAAGTTGAGTTGTGTGATACATAAATTTCTTGAGTGAATTAGAGAGTCATTTAAATGAGTGTTGAGCAAGTTGAGTTATGTGATAGATGAATTTGGTAAGTATGTGTATGTCAACCAATTTAAGGTAAATATCTTTCACTAGGTTCATTGTATTTATTGTCATTGAAAGTTGTGTGATTAATAGAGTTCCGCAATTCATTTATGTTATTTTCGTGTTATTTTGTGAAACCTTTGTGTTATTTTGTGTTTAATATTCTCTAATTTTTCCAACAAATTGATATCAGAGCTAAAAAAAAATCACAAAATTCGAGCCAGAAAAAAAAGCCAAAAACACAAAGCTGACTAGTTTTTTTTCCTAAAATCGTTGAACCATTAAAAAGTGTGCAGATCCATACGTTCTTAGCACAAAACTTGCGCAGCATCCACACCTTTTGAATACAAAAACTACGCAACTTTCGTAAAACTTACGAAAATTCAAAAATCGAGTTTATTGTGCAGATTATTGGTTTCGAAGGTGCGCAATCGGGTTTTTAAGTTCCAACTGCACATAGTCATGAACAAAAGTCAACACATAAATCTACCATTAACACATACATATGCTTTTGTTTTAAAGCCATGTGTGTTACTTTTAAAAGTGAGTATTGAAGTGTTTTTGAGAATTGGAAAAAAAAAAAACAATCGGGTTTTTAAGTTCCAACTGCACATAGTCATGAACAAAAGTCAACACATAAATCTACCATTAACACATACATATGCTTTTGTTTTAAAGCCATGTGTGTTACTTTTAAAAGTGAGTATTGAAGTGTTTTTGAGAATTGGAAAAAAAAAAAACCTTATATATATATATATATATATATATTTATAATATATATCTATTTTTAAAGGTTTTTAAAATATCTTTTAAAAGAGGGGTTTATCATTAAATGTTTTTTATATAATTAAAAGAATATATATTATAAAAGAAAATAAATAAGGTTTTTTTATTAAAAGGGGTTTTCTTTTAAAGGAGTTTTGCAAAACTTATGAAAGAAAAATTTAGGGTTTTATTATAGAAGATTTTTTTTTGAACCAAGATGGCCACATCGAGTTTCAAGCCACAACTTCATTCTTTTATTAAAATAGAGACCATGTTAAAAGCACATGATGTTTGGGATCATGTCAAATTTGAGTTTGCAGAACCTGAGAATGATGTAGAAGAACGAACCCTTAGTAATGTAGAGAGGGAATAATGAAAGAAAGACAAAAATAAGAATGCACAAACATTGCTTCTTATCCACCAGGGAGTGGATCGAGTAGTGTTCCAGAAGATAATGATCACATCTTCAGCAAAGGAAGCATGGGAAACTTTAGCGACAAGCTATCAAGGTGTGGCCAAAGTCAATATTGTTAAATTTCATAATACTAGGAGAGATTTCGAAAGTCTATAGATGAAGGAAATAGAGGACATCGATTCTTTCATGAATCGAGTCATGTTTGTAGTAAATCAGTTAAAAATTGATGGTGAAGACATTAAAAATCAAACAATGATTGAGAAGGTCCTTAGATATTTGTCTACCAAGTTAAATGTTATGGTAGCAACCATAGAAGTAGCTAAAGATTTGGAAACAGTTGATGAGTTGATGAGATCACTTCTATCACATGAGGCTAGGATAGACAGAAATAAGGATTCCACTTTAGAAACTGCTTTAAAAAGTCAGGTTTCTATTTCAAGGGGCCGAGGTAGAGGTCGATCGAGAGGTAGAGGACAAGGAAAAAGTTATGGTGGTCAAAGAGATGGTTGAGAAGAGCATGAACATGAAAGTGGAAGAAACAATAACTGAACCTTTCACAATAATCAAATTTCTTTATTATTGTAATAAATTTTGTCACTATGCTCGTGATTGCAGGAATACGGTATTTGATCAAGGAAATCAGAGATCTAATTTTAGTACATAGAATACTAACTCCATGTTCCTAGCATGCAACACTATGCATGAACCGTATGATAATGTGTGGCTATTATAAAGTGGTTGCAGTAACCGCATGATAAGAAACAAGAATTTGGTTTCAAATTTGGATCAATATGTGAAGACAGAGGTAAAGTTGGGGACTGATAGGACTATGGATGTAGATGGAAAAAGAGTGGTCAACAGTCTAAGCAACCAAGGGGAGACAAAGAATGTCTCAAAGGTATATTATGTTTCTGGTCTCAAACACAATTTTATAAGGGTTGGTCAATTGACACATAAAGGATACAAAGTTATCTTTCATGGGCAAGAGTGTATTATTTATGACAAACCCCCAAGCAAGTAGCTGATAGAAAAGGTGGAGATGACGAGGAGCAAAGTATTTCCTCTAATTATGAAGTATAATGATCAGGTTATTTCTTTTATAGTTGCATGTTCTAATGATTACTGGTTATGGCACTTTTGGTTTAGACACTTGCATTTTTCCAGTTTAAGATTTTCGCAGCAGAAACAAGTGGTCAGAGGATTACCTCCCATCAAAGAACCTGATAGTACTCCTAAGTGTTGCATCTTGGGAAAGAAACACCGTGAAATTTTTCCGAAGGGAGTTTTGTACAGAGAAAAGAAACCAATTGAGTTGGTGCATACAGACTTGTGTGGAAGTGCAAGGAAATAGTTGATTGGTCGAAGTCATTACTTCCTATCTTTTATTAATGACTATAGCAGAAATACTTAGGTTTAATTCTGAAGTAGAAGTCTGACACCTTTGCAAAGTTGAAAGAGTTCAAAGCCTTAGTAGAGAACCAAAGTGATCGGTAGATCAAGGTATTGAGATTAGATCTTGGTGGAGAATATGATTCGAAATCATTCCATGAGTATTGCAAATAACATGGAATCAGAAGACAATTTAAAAGAAGATATACACCGCAGCAAAATGGTGTAGCATAAATAAAGAATAGAACAATCATGAACATGACATGGAGCATGTTGAAAGCAAGAAAATTTTCTAATGAGTATTTCGCAGAAGCAGTTGCATGCGATGTTCATGTGATAAAAAGATCTCCTACAAATAGTGTGATGAACAGAGTACGAGAAGAAGCATGGTCAGGTATGTCATGCAGTGTATCTCATTTTAGTGTTTTTTGACATGTATCCTATACAGATGTGCCTAAGTAGAGAAGGGGAAAATTGGACGATCAAAGTGAAAAATACATATTTACTGGTTATAGTGATTAGTCAAAAGCTTACCAATTATATAACCATGTCACCAAGAAGACAATAATTAACAGAGATATTGTGTTCAAAGAAAAAGAGTCATGGAATGGAACTGTAGACAAAATAATCGATGCACAAGCGCCATTGATGGAAGAGGATGATGTAGAAGAAAAGGAGTAGCAGGAATCAAAAGAGAAAAAAACAAAAAGAGTCACACCAGCAAGGAAGCCAAGAATTTTAGAGCAATACGAATCTTCAAACAGATCAACACACTAGAATTCTCTGAGCAACCAATCAGGTAATAAATCAAGCAATGGCAAGAAAAATATGAGAAGTTTAAAAGATATTTATGATGATCTAGATTTTATTTAAAAATTTTCATTGTTGTCATTCCAACCTTCTTCGTTTGAAGAAGAAATCAGAGATGAAAATTCGGTGCAAGCCATGGACGAAGAGATTGATTCTATTGAAAATAATGATACATGGGATTTGGTTAATTTGCAAAAGGATAAAAAATTCATTGGTGTCAAGTGGGTGTACAAGACTAAGTTGAATAAGAAAGGTGAAATTGACAGATTTAAAGCAAGACTTGTAGAAAAAGGATTCTCGCAGCAAACAAGAATAGACTATGGAGAAACATTTTCTCTACTAGCCAGATTGGATACTGTAAGAACAATTCTAGCAGCATGAGCTCAAAACAAGTGGAAATCATATCAGATGGATTTCAAATCATCCTTCTTGAATGGAATTCTAGAAAAGGAAATTTATGCACAATAGCCTCCAAGTTATGAAGTTGAAGGTAAAGAATATAAAGTTTACAGGTTTAAGAAAGTACTCTATGGATTGAAGCAAGCACCTAGAGCCTGGTATAGCAAAATTGACAGCTACATGATCAAGAATGGATTTTGCAAAATTAGCATTGAGCCTACCTTATACACAAAGGTAAATGAGCATGGACAAATTTTGATTGTTTGCTTATATGTTGATGATATCATTTTTACAAGTGATCTTGAGTTAGATGAATTTAAAGAATCCATGATGAAATAATTTGAGATGAAAGATCTTGGTCTCATGAAATACTTTTTTTTAAATAGAAGTTGAGCAATTTGAAAAAGGATTTTTTATTTGCCAAAATAAATATGCCCGAGATTTGTTGAAAAGATTTGGGATGGAAAGTTTCAAGCTTGTACCTACACCAGTTGAAACGTGTACAAATATAAGTAAGGATGATGAAGGATCAGATGTCAATCAAACTTTATTCAAAATATTGGTTGGCAGCTTCATGTATCTCACAACTACAAGACCAGATGTTATGCAAGGAGTAAGATTTATTTCCAGATTTATGGAGACTCCAAAAGACACACATTGGAGTGCAGGAAAATAAGTCTGAGATACATAGCATGAACTACAGATTGTCGCATAATGTATGAAAGTATAGAAAATAAATATTTGATTGGATTTATAAATAGTGATTTTGCAGGTAGTTTGGATGATAGGAAGGGCACATCTGGTTATGTGTTCAATCTTACTTCATGTGTGATCTCATGGGCATCTAAGAAGTAGTCTATTGTGACACTCTCGTCAATAGAAGGAGACTATGTAGTAGTAACTTCAGCAGCATGTCAAGCAATATGGTTAAGAAGAGTATTGGATGGACTCAAGCAGCAACAACAAGGATCAACATTGATATATTGTGACAACACATCAACAATTACACTATCCAAGAATAGTGTGTTTCATCAAAAGAGAAAGCATATTGATACTAGATATCACTTTATTAGAGAACTTGAGAGCAATGGAAAAGTTCACTTGAAGCATTGTAAATCTCGTGATCAATTGGATGATATATTTACAAAGCCATTAACAATAGATGTGTTTGAGTTTCACAAAAAAAACTTGGGTGTTATAAGCCTAGCTGAGACATCGACCAACAAGCATGTTTCAGTTGTCATGAGTTAATGTTTTAGTTTAGCGGTGGTAATTAAGGCGGAATGTTAAAAAGTTTAATTAATCCCGCATGTAGAGTTAGACAATCAGTTAAGTGAGCATTGAGTTGTATGATAGATAAATTTGGTGAGTGAGCTAGAGAGTCAGTTAAGTGAGCATTGATAAATTTGAGTTATGTGATATAGGAGTTTGGTAAGTGGGTGCATGTCAAGCTATTTAGGATAAATACCCTTCACTGGGTTCATTGTATTCATTGTGATTGAAGTTCGTTTGATTAATAGAGAGTCACAACTCATTTGTATTATTGTGTGAAATATTTTTGTTATTTTTTGTTTAATATCCTCTACCTTTCCAACAAAAATGTGCAACAGAAATCCATATTATACGTGCAAGAAATAGCGAGCATTTAATTATATGTATACATATTTATTAGAGGTGGTAGAAATAGTGAGCAATCAATTATACAGTGACATGTGAGACATTTATCACAATGGGGGGGAAATGCAGACAACCTGACTGGCCCCTATCCACAAATTGATAATTGATTTCTAACTTGTGTCAGATTAGACGTTGATCCATTAACTAAATCAATGAGTTGTGATTGGTGTCTCACATATTGGATAAGATGGAATAGAATAATTTAAATGATAAATTATTTCATAGAAGTTATTGAAAATGTTTCTCAAGTTAATGGAAAGAATATTTAACAATATTAAAAATTTACGTATAGAGAGAATAGAAATCATATAAACCCCTAGCTAAATAATTGTTATCACTGAAAAATAAATAAATAAATAAATAAATATAATTTGTCTGATTAATACCAAAATAATATTACCAACATTATGCAGTTAATATAAAGTTGAAAATATTAAATATGATATGCAATTATGCAATAGAATGATCATTAGGATGGATTGACTAATGTTACTCATTTTTATTACTCATAATTAACATTTATTCTCAAATATTTCACTTACTAAGAATATATAGTTATAATATTTCCTTAAAATTAAAAAAAAATTAAAAAAAAAAAAAAAAAGCTAAAAAAACTAAATTTTTTTTTATATAAAATTATCAAATTAATGAGATATAAATAAAGTTAAATTAGAATTTTTTTTTTTTTAACCATAATTAGGCCGTACAATTTTTAAAGGGATTGTCATTTTACAATGTTTAGAAGTTTTTTTTGAATTCTTAAATGAATTAAACCTTCTAAGAAAACTCTATGGCCTTCAATTTTTGCACATTACATAACTCAAATTTACAATTCCAACAAACCTCTATTAGATTTCAAAGAAATTCTACTAGAAAATATTCTATAAAACAAAGCGAAATTATCAAAGTATTAAATGAAGCTATGAACTAGTGCAAACATATAAATTGAATGATTTTTAAATGCACTTAAACATCATAATTCTTATTTCATGATATATCTCACATTTACAAGATTAAAAAAACCATAAAAAATAATATTAACTTAATGATAACTTTACTATTAAGCTATTATTATTAGTTCTAAGAAGTATTAATATAAGAGTTAGACATATATACACTTAAAAAACATATAAGATGCTTCTTAATCATGGATATTTACCTCCACTTTATTATGAACATGTAAGTAATCTTTGTTACAATATCATGGCTATCATGACTTAGTAATAAGTCATTCCCAAAAAACATCACCCATGCTCATATGATGCATGAAATGACATAACTACTTTTGAGATAAGTTAAAAGGGTAGAAAGTGCAAACTACTTTTGATTTATATTAAATCCCTACCATCCACCTAATAATTATTGATACTTAATTTATAATTATAGAAGCCCTATTTCAAAATAGAAGCACCTATGATTGTAATTAAAAAAAATAAACTTCCATTATGACCACTAAAGAAAAATAAAAATATACTATTTTCTAGTCATAGAGAATATCTTCAAATTTTGATATGTTATCGTGTTTCATATTTCTTCTCTTTAAATATTTTCAATATATTGTGTCTTTTTTTTTTCCCCAAATACTAAGGTTATGTATTTTCATGTTGTGTAGCACTGTTTCCTCGAATATATATTTTTGGGAGGGTCAACTCCTAAGAGGATGCTTTTCTCCTCCTCCCATTCCCCTTAACATTGTTGTATTTATTTCCTTGGTTTCATCAATCACCATATTAGTGATGTCACAAAAATCCCATTTTGTTAAAATGATATAAAAGACACGTAAAGATTAAGATGATGTGTCATAAGCTAAATCCATCTTATAAAGGATATTGAAACAAGGATTCATTGGCTAGCTCATGTGAATTTGATCCTTGCCACCCACATTTCTAGGCTATTTAAAAAATAATTAATGCCCATACAGTAAAGGTAAACTCTCTTTATCCTTCTATAGCAAAGGATTTTCCACCTTCCTGTTTAGGGAAAAAGAAGATAGGTACCTAATCAACAGGAGTGACTCTTATTTCCTAGGTGCCTATGGGATATACTCCAATCACTAGAACCCATACCTAGATGTAGAGAATTATATCCTATTAGTTGATATAATTTGTTTAAAATTCTCTCATATTCCCCTCCATTTATAGAACAAAACCACCCTTAAAATCATTGGAAATGCTCTCATAAAATTCAATAAGGAAGCTCAACCCTGAGATTGTTTTTTCACTCCCACTAGACTATGTGTCAATATTGAATTGTAGAAAGAAGTACCATAATCCATATAAAAGTATTTGGATAACTGGAGATTTATCCAACCAATGTACTATAAGGAGATCCCATTTAAATGCAAAACATGTCATGAATATGGGAATTTCATAAGGAACTATCCAAAAATAGTTCCAAAGGTTAGGAAAGAAGAATAAGGAGATAAATGGAAACAAGCCCGAAGAAATAGGTCCAATACATGACTAGAAAGTCTCTCCAAAACAATCCACCCTAATTATTCAACCCACGTAATCAATATTCTTCAAAACAAAACCCTACTCAAACCCTTTAATAAAGAATCAAAGGAAGCACCAAGAATTCCCATAGAAACATATATGAACCTATATCCCACATGGAAATCCTAAGAATAATGAATTTCTAGTAGAAAAGGAGGAAAAATAGCTAATATTCCCTCATTGTAGGATGACCCATCTCACTATGTTAAGGAGATTTATTTCCCCTATTAAGTAGCAAGTCCATTCGTCTACAAGGCCACGGGGATTTATAGCTGTAGGTTAGGGTCATCCATCCCTCCCCACTCTATAGGATTCATTTTCCTTGGAGAAGGGTTACTATATGAACAATTAGAGGAAGAAGTGGAAAAGGACCAACCAATAAATATAACCTTTACAAAAGAAGGAAGTAAACCCAATGAAGAAAGAACAAAAGAGTAGGTAGACATAACAAATGGATGGAGACTCAACATAATATATAGATTTTACAGAATAGAAGAACCAAAAGAAAAAAAAATATAAGAAATTATATCCCTCTAGTGAAGGGAGTCAATAAAGAAACTGGAAAGTAATGGAAGTATATCTCCTAGAATTGGACATTTTGGAAGTGAAGAAAAATGGACATTCATCAAGAATTTGATCCAAATGGAATAAAATCAAATTATTCTTCTTTAGGAAACCATAATAGAGGAATGTATCATCCTTAAAAATAAAAAATTAGAATGGACATAAATTTTATCAAAATCACTAGGTTAAAAAGAGGGAATTAGGAGGATTATGTACAATTTGGTCCCTGATCACTTTCTCCTCATCTAGGATCTCTCCATCTCACATTGGTTAGTAATAATCATTATTCATAATCCCTCTAGTAAGATATATGACTTCATCAATGTTTGCATGCCCATTATGATATATTGGCAAACAAAATGGGGATCCATAGTTAGAGATTATTTTATAGTGTAGATGGAATACCTCTCATCCTCCCTTGATATGATAGATCTTAATCCATTTTAGAAGAATATGACTTGTTTAATATGTATTAGCACCTAGGCATAACCCTCACTCATATTAATTTATTCTTAATGCATGGCTCATTTCTAAATGAAAGTTCCAGTCCCTCATCCCGAATTATATCCTAAGGAGGCCTTAATCATCATGTAACAAACTTAACCATCACTCATTAGAAAAATATTCGCACTTCATTTTTTATATAACCCTATATGGACTTAGGACCTATATTTTTCGAGTATTGTATCCAATGAGTGGAACTAATGCATTAAATACTCACTTACTTTCATTTGGGAGAGTAAGAGAAAAAAGGGTCAAGAATACTCGGAAATAATAGATAAAATCCAAGTGATTAGTACTAAAACCCAAAACTTTCTCTATGAATTTTTTTTTGTGGAAAATATAAGGGATTGTATAAAAAGATCTAGTCTCTAAAAGTTTTCTCATTGAGGAAAACATATTTTACAAAAGCTACAAATGACATTCAGAAATGAAAAAGTTATTTCCATCTCAAATATGCGACATTTTGATTGAATGCATGGGACCAAAACACTTTGTTCCTCCATAAATAAGAAAAACAATGCATGTGGAGAAACAACAGAAAAATAATAAATTGAGAGGGAGAAATTGTAAGTACATATGACCATATTAAAGAAGAAAATCCATATCATTTTTCATATACTTAGAAAAATCCATAGAATATGAAAATTCTATAGAATAAAAAAATTGAAAAAATACCTAAGTTGTTATTAAAGAGGAAAATTTTAGGATTGTGCAACCAATCACTGCCAAATAATTTGGTGAATCCCTTCAATTGTTCTATCCTAATGAATCCCTCAAAACTCATGGGTTATCTACACCATTTTACAAAGAGTTTTGGCATATTATTAAAATATACATGATAAAGATGAAGTTGTATATCCATAAGTATTCAAGGATGGTGGGAGGAGTAAATTCAACATTTTTGGTGCTAGTTGTAAAATAAATGAACCCTTCCATGTTCAAAAAATTCTACCCTATATCTATTTCCAATGTTTAATACAAGCTCATTTACTAAAATAATATGAAATAGACTAAAATTACTCATTCGAGGAACAATCTAAGAAAATTAGGGAGGATATGTCCAAGAAAGAGAAATTGTGGACAATATTATCCTTCTCCTTGAGGAAATATAATTAAGTATATCTAGAGAATAAAAGGGAATGATAATAAAAAAAAATATGGTAAACACCCTTGATTGGGTTTAACAAAGTGTGTTCTTCACAGTGCTCCTTTGATATGGCTTTAACCATATGTTTATAGATTGGTTCTTATCTTGAATCAATTCCCCATGGATTTATTGTTAGTAAATGGAATATTAATAAGATTTGTTTGGGCCTCACAAGGACTCTTACAAGGTTTCCCATATAGATATCTCAATTTTTATAGGGTTTAAAAAAAAAAAAAAAAAAATTGAAATGATAGTCTTATGATGGGAGGGGCTTCAATAATCATAGCAGTAAGTGATGACCCTTAGTATTACTGCAAGAATTTTGCAACTCTTAAGGGATCTCAACATTAATTTTCAACTTGGGGTTTGTACAAAATAAGATTGGTCAAAACTATCTGTGCATCATGCAATGTATTCTTCTTTTGTTGATCTGAAGCAACTGAAGGGAAGCTAGGTTTTATAGATACAAATTATGTTATCTATGCTATAGGAAATACTTAGAAATTTAAAAAATAAAACCAATCACAAGTATTCCTACTCTAATTCTAGGAAGGTAAGGAAAATAATCTCAAAAAACATTGAAAAATATCAAATATATTATATTATGCATGGTAAACAATCTTGCAATTCAAGTAAAGCATTCAAACAATAAACACTAATTTGTAGAAAAGAAAATATTTTTTCTATAGGCATTGGGTTAAGGTTTCTAGGGGGTATATAAACTTATAAATTCCATATCCAGAATCTAGTGTGTATTGTAATGTGCTAAGGAAGGATGAATATGCATTAAGTGCAAATATGGAGGTGTTTTGATGCAAGTTGTAGGTTGTTATAGAAGTCCCTATTTTTCTACTAGAGACAAAAATTAGGGCAATATTATGCATTCTACATGGGGTTGAGAGAACAATGTAAACTATGAAACATGAACTATAAACTGAAAGCAATACCTCTAGCAAAAAAAAAAAAAAACCCAAAACATAGAAAAGCGGCTCAGAAACGAAAAGTGTTGATGCTCGAATCCAAATTTTTTTCCTAGGGTAACTTTTCAACATTTTTTTAACATGACGGTGAAAAAAAACAAAATTGCTGCCAAAAAAACCCCGAAAAAAAAGGTGTTGATGCTGGAATACAACTTTTCTTCCTCATGATAGATTTTCAACTTTTTGAAATAATGACATGAAAGATAAAATATCATGACTCCAACAAACCTTCAAATTTCAAAAGAAGAAAAAAATAAAAAATAAAAACAAAAAAAGAAAACAAAAGTTAAAAATACCAATAAAAAGCAAATAAAATTATATAGTAGAAAAAAACATAAAATGACAAAAATGACAAAAAAAAAAGCAAATATATAAAATTGTTTAAAAAGCCAAAACAAAAAAATCAAACATAAAAATGTCAAAAAAAAAAAAATAGTTAATTTATAAAAGATAAAAAGACAAAACATAATATAAAAAATATAAATAAAAAAAAATATTAAAAAAAATATTAAAAAAAAAACATAATTAAAGAAAAACATCAAAGAAGGAAAAATAAATTTAAAAAAATAATACTTTATTCAATAATTAAAAAAAACAAAAACAACATTAAAATAAATCAATAAACTATACTTTAAAAAAATATATTAAAAAATTAATAATAAAATTTAAAAAATTTAAAAACTTAAAAAAAAAGAGAAAATAACAAAAACAAAAAACATTGAAAAACGAAAAAAATATAAAACATAAAAAAATGAATTATAAAAAATATTTAAATAAATAAGAAAAAAATTTAAAAGAAAACGTTAAAAATAAAAAATAAAATTCAAGATATACAAAAAGTAAAATAACAAACAAAAACTATTAAAAAAAACTAAAACTAATTAAAATTAATTAAAACATTAATAATTATAATTAAAAAAAATAAAAATATACACAAATTCAGTCCCTTGGGCCACTGACGAGCTCAAGCCTATTCTTAAAATTGTCTTGGGCCCAAGCCGATTCTCATAATCAACTTTGATCCCGCTGGTGGCCCTAGGGGCCACCTGCTGTGGGTGGGCGGAGCTGCAGCAACTCCACCCACGCATGACACGCAACCCCTTGGGCCACAAACGACTCAAATCTGATTCTCACAGCCATTGGTTTCCGCCTAGAGATTCTTGGAATAATATTTGAGCTATTGGTGTCCCGAGGGCCACCTGCCGTGGCCATATGGAGTTGTTGCAGCTCCGCCTACCCTGGTAAGCGACCACCAACTGTCAAATATGATTATGAGAATCCGATCTAATTCTCAGACTCATAATTAGATTTGAGTCATTGGTGGCTCGAGGGGCCACCGGCAAGTGGCTTTTTGGGCCACCAATGGTTCAAAGTGGATTCTAAAAATCAGCTTTAAACCATTGGTGGTCTGAGGGGCCACCTGCTGTGGGGGTGGAGCTGCAGCAACTCCAACCACCCACGACAGGTAGCCCCTCAGACCACCAGTGGATCAATGGCGATTCTTTGAGCCCGCTGGTGGCTCGAGAGGCCGCTTGCCATGGCCGAGCGGAAATGTAGGCCCCTTGAGCCATCAACGGCTCAAGGGATGCAATAATTCGTTTTTATTTTTATTATTTTTAATTTTTAATTTTTATATATATGTGTGTGTGTGTGTGTATGTGTTTTATTTTTTTTAATTATATATGTTTTGTTTATGTTTTTAAATTGTTTTATATATTTTTTAATGGATTTTTTTATTACATTTTTACTTTTAATGATTTATTTTTTTATAACTTAGTTGTTATTTTTTTTAATAAATTGTGTTTTTTATTCTAATTTCAAAATTTTTTAATACTTCAAATGTTATATAAATCATTTTTCTAAAATTTTTATTTTTGAAATGTCATATTTTTTTATATAAAATTTATAAAATTTGTTATTTTTCAAAAAAAAAAAAATTCAAAATTTTGATAATATTTATATATTTAACATGTCTTTTTTAGAGAAAATGTCTTCAAATACATAATTTTATAGTTATATCTATATGCAAAATCTATATTTTTTGTTGATTTTTAAATTTATTATTTTTTGGTAAGAATTATTTTATGTGTATTGAAATATTTATTTATTTTTTTCTAAGTAAGAGTAAGATCTATTAATAAAACATATGTTACATGGAGGCTTTGGCCTCAACATTTCAAGCCTATATCAGTGGCATTTTTTCAACAAAAAAAAAAAATGGAGTTGCCCACAAGGGGAAACCAGCCCAGATAGAGTTTGAAGTGCTGCCTCGAGTGAGGAAACTAGCGTCATATAGACACGAGTAATTGTACCAAGCATAGAAGTAAGCAGATAGAAAACTAATAAGCTAGTAGCCTTAAACCTAAAAGGACATGCAATTCTAAGTGTCATGAGGTTCTGGAAGTGGTTCTTCGACAATAAGACATCTGTACTCATCATATTCAACAAGCTGGGGGCCAAGTACAGCCTAGTGAGGTGTTGCGACATCATCACCTGTTCCTCCGTCCTGCATACGCTACTCCTTGTAATAACTCGATCTGCTACCATTGTTCGAGCATGAATTGTACCCTGTAGGAACCTGATGAGTTTTCACATCTTCAGAGGGTCCAGGGTCACTGCACGGGCACATAGGCGGGATGGGTTGACTGAGACCGGGGCCATCGCTGGTCACCTCGCTGAAAGAGACAAAGATGGTGGCAATGACAAGAGGGTGGTTGGAGGTACACTGGAATTGAAAATGGGAAATGGCGGGGTTCTGCGAAGAGGCTGAGGAGTTCTGGCGAGGCGGAGGAAGCGTCGAAGGCTCAGAGGCGGGATGCCAAGCGGAGGAACTGAACAGATGACCATGACCACTAACAGTGTTGGGTTATCTGCCCCAAGAATGCTCGAGGGAGGAAGACGAGGAGATGGACAAGGAGGAGGGGAGCGGACGAGAGGCGCGGCCCTTGCTGCTGCCCTGCTGGCATCACATGCAATGCCCTAAACATGGCATGTTGGCACAGTAGGGGTGAAAGGCACACTGAGCAAAGGAAGAAGTAGGGCTGGAGGAAGGCAGAAGAGAAGCAAAGGAATAATTGAGGCCAAAGTAAGTCGAGAAGCACAATTGGAAGAGGAGACTCTGAGAGTGGTGGTGGCCCGAAAGAAATTCGATATAGCTTCTGAGACTGCAACGTCATCCATTTGACGTCCGAAATCTTGGATCTGCAGCCTCAGGGGAGCATCCACTTCGTAGGGGGGAGAAACGAAGTGGCATAGAATCATTAGAAGGGAGGTGGAGCTTCACAGAGGGATGAAATGCATAGCCAGAGGGCTGAAGAGTATAACCAGACGAGCGAACAGGGAGCGTCATTTTGATGCTTACAGGGCCACCTCATCGAATGAAGCAGAATAAATGTCGCTCGAGGTGACGGAAAAGTTTCATAAATGCATTTGAATGCCATAGGTGTGGCTTGTGGGTGGCCATATGGCCTTGCCATGCGCCGTCCCACAGTCCATACTCCGTATAATCATTCTTAAGCACCCGCATCCGGGGATGTGTATTGAAATATTAATTAACGATATATAAATATAAAAGAAATCATAACCTCTAAATATTAATTTTTTTAATTTTTTTAAACTTTGGAATATATATATATATATATATATATATATATATATATATATATTGCAAAGGAAAAAAGAAAAAAGAAAAAAATTGGAAACCTTTAAAAACCAAATATCTTGAGACGAAAAACATGAAGAAGAATAAGACCACTTGAAAAATGGTTAAATAATCAACATTGAAAAAAAATGGTCAAAATCCACATGAAAATCTTCACCATTTAAAAAAAAAATTCACAATTCATACATTATAAAATATAAACTATAAAAAATAATCCCTCTAAAAAAGGTGGTTGACGTTGCATCAACACTTTTCAAAATTAGCGTGAAAAATCACTAACATTTTTAAAAAATTATTCATAGGTGATATATGAGAAAATTTAAAGTGTCAAAAATATGGTAAAAAAAAAAGGAGGTGTATTCTGAATCAACACTTTTCAAATCAGATGATTTTTTACTACCTCAAAAAAAACTGTGTATTTTGAATCATCACTTTTCAAAATCAAACGATTTTTTGCTACCTAAAAAAAGGTGTATTCTAAATCAACACTTTTAAAAATCAAATGATTTTTTTCTACCACAAAAAATCGAGCACTCATATGAGTTTTTGTTTCAATGTTTACATTGTTATAGATGGATAAGGTGAAGTATCATTAGAGAATGGTCAATAATTCTTTCCCAAGCCTAGGTGCCTTTTATCGATTAGTTCATGCAACATATAGGTGAATCTGAAGTTTCATGTAGCTTGTTAAGACATAAATGCATGAACTAACAAATTGCAAAATGTATGATAGTAAGAAAGAGATAGTGATCTTAGTAAGCTAAGTGTACAAAATGTGTACTAACTATATCCAATAATTTTTTTCTAAATCAAACACTATTACCTAATCTTAAAACAAAATGCATAAGTGGAATGATACACTAACTAACTACATAAAACAATATTAATAACAAAAATAAGGAGTCGAAGTAGAGAAACATAGTTACTGATCAAACAAGAACTATTACTTCAAAACGAGAAGTCTAGCCCAAAAAAACTCAAAAAACATGAAAAAACACCCAAAAAATGAAAAGTGTGTATTCTGAACGCATTTTTTTAGCGTCAAATTTCAATTATGCTAAAAACCATTTTTTTTCTAGAAAAAAAATCCTCGAAACAGAAAGTGCTGATGGTGGAATAACCAAAAAGGAAAATCATGTCACAATTTCGACACTTTTTAACAATGGAATTAAAGATAAAATATTAGGACATTGAAAAATCATAAAATTCTCAAAATTTTGATACATGATGTTAAAGATAAAAATATATTGTCTGAAATATTTATAATTGCCAACAATTTTCACTCCTTATATTTGAATGCCTTATAGCTTGTTAAAGATAAAATATATTGACTCTAAAAAACCCTAAAATTGTAATTGTTTTCAACCATAACATTAAAGATAAAATATTGTAGCGCATAAAAACCTTAATATTTTGACAAGTGTTAAATCTTAAGTTTTTAACATACGTGAACCATGAAAGTATGGACCAATTATATGAATTAAACAATTTTTAAAAATGAACAAGTAAACAAAATATTTATTATTCCAAGAATATTTATTATTTTAAAGGATAAAAATATATCTCTTTCCAAATCTTAGCCTAAGACAACTTATCTAATTGCAACCAAAACCTAAAATTCAGCCATCAAGATGAAGTGCCCCCTTTCAATGAGCCATACAATTTTAAATTTTTTTAAAAGTATCTAATAGCAAATGTTAAAACAAATAATATCATGGAATTATCACTGAATAATATAAAAATGCAACATTAATTTCTATTTTTTCTAAATTTTAATCAAAATATCAACTTTGGTGTTTTGAATATAACATAAATTATTTTTCTAATTCATTTTTTCCCTATGCATATTCTATAGACATGAACTCTTCATAATTAAAAAATATAATCCAAAAAACATAGAAATGCATCATAACTTCATGTAAGATCACATGGAAGTCAAGGCATTTATTTCAAGTTACCATGCAAACATCAATTACATAAAAATGTCTTAGACAATTATTCAAAATAAATCATAGGTTTTAGCACACCCTCAGAGCCTACATCTTTAGATGAATGACGGGATGCAGATGAAGATGATCCATATTCTTCTCTTTCATAACCTACTACTTCATATGAGTCAACATGCATTCCCACCATTTCATATTTCAAAAGTCTTCTAGATCGACGACTACATTTAGAAGAATCCCATCTCAACAGTATTTGTTCTGGTAGCAGTTTATTCAAAATATTTATGGCCTACAAGAGATGAGTTCCTCTCTCTTTAAAATTGAAATCATACACAAATATGTCAACATCCTCCAATTTTAAGACATCTGTGTGGAGATAATTTATATTTGTTCCCTTTCATTTTCTTTTTTTTCCAATTTTTTTCAACTACCATCTCTGGCTTGTACGCACCATTGAATGAGTGGGTACTTTTGGCATACCAATGTATTTCAACAACTATAATATCTTCATCTCATTAATTACCTTTATAACCTTCACAACCAACAATGGATATCCAAGTGGATCTTCATTTTCTAACACTAACATCGTGCAACCCTCCTTAACATCCTAGATAAAACCCATGTAAAGGTCTTCCATGACTTCATCTTGTACATGGGATCTTCTAGAACCAATATACATTTCTCTTTCCTCTACCTGTGGAGAATTAGTAATACCTTGATACTGTAGGTGTTCAACATTGTGTGTTTCCTCATCTTTAGTTGGCATATTTTGTGGATAAAAAAATGGATTTGTAATATCCCTCGCATGAGCCACTGTAAAAAATATTGTAAAATGACGGTTGTTAAATAATTAAATATCACTAATTCTTATATTGATATTACATGAAGAATATTCTTGTAATTCTTAATTATAAGAATATTGGAAAAATTATTTCTTAATTATTTTATTTAGAAGAATTTATATCCTTATATATAAATAAACTGTATTTCCAAGTTGATATGTTTTATGATTTTTATAAATAATGAGTAATGGTTTTGGAAAAAATGTAGATAAGTTATATTTTTATCATAAGGCAAAAACAAATCTACCCTAAAAAGAAAATCATGAGTGATTTATGGAGTGATTTTTTTATTTAGGAAATATCAGATTTAAAGGTGCTTTATTAAATCCTTTTAAGATTTAGAAAATACTATCCCATTTTCTTAATTATATTTATTGTAAGCCTATGAGAAAAATAAAGATAAATAACTCATGCATCAAGCATGCATCGAAAGATAAATAAATATTTTCTTTGAAATTTATTTTGTTTGCATATGGGGCATGATGATATAATAACTGAATTTATTTGCTGGGAAACGTTCATATGATAAAGAATAAATATTATTTCTTAAGAAAACCTCTATATAATTTCGTGCATAGAAGAATAAGTATTTTTTTCATCGAATTCTTTGATGACTTCATGTGCTTTGAAGTCTCAAAAGTTTTTCATCGCTAAAATTATTCTATGAATTCCATAAGTGATTGGAAAATAGTGTTCATATATACCTTCGTATCTCCCAAATCATGATAGCTCTGTATGAACTGAAATATTTTTTTTCAAATGAGCCTATTCCAACAAAACATATCTTTCATATTTTAAAAATTTGTTTTCCATGTCTCGAAAACAGTTTCCAAAATTAATGACAAAAAAGAAGAAATTATTTCATATTTAAATTTGAAAATATGGACTTCAAAGGTTCATTCAAATCTTCCAAGCTGTGATACCTGTGCAGAAAATGAGAGAGATATTTTTAATGAATCCATTCCAATGAAAAAACTCTTTTGGTTTTCAAAACCCCGTTTCCATATGTTTGTAAACTATATCCAAAGTTAATTCCTAAAACATGAGATTATTTAATAGTTAAATCTAGAAAAATGGGTTGCAAAGACTCATTCGAATCGTCTAAACTGTGATACCTCGAAAAACATTCAGAGAAATTTGTTTTAATAAGCCTGTTCCAAAAAAAAACCTCTTTTGGTTATCCGAAATTCATTTCTATATGTTCATAAGTCGTGTCCAAAGTTGACAACTAAAATAGGACACACAGGGTAAAACACAATGCTTCTATTTGATTTTTCAACAAGATAAAAATAAATTTTCATATACATATATACATAATAATTATGCTATAACTATTTAAAATAAATCAAGTTATTTCATTTAAGATATTACCAAGTATGTTCTCATGATGCATACGCATTAAAAATTTAAAGATAAATATTGGACTCTTGAAAAGAGTATATTCTTTGGTTCACATAAATAATTATCTATTATATTTTATCTAGTATAATTGATTATGTGATTTGACATGCATAAGGAGCCTCAGTCTTGCAAAAATATATCAATAACTTTTGTGAGAAGTAGTTCACATAAAACCTTTTCATAAAAGACAATTGGTTCTGTTATTTGAGAAGGATTTTTTGTTCATGTTATTTCATGAGGAAATATTAAAAATATATCTGATGTGTGAAATGGTAAGAAATATTTTCTATTTCATGCATAATAGATAGTGAGTTAGATATCTTTTGGAAAAATAATAATTAGGGTGTTAAATTCCATGGAAAATAAATATATATATTTTTGTGCAAGGAAGAATTTATTGTGTTAGAACTCTTCAAAAAGAATAGAAGAGAAAATTATATCCTTGTATGCATTATTGGATTAGATTCTTAGAAAGGAAAACTAGTAATCACATGCTTTATTATGTAAGATTATTTAGATAAACATATACACTTTCATGCATGGAAAACATATAGTTTTGGGTATTAGAGTTCTCTAGAAATGGAAGATGCAATCACATAATATTGATTTTGTTAAAATTCATTTGGGAAAAGTAATATGTATTTTTCAAACCTAAAGATATTAGCTATGGTATTAGTTTTGTTTTGGGATAATATTATGCATAGTTATTGGTTTAGAGCTTTTGGATGAGAGGTAAATGTCCCTTGGCATGCATGGAAGAATAAATGGTATGTGTTTGATCCCTTGGAAAGGAAATGTGTTTATTTTCCCATGAAATATTTATTTAGTTTCCTTTGGAAATAAATATGTTGTACATGCAAGAATAACAAGCTATGTTATTGCATGCACAAAATTATAACTAGTAAGTTAAGTTTGTTTGAAATAAAGCTGGAATTTTTATACATAATAGACATTGTGTATAGCTCTTGTGTGGAAAATATGTTTTTGGAAAATAACATGCATTCTCATGCATAAATATAGAATCTATTGCATTAATCCCTTTGCAAAAGAAAACATAAGAGTAGGCACAAAGAAAATTCCTTGTGGGATAGTTATCCTGAAATATTGTTATGCATTTTCATGCACAATATTATGTTAGCTTTCCTTTGGAAATAATATGAAAGTGCATGCAAGATTTTGTTAGCATTTGTTGGAATGATGAGGCTTGATAGTGATTTATTTTTTACCAATGCATGTGAAATGTTGTTAAAGAAGAAATTTCATGTCAATTTGTTTATGCTATATACATGCATACAAATAGTTGTGGAAGTGCCACAAATAAATATTGATTATTGGTTTATTAATATTTTATCTAATCATGTTATCAAGTGTGATGACGAAAATAATGGAAGGAAATGAGGGTGACTTTGGAAAATGATTATTCAAGTTTGACATTGTGGAATATAAAGAGTTGTTAGTCGATGCAGGTTTAGAAGTTTCAAATGCAGGATAACCCATTGAAGGAAACAGTCTGACCACAAAGACAAAGATTGAGGATCCATGGGTAAAAGTTATCATAATGATCGTAATAAATTATAGCTATTTATGTTGCATTTAAGATTATTGTTCTATGTATTTTTTACGACAGTGGTCTAGAGATGGACTCCCTTATAATCATTGAGTGAGGGGTGAAAACCATCAGGATCGTTTAATAATAAAATTATTTTTTTGCTGGTTTTCACCATATAGGGTTTCCAAGGTATATCGGTGTCTAATGATGTGATTGTTAATTGTGTCATTTTCATGATGTGATGTTTATATTATAAATTATGTGACTTACTAATTGAGTTAAAATGATCATGGGATCAATGCATACTTATAACAGGAAATTTAAGCTAATATGCTACAAAAAGGAGAGTTAATCCTTGTGTAACTCACTATTCTTTTTACTACATATTTATCTAGGTGATTATGATGGTTATTATAATGGTTACTGAGGAAATATCAAAAGTAACTAAGAAAGTTACACATTGGTAAATGCTGAAAATTTTTCCTAGCTCCATGCACTTTCCTGTGAGGATATCGGGGAATGTTAAAAATGGCATCAGAGCAAGATTTTACAACATTGGTGCCTTTTGGGAATCATGAATAAAAAATGAGGTATAGGTATGAAACTAGTGGGCATCATATCAAGTATTGTTTTAATTGAACTTGTAGTAGACTACAATTAACATTAGATGCATAATGCATGCTTAATGACCACATGAAAGAGTAGAAAGTCATAATGTTTCTTTAAAAGTTCTGCTCATGAAAATTGAATATGGATGTGGATAAAATACAATAGAACCTCTATTGCACCTGTGAAAAATATTTAACACTCATTGGTTATAGTGTAATTTAATTACCAAGCTTTGCATGCATACTATTACAATAATGATTATGGTGCGTAAGAAGAAAAAGGGGGAAAAACATGACTAAAGTTACCATGATACAAATAATTAGTGCATGTATGGTTGGCGTGATAACTAAATAATTAAGAAGTTGGGGTTGACCCTCAAGATGACAATAGAATTTTGTAAAAACAAAAAAAATTGATAGAACCACTTTAGTTGTTAAAAATAAGAAATCAGAGAAGTGGAACTCACATAGTGAACTTAAAGTCAATGAAGAACTGATAGTAGCATAATTATGGGTTTTATTTCTTTAGGTAGAGTTGTAGAGGAAATTTTTCATTCCATGTGTTCGATAAAAGTGGTAAATGAGGTCCAAAGTTTTGTTGTTTTAAATAATTTCATCTGTGGGAGTTTTGGATGTGATTTATCATTACATCAAGGGGTATTCATACCTTGATATCATGTAACCCCCATGTCGATTCGAACAAAAAATTATGGTTAGACTTGGATCCATAAATTGGTCGAATTTTTTGATTAGACTCTCCTGTAGGGGATTGTTGGTTGTGTTGTTTGGTAGAAATTTTACCATTGATGATATTAATAGGATTGATGATATTCTGTAAATTCTAGTTTTACTATATCTATGATAGTTGAGACATATTTATGGAAATTTATTGCATGTCCGCTAACTAGTTGTTAAAATCTCTCAATAATGGTAGATTGTATGCTTTCTAACTATTTGTTAGAATGTCTCATTAGCTGTAGATTGTCTACTTGAAAACTATTGTTAAAATCCCTCAATGGATGTAGATTACATCTTGCAAACTACTTGTTAGAATGTCTCATTGGTTTTATATTGCATTCTTGCAAACTATTTGACAAAAGTATATAGTGGTTGTAGATTGCATGATTGCAATTTTATTTTATTTTTTCAAAATTCCTTAATGGTTTCCGCTTACATGGCTACAAGATAATGGTAAAGAAAGAAAAAAATCACATTTTGTGTCGTAGTGTTCAATGGGACTGTTATTTCTCTATAATATTGAAAGTTGATAAGGTAATACCTTAAATAAATTATAATTCTATGGTATGCAAGATATGTTAATGTATTATTTTTAAGTTGCATGATTGCTATTATGTGTAAATTTGGAATGTATACCACTTATATTACATGTGATGAATTTTTGTCAATGTACTTTAAAAAACTATGGGACCCATGTTGAGGGTAAATTATAGATGCATGGTGTACATAAATGTTCCTTTGCCTTAATGATAATATGCAAATGGAAAATTATGTAAAGTACAATTGATTTTTAAGCATTCACTATTTTTATACATTGAATTTTTATTGCTTTCAATGGGTATGGGAGCAATGATAAGGCTTATGTGATTATGTAATATTTTATTATTTAGTTAATGAATACATTTGTTGGGGTATTTAGGAAATATATATAGAGTTTTAGAAGACTTATTCCTAGCTTACGAAAAGCTATTTGTGGTTAAGTTCAAGATGGACCCTCCCTAAAAGACTCCTAAAAATCCCTAGGAAAAAATAATAAGGAGGAACATATTAACATAATGGGAGAGAGATTATTTTAATCACTTAGATGGAGATAAATACTAAGTGGTGTAAAATAAAGCACAGTGGGAGAGAAATCCGTGCTTTAAAGAAAAATAAGGGTATCTTTTTCAGAAAACATAAAAAAAAAGGCCCAGGTAAAATATTAAAAAACATTAAAGCATGATGCTGCTAAAAATATGCTCTGAAGAAAGCACCAAGAAACCAATGAGGTTGTTGAATCTAGTTGCAAGTAGATCTTAGCTCTGTGGGGAACTATTGTATATAGCTCAAGGTTGGGTGGAATATGCTCGAATCCTTAATAATTCCCAGAAAGTAACTACCGTTAGATGAAATTATGTCTATGTTCTGTTATTGATTTCAATATTATCTAAAGATGTTGGATGTTATGATAAACTCTAAATTTCATGTCTCAAATTTATTGCATGTGTTATATTTTTGCATACGTGATATATTAATTTATCTAAGCAATAATTTCAATGAAATATTTTGTGTTTGTAGGTTTTTATTAGCAAATGAACGTGTAATAAATGACTTATCTATATGAATTCATAGAGGAAATAAATTGAAATATATATGTGATTGAGATAATTAATGTTAGATAAAATAATGAGTTATTGAACTTCTAATTCCTGAGAAACTAGAGAAAAATGGCTGGAGACAAATGCCATGAGTTTGAATTTGACTAAAATTACTATGCAAAAGAAAGACGGTCATTTGGAAACAACACTAGAGGGAAAGAAAGACTAGTGTGCCTCCTAAATAAAATACAACATGCACTTGATAGAGTTCTTATTATTATTTTGATTATTAAAGGGTTGGTTCTGCTTAAATGTTTGTGGAAGTATTATGATTGAAGTATTATTTTACATTGCATAAATAATTAGTAATGAAAATTAAAGGTTAATGTTCCAACAAGAGAAGAACATCGAGGTTGATGTTCTATTTAAGGGGAGAGTATGTAATATTCCTAGCGCAAGCCACTGCAAAAACTCTCGTAAAATGAGGTTTGTTAAATAATTAAATATTATTTATTCTTATATTGATATTACATTAAGAATATTATTGTAATTCTAAATTATAAGAACATTTGAGGAATGCTTTCTTAATTGTGTTATTTAGAATAATTTATATTCTTCTATAGAAATTAACTATATTTCCAAGTTGGTATCTTTTATGAGTTTTAGAAATAATGAGTAATGGTTTTGGAAAAAGTATGGATAAGTGATATTTTTCTCATAAGGAAAAATAAAATCTACCTTGAAAAGAAACGCATGAGAGATTTATGGATTGATTTTGTGATTTAGGAAAATTCATATTTATGGGCGCTTTATGGAATACTATTAATATTTAGAAAAACTATTCCATTTTCTTAATTCTATTTATTGTAAGCCTATGAGAAAAATAGAGGAAGGAATGAGAGAATACATGGAGAATGGAGGCAAGGAAGAGGAAGAAGAGATTCCAAGCATGCATCAAAAGATAAGTAACTATGTTCTTTGAAAATTATTTTTTTTGCATATGGGGCATGATGATATAATAGCTGAATTTCTTTGTTGCTAAAGTTCATATGATAAAGAATCAAGATTATTTCTTGAGAAACTTCTATATAATTTTGTGCATAGAGTAATAAGTGTTTTCTTTTTTTAATTGATTTTTTTCAAGATTTCATGTGATTTGAATTATTAAATGTTTTTCATGGCTAAAAGAATTTTGTTAATTACATGAGTGATTGGAAAATAGGATCTATATAGGCCTTCCTATCTCCCAAACTGTGATATATGTGTACGAACTGAAAGAGTTTTTTTGTAAATGAGCCTGTTCCAACAAAACTTCTCTTTAATATTTTAAAAATTTATTTTCCATGTCGCGAAAACCATGTCCAAAATTGATGACAAAAATAGGAAATTATTTCATATTTAAATCTGGAAATATGAGCTTCAAATATTCATTCGAGTCTCCCAAACTGTGATACCTGTGTAAACACTAAGAGATGTTTTTATTAATTAATCATTTCCAAACAAAAAATACTTTTGGTTTTCAAAAACCTGTTTCCGTATGTTTGGGAACTGTGTTCAAAGTTAATCCCCAAAAGAGGAAATTATTTAATATTTAAATATGGAAAAATGGGTTGCAAAGATTCATTTGAATCATCTAAACCATAACACTTGGGAGAAACGTGAGAGAGGGTTTTTTTTAATAAGAATGTTCCAAAAAAAAGCATCTTTTTTTTTCCATAAATTCGTTTCCATATGTGTGTAAGCCACATCTAAAGTGGATGACTAAAACATGACAAAAATGGTAAAATAAAGTGCTTCTATTTGATTTTCCAACCGAAGAAAAATAATTGTTTATGTACATATAGACATAATAATTGTGTTAATAATTATTTAAAATGAATTAAGCTATTTCATTTAATATATTATTGAGTATGTTCTCATGATGCACATGCATTAAAAAATTAAAGAGAAATATTGGACTCTTGAAAATAGTATGTGCTTAGGTGCACATGAATAATTATCCAGTATATTTGATCTACTAGAATTGATTATGTGATTTTACATGCATTAGGAGCTTGAGTCATGCAAAAATATTTAAATAACTTTTCTGAGAAACAGTTCACAAAAAACCTTGGCATAAAAGGGAATTGGTTGTGTTATTTGAGAAGGATTTGTTATTTGTCTTATTTCTTGAAGAAATATTACAAATATCTCTAATGTGTGAAAAGATAAGAAAATATTTTGTATTTCATGCATAATATCTAGTGAGTTAGCTATATTTTGGAAACAAAATAATTAGGGTGTTAAATTCCTTGGAAAATAAATATATATATTTGTATGCAAGGAAGAATTTATTGTGTTAGAATTATTAAGAAAAGAATAGAAGAAAAAAATGTATACTTGTATACATTATTGGATTAGATTCTTGTAGAGGAAAACTAGTAATCACGTGTTTTGTTATGTAAGATTAGTTAGAGAACATATACACTTTCTTACATGGAAAACATATAGTTTTGAGCATTAGAATCCTAGAGAAAAGGAAGATGCAATCGCATAATATTGATTTTGTTATCCTTCTTTTGGGAAAAATAATAAGTAGTTTTCAAACCTAAAGGGATTAGCTGTGCTATTGGTTTTATTCTGGGAGAATATTTTGCATAGTTAGTGGGATATATCTTTTGGATGAGAGGGAAATTCCCCTTTCCATGAATGAAAGAATAAATGGTATGTGTTTGATCCCTTGGAAAATAAATGTGTTTATTTTTCCATGAAATATTGATGAAGTTTCCTTTCGAAATAAATATATGTTTTACATGCAAGAAGAATAGGCTATGTTATTGCATACACAAAGTTATAACTATTATGTTGACTTTGTTTGAAATAGACATGCCATTTTTATACATAATAGCCATTGTGAATAACACTTCTGTGGAAAATATTCTTTTAGAAAAGAACATTCATTCACATGCATAAGTACAGAATCTATTGCGTTAATCCCTTTGCAAAAGAAAACATAAGAGTAGGCACAAAGGAAATTGCTTGTTAGGAGAATTATGTTGAAATCTTGTTATGCATTTGCATGCACAATTATGTTAACTTTACTTTGGAAATAATATGAAAGTGCATGCAATATTTTGTTAGCATTTGTTGGAAATATGTGGCATGATTGTGTCTTATTTGTTACTAATGCATGTTAAATGATGTTAAAGAAGTAATTTCATGTCATTTTTTTTATGTTATATATATGCATACAAATAATTGTGGAAGTGTCACAAAAAGAATTGATTAATATTTTATTAATATTTTATGTAATCATGTTATTAAGTGTGCTGACAAAAACAATGGCAGGAAAGGAGGGTGACTGGAGAAAATGATTTGTTATAAGGAATTGTGATCTATGGATAAACCAAATTCCCTAAGTGTTTTGTTTGTCACTTAGAACAATAGAGGAAAGAATAACTATTATTTTCCCTAAAACAAGTAGGTATAAAGAATGGGAAAGAAGCCTACTTTTGATTCTTTCACTTCTCCTTCTCCTTCTCCCGCTGTTGTCATGACTCTTAATCCAAGTCAAGTCGCTAGATCGATTCCTGCAAACACATACAGAGAATATAAAATAACACACAATATACAAATATCTAATTATCTTACTCAAATCAAACTGATTAGATATGAAATACATACATCATTAAAGAATACATTACAAAATAAATAAAGATATATTTATGGGAAAATGAACAACAATATTTATTAAAGAGTAGAAGGGGGAGATTACAACCAATGGATTGATTTGTTGTTAACCTACTCTAGCTTCATTCGAGCCTCATCAATTCTAGCATTGTCCCAACAACACATCAGTACTTTCACTCTTTTATCAAATGAGAATCCAACAAGGTAACTTTGCACAAAATTATTCTTCCCTAGCACTAGGATGAGTGCTCGATTCTTAGGGAAACTAATGGTAGTTTCTCAATGAATGAATTTCTAATCATAGGCAAGACATGTTTCCAAGTTTAGAGGTGTTAGATGAAAACTTGGATTCAAATTTTGACACATATGGACTCTTATATAAGGAAGTGGCTATGTGGAGATTCCTGGAACAATGAGAATTTCACTCCCAGGTGACCAATGCACTGTTGAATGTCAAGAAATGCACTGCAATGCACCTTTGTATGGAGAAACTGGCACTGCAATGTAGTCAGTCCCTTGCTGAGGAGTTTTTGTGAGTCATTAGGTCATATAGCATATAATTCAAACCATGGAAATCTCACAATAGAAGCCATTAATGAAATGTTCTTCACTTAGGGCATGTAGCAACTGAAATACAAGGGGATGATAGATCCTATTTCATTGGTCCTGGGGATGATGTCCAGTTTGACCAGGTCTTGGGGGATGATGCCCAAATTGACCTATAAGAGCTGCCCCCTAAACCATGAAATCAAAATAATAATAATATTTGGATGAGATGCTTTACGATGTTATGAGTAGGAACTAAAGCGAACGGTGACCTGCATCAATCTTGCAATAAATTAAATCATGATATATTTCATCTTGATCATGAATTAATGAGGGATGCATTCCCATGCTCAGTGCATAAAATATATAATAAAATGTACATAATTCATAAATTCGTCTACATTGAAATGTTGCCCAATATAGACATGCCTACAATTATAGGCCGATGTTCGAATGATGATCTATATGTAAAGCCATCATATAGATGATGTGTACAGCAATCCTAAAATCACAACCTAGATGGATGAAACTAGATATGAGGTATTCTTACCTCGTTCACTCAATCATTTAGTTACAAGTCTAACCATGTGAATATATGATTTGAAGTCGAACATGGGAAGACAGCATCTGATTACCAGCCAATGATGTGAGTTGTTAAAAGATGCGACAAAAACACCATTGATGTTAATGGCTATAAAGGTACTGTAGTAAAATTTTCAAGGCGTGAATAGATGATTTGATGTCGAACGCCAAATAAAATATTTCGGTCAAAGCTCTAGAAGCGAGAAACTTTTCGATGATGTGATAAGCCTCAGGGTACTAGAAGATGTTTCTAGGTAAACTTCCTAGATTATGAGCTTATGTTGACAGGAAGCAACTTTATCATGAAATAGGAGTTACTGATTTCGGAGAAAAAATATGACTTCATATAGTAATGTTTACGGATGACTATCCTGAAAATGAAGGTTTATGAGTATTGCAGAAGGATGAGGATTTTACTGGATGATTCTCTTGACCATATCAGTGGCATTGAAATGAGTTGGCAACATTGAACCAAAACTGAAGTGAAGGTATGATGAACCATAGGAATGAATGAACCGTCAAGAATATTATCCAACCCAAACTTCACAATGATGGAGTGAAAGTGTCTTGTTCAAGAGCAACCTGGTACCATAAAGTGTTATGTTATTTTTCCATAATTTTCCCCAGACATTTGTCGACCATTACCTCTTTATTTTTTAACAAGCTTGAGGAGGGTAACATATTCTTGATCTATAATTCAACCCTTTCAGTGAATGCATTGATATTTAATAATTTAATGAGTCTAGCAATAATTAAAACTTGATTCTTTCCATGGTTGACAACTCTTTCGCTATTTTATGTTTTAACGAGCCTAATGACAGTGACAGCCCAGTATTTTTTCATATTTAGAGAGTTTGAAAGACAGGATAAAAGAAAAATCCATGAATCCTTTTCCGTAAATTTGTTGCTCAAGTTTGAAAAAGTGAAAAATAATACTTAAGAAAACCTCTTAGTCATGTTCGAATATGGTTTTCCTTTTCCGTATATAATATATCTCAATCTGGAAAAGGGTTAAACTTATACTTATTAGATTTTGTTTCATGTACTTTTATGTGCTCTAAAAGTCAAGTGTTGGGAAATCTTTTCACATTATCGGAGTCTGAAAAAAGCTAAAAGAAGACTCGAGGTGTTCCTTTTTAATCATTATCAAAGCTCGAAAAAGAGATAAAGGTGTGGTTCAAGTCCTTTTTCATTTTTATCAAATTTTGGAAAATAAGGATAAAAGTATGCTTTGTGGTCAAATCGTTCTTGAATAAGTGTGCATGACTAATCTGTTGTATCAGTTGTAAAACCTATTCATAACACCATCAAATGGATTAAAAATACCTATTTCATAGCAAAAATTAATAAAAACCATAGTCACAACATTAAATATGATTTGAAATAATCAAATTGACTAATTAAAAGAGCTTTTCCCATTCATTTTTACCATTCCAAAGTTACCATTTGAAAAATAGGATCTTTGAAATAGTTTTTTCCGCTAAACTTCAGCAGTTGATTGCGACAGATTTTGTGGATGATTTATCTCGTCGTTCGATCCAAGTCGGAGCTATAAACCTTATCTTTGTTTTAGTATCATTTTAATTTCATTTCATAGTAAATTTGTAGGGTTTTGATCCCCTTATGCTAAATCTACTACGCTTAGAGGGAAACACACCCTTGAATGTCAAAAGGTGAATTGTAGTGCACTGAAATTGAAGGCCAGATGCATTGCAAAACCTTTTGCCTTGACCTAGGGTGCGTTGGGCGCAATTCTCATTCTTGTTTTTGCAGTGTGCCCAAAATTTCCCAAGATTTTTGCATGAAATGGATCTTAATGAAGCTTATGATTTTTTTTCAGGTATTCATCGGATCAAAATGATGATTACATGGAGGGAAAGAGAACATGAAGAAAAGAACATTATTTCCCTAAATGATTCAGGTACAGTAAGAGACCTCAGAGATTTCGGGTCGCTAAAGTACTTCAGACTGTCGAGTATGAGGCAACAAATGGAACTATTGGAGTTCCTTGTTTGCTCATGGGATCTAGTAATATAGGCTTCTCACGCTCAGGAAAAATTTGTCCCAATATTAGTGAAGGACAATTACTTTCTCACGGGATTATTGAGGTGAGGTTGTCCCATTTATCTTTCAGGATCTGCTCTTGGAGGAGAGACAATGAGAGCTTACATACTGCAGCACTCACATTCAAGGACTCAACCTAGTAAGGATGGGAAAATAAACATTCGCGATGTATGTTATTTTCCTTTGAGGACCATCCTATTCACTATTGAAAGGATTTCCGGTTCTGCTACACCACATGTGGAAAACAGATCATACATGAAATATGCACTTGATTGTTTGGAACCAACTGTATTTTAACTGGGTTGAAGTTGTCCTCTTTCATATGAAAGAACATATGACAAAGGCAAAGGGAGGGAGGAAGAAGAATTTAAGCTATGGCTTGATCCTGATTTCTTTTTCCTTAGAGAGGATTCCATTAATGCAGCCCCAACATGTTACACTAGGAATATCTGGCCTTAGAGATCCATGGATGCAAATATGGGTATAACTGATGGCTAGAAATGATGGTAAATTGGCCATAATATTCTCTACTGCATTCTTAACCTAGTTTATATGAGAGATGATTTCCATTAATGATTATGCATATGCAGGAGTAGATTTCTAAGGAGATCTAGACTTGATTCTACTAGACGTCGCTCAATAGTGTGCAATTGGTAAGAATGTTTGACCATGTTTTATGATTTTTCTAAGTTTTATAAATGTTTTGGCATTTTGTTGTTTCCCAAGACTAAAATTAAGTTTTGATATATGCAGATGTGGGTCAAGTTCGACCAGTGGGTCAGTCAGAGCAGGGAGAAGATGATCCAGCAAAGAGAGTTTTTTGGGAGAGAAGTCCTTCGAGATTTATATATGAGCGAGACTCTTGCTAAGCTACAATACTATGTGGACGGATTGACTCATGGGATTCCATATTTCCATATTGAAGAGTCACTTATGAGAATGCCGTGCCACACTATTGGTGTTCCTAATCATTGGATGCAGTTATTGCATGAGATAGCTAGATCAGTAGCTTGTTATCATGAACATCACTAGTTTTCTTTGGAATTTTGCATACATTTTGATGTCAGGTGACCAATGTGGCTTGGGCACAAATTTTGTAAAAAAATATAACTATCTATATTTTTGTTTTCAGTGTTTCCCTATGTTTATTTTGCAATCCTATTCAATTGTGTAATGTGAATTGAAAATATATCTTTACATGTGTTTCAAATTTATTTTTATAACATAATTCACTAAGGAATCAGTTAATGTGTTCAAATTTCTGGAAATGTGTTAATAATGAATAAAATTAAAATGTCTTTCCAAAAGTCGAACTCTTAGGAACATATGATGCAGTGCTGGATTTCGAACAATATAAATTCTACTAAGTTGCAGTACAACAAGTTGTGAGATGAACCTAATGATGATGCGATTAATACCAAATGAAATGGCATCAGGGAGAAGTTATATCAATGCATTATACTCAATGATATTTTTTGTAGATCGACCGATACAAATCCCTTGAAAACTCACTAACTCACTGCTCGGAGCAAAAATATCACATGCTGCAGAGGATAAATTCTTCATACTACGACTAACACCATCTGCATACCCAGCGAATGGTTCCAAAGATTCAGATATCCGCAATGAAATGTAACGTTGATTACTAACTTCAAGAAAAAATTAGTAAAACAAACTAATACAGTAAATGCAAATCAAAATCATATATACAATATAATACAACAGTTCACTATGTTCATGTTTAAACATAGTAACGTTTTAGATACAACCCATTTTGGGGCTGCGCCAGTGGAATTACATCATAATATACCAACTCGTAGGTGCCCTTAGTAAGAAATATTTTGAAAATACAGGGGCCATGCCATCACAACTCAAATTTTCCTGTACCTATTACGTCATCTTCCTGATCATAAAGTAAGACTAGGTCACCATCTATGAAGATGCAAGGTTGGACATGTTTGTCGTATTGCGCCTTAATTCTTCTCTCACGTGCTCTGTTGGCCAATATGGCTTCACGACGCGTTTCATCAAGATGGATGAGGTTAAAAATATGCACCACTTCAGTAGAGGTGTCAGGTAACAAGCCAAAAATGAGTTTTAAGGATGATATTTCACATTGGGTAGGAAATATAGCTTGAAAACCATACACAAATTCAATGGGGATAAATCCATTTTCATTTCTCACCAAGTTTCAGTATTCCAACAAAGATGAGTACAAGATCAAATTTGAATTTCATTTATGAACTCCTATAATTCTTTGAAGCATTCATTTAAGAATCTTGTTAATAGCCCAAACTTGTCCATTGGATTATGGATAATGAGTGGAACTATGATGTGACAATCCTAATTTGGCAATAAACTCATTCATCATGTGATTGCGAAAATGCTTACCATGATCTGTGACTATAGCTTGTGGAACACCAAACCGTGAGATGACATGATTGAAAAAGAGTATTGCAGCTCTTTCACCTGTGTTATTGAATGTAGGCATCACTTTGGCTCACTTGGTAAAGTAGTCTACTGAAACAACAATATAACCATGCCCCTCATATGAACCAGGGTTATAGGTCATGAATTCAATGCCCCATTTTTCAAATCGTCCCACATGATAACAGGATGCATCGATGCTAGAAGTTTGTGGATTTTATAATCAAATATCTGGCACACATTAAAACTTCTGACCGCGAGGATGCAATCATGAAATATGGTAGACCAAAAGTAACTAGCACAAAGTATCTTATATGTGGTAGCATATCAATACAAGTGTTCACCACAAGCCCTAGCATGACAATCATTTAGAACCTTCCCGACCTCCTAATGAGTGCGAAACCTCCTTGAAATTGTATTGACACCATGACAATAAAGTGTATCATCTATGATCATATAATATTTTCCGTGGTATCTAATGTGTCGTTGATGAGAGTGAGAGATATGGGGCCAAAAGGTATGGGTTTGGAGATAAATGATAAAATATGCATACCAATGATCAGATTATCTGATCAGAAATAGAGACTCATTAGGAATTGATGGTTCCGATGTAGTAGAAGTACTATTAGAGGGAAGGTCGCTGAGAAGCTCAACCAAATATAAATACTTCTTTGACTTTGATTTGACGAATTCCAAATCAAATTCCTGTAAAATGGTGATCCATTTGGAATATGCCCCCCAGCAATTGACGTGATAAAATGTAAGTCCTGGGGTTGCAATCTGAAATGAAAATGGTCTTCCAAAACAGGATATAATGGCGAAATATTTGGACAACTTGAACGGCCGCCAAGGTGAGATTTTTCACAGATGAATACTTCAGTTATGTATCATTGAGATTACGACTAAAATAATATATCAGATTTTATATCCCATATTCTTCTTGGACCAATACCATAGAAATGGTCGTATCAGCTGCGACGATATATAAGAAATAATCACTCTGATAATTAGGGGGGTACCTTAATTACGCCTGGAAAAGTGTATCCTTGAAAGCATCAAAAGAACCTTATGAAACCTTATCCCAATGGAAGGGAATTCCCTTATTCAAGAGAGGAGTAAATCCTTTATCCATTTTGGTGTAGTTGGCTATGAACCTCCTTAGGAAGTTAGCTTTTCCTTGAAGTTTCTGTAATTGAAGCAAATTTGATGGCACAGGAAAATCAAGAATGGTCTGTACCTTCAATGGGTCGATTCAAATTCCTTATTTTGAGATGACAAATCCCAGAAAATGACCAGAACCAACACAAAACAAACATTTATGTGGATGGAGGCATTTTTTGTAGTGTCAGCAACATAGAAATATATCTCTCAAATTCATCGAGTGATCGTTCTAGTTTCATGAATGCACAAGTAAATCATCTAGATAAGGTAGAACAATGTGCTTCATATCATGGAAAGCATAACCATTGCTCACTGAAATGTTGCCCCAACGTTCCTTAAACCCAATGGGAGTTTTTGATAAGCGAATGTTCCCAAGGATATATGAATGCTTCTTATATTGGTCGATTGGATGGATATTTATTTTATTGTAACTGGAAAATCCATCCATGAATGAAAATTTCACATCCGGCACAATCATCAATAATCTGGTCGATAAAGGGAGGTAATAGTTGTATTTTGGAAAATAAATACTAAAATCCCAAAAATCAATGCACACTTTGATTGTCCCTTGTTTCTTCATGACAAGAAAATTTTTGGAAACCACATGCAAGTGATTTCCAAATTCTACTTTAATGGCGGCAACCTTCTTCAGATGAACAAGACGAAGGCGTTGACATACCGACCTGACATTAGGGTACATTTTAATAGTGTGTTCAATGATACTAGTATATATTCCTACTATTTCCTCATAAGACAAAGAAAATATATCTCACAATTCACAAAAGAGAGAGAGATAGGTTTCTAGTTCTGATGGAGAACAAGAAACGCTGACATGAATGTTTTATACAATGCTGGGTTTGGTTGAAATATCGATAGAAATGGTTTCTTCAATATTTGATACATTTTGCTCAGATTAAATTTCATTAATGGGAAAAGAATTCGAAAAGAATGTTTTGATCAATGGGTGATATATTTCAATAGGATTATCTTCTTCGTAATCCTAAAGATGGGAATGATGATGATGATATTCCCATGGTTCTCCTTCTGGCATCATGGATTTGATAATGCTCTCATAAGTCAATAATGTGGATGAAAAAGGATCAGATGGAGTACCAAAACCTAATGAAGGATCGACCCAAATGATCGACGATAATGATTTCCTATTCATTTCCCAAGCCATGTAGATTTATTTCTATGTCACCTCAATTCGGCTGGGCAGCAGAAATTCATCCAACGTAACAACTTCAGAATCATCTGTAATATTCCTTAAGCCAAATGGAGTGTAACATATCATGTAGCACGTCTCTATGCTTCAAATTTATGTCGATGTCATAGGTGGAAGTAATGCAATGGTGCCCATTAAAAAATAATCCTTTAAGAATTATACACCAATGTTTTGAAGTGCTAGTTGGGGTGCGTGAACTAACGAAACACTTCCAGTTACCTAGGAAATAGAGGGAAAGAATGAGAGTTGATTGATGACTGGGATAACACCTTTATGAGGAAGGTAATCATTTGAAAATATGTAGAAATGATCGCAGTCATAGCATAAACCAATGGCCTTCCATGTAAAAATTTTTAATCAATGGGTTCGTCAATGACCTCAACTTCAAAAGTTCTTGTTTTCCCCCCTGGTTCAACATGAAAGTTATTAGTGATACTGTAAGGATTATATGTACATCTATTAAAATATTTCAACGTTGTAGGCAATTGAGATAGACACAAAGAGCCAAGCGACTTCGAGTAGTTTATATACATAATGCAAGTAGATTCTTCCTCATCAATAATAGTATGATGAATGAGGTGATTGATAACATTTCCTTTGATGGAGAATGTTAATTATACTAGTAATTGTGGCACATAGCCCGTATTATTAAAGACTACAAGATTGGAATCTATCAGATCTATTCCAAAAATTGCTGACAACAAATCTTTCTTTTGGAAGGGAGAATTTTGAAGTACCTCAAGAATCAACATAGCTAAAGGGTATTGAGCCAAATCTTCATCTATAGTATAATTTTTAGCCACTCAGGCTCGAGGATTGAATGTCAATTTGTGGAAAACTCACTTCAGTGGCTTTATTGTTAACTCAGGAATAATAGTTGGTGAGATAGATTCCGTAAATGGATTCATGGTCGAGATAGTAGGTTGATCAATAGTCTGACTATCGTAATATTTATTTTTCATTGACACCAAAACATTAGTTTTTTTATTTCTGACATATAGCATAAACACTTGGGAACTGGAAGCTCTATCCGTAGCAACCCTATTTGTGTTTGGATTAGGAAATGGATCTGTGAACACAACACATGCATTCGAAATCTTAAGATATTTTGAGACTTCAACATAGTGAGGATAGTCTCAAACAAATTTATCCTCATTTCATATTATGCAAGGGTAACAAGGTTTCCGATTGTTTCCAGTTTTTTGATGAGATGATCATTCATGCGAGGTTGAATTTTTATTTTTCTTCTCTTTCCGCTTTTTCTTACTTCTAGGTTGCTTGTCAATTTTTCATTTGTCATATGACACAACATGAATTTTGGAATAAAGTGCAAGATTAGATGCAGTAGAGTGATGTTCTATTGCAGTACCGATCATAACGTCGTTGACATGAGAATCCTTAGATGGAGGAGGAATGGTAAAATTATATTTCAGTGTGTTGGGAATTTTCTCATAGAGCGTGCTAAACTGAGTATAAATAAAATCTAAGTACTGGGCATGAGAAATGAACTATTTTTCAGTGATGATGCCACCCTTAGCCACATCCTCGGTGATAAATGGCATTAAGGACTTAATGAACCACTCAATAAGGAGTTGATCAAGAACAAATGTTTTGACCATTCTACAACGATGACACGACTCGTGAATATGATAAAAGATGTGAGTAGCATTAGTCTGTTTAAAATTGGTCAGAAGTTCTATTCCAGTTTCATATCATATGGGTAACTCGAAGTGGGTCAGAAATTTATTAGCTAAGGCAGTGAAATTATCAAATGAATCTTGTGGTAACTCAATGTACCACTTCGTAGCCGAACTAGTGAGTGTATGCTATAAAATATGTAGTCAAATGGATTCATCATTTAAGGAGTTAGATGAACATCAGAAATGATAATTCATAACATGCGTCAATGGGTATTCTCCAGGATTTCCATTGAACATTGGAATATCCTAGGGTAATTTATGTGGTATCACCGACCACCAAGGAGAATAAATTATTGAATCATTGGTAAGTTGGTTTAAATCAAGTAATTCTAAAGTTTCAATAAGGGGCAACTGTCGATTAAAGTCAGGTTGAGAATAGCCAGGGTATGATGGAATTTCTTGGGCAACAAGCCTTTTAGGACCAACATAAGGAATTTTTTGTTGGTAACCCAGATAGGGGTTGTTTTGATAAGAAAATGCTTGAGGATTATTTTGACAAAAGTGTGGGTAAGCTACTTGTTTTTAGAATTATTGTTGTGGCAGTTTCACTTGTGGTTGTTGTTACACGTCATTTATTCACCATGACATTTGAATGTTGATATGAGTCTATTACCATCCATATCATGCTCTCCTAGAGGTGAAAAACACTTATGTTCCTGAATCAAGTTTTGGAAATTAGAGAAAAGCTTTGTAAAACCCCTAAAATTTTATCAGCATGGTTTTAATAGCCTTTCCCTCTGCATGCGCTGATGATATTTCGATTAGCTGTGACGACTACCGCATTTTTTGCCACTAAAACCTGTGCACCCTCGTGAAAAGAAAGTAAAAGAAAATTTAACTTATAGAAGCCTAGTTGGTCGAATATTCTCCCAACTGGAAGCCTCTAGAGTTGCGCTAGTTATCCCTCCACTCATGGAGCTTATCCCTTGGTCCAAGGAACAAAAATCCCTTCATGAGAGGAATCCATCCCTCTCTTTATGGAACTGAAACTACTTCAATCTCGCTATATATTGAGCTCAAGTTTTAGGTTCAGGGATTAGGAGAAGGTAGATTAAGAATAATAGAAAATTATCTATATAGTTTCTAAGTTGAGAGTTCGTTGAGTGCATAATTTCTATACTAGTGGTTTTTTTTAGACATCAAAGATCACAACTTTGTACCCATGACTTCATGTTGGTTATTCTAGAGAGGAAGGCTTATCATACTAAAGGAGAATTATTTGTCAGACCCCGAGAGGAATCTGTACAACATCAAGGCATCTAGTTGTAAGATTGATCTTTCTAATTTATCATAATACATATGGATCTCTTTTTCTCATTCTTTTGTTTTTGTATTCATGGGAATAATGTCAATACTTAGAGTCATTGATCACTAAGTTGGATTAGTACTTTTTTATTATTATATACATTGCATATGCATTTATTATTTGTACTTTCTTTGATTGCAGGTTCTACTCATTATTGGAGAACTAATTTGGAGCGATGGGAGAAAGGGGTACATCCGATGTTTGGATTTCAAGGTAGGAGCACGACCTCTCTACTTTACTATTACAATGATATTAGAATACAAATAATATAGACAAATAGGTATTCAAATGGATCTTTTTTTTTAGTTACTCGTTGGAGTACTACGGATATTGCTCTTGTCTGCAAGGGGGATTAATCCTTGTAACAAAATGGGGACTCCACTGGGGATTATTTTGAGTCTAGTTTTCTTTCTTTGTATTAAGTTTGAAATCTAGCTTTTCTGATTTTGACTTCTCTGAGTGTGTCTGGGTTGAATTTTTTTTATAATATCTAAGAAATAAAAATCATTTTTTTTTATCTTTTCTAACTTTTTCCTTGCCTGCACGATTTTCTTTGGAAGAAAGAGTGGCGATCTGCGCGACTTGTTAGTTCAATCCAGTGCAGATGTGCACTATTCTCAAATGATAAGTTGCGCACCCCCTAGAAAATTTTGAAAAAATTAAACTTCTCTCTTTTAGAGGAAGATAATGAAATTTCTGAAGTTTTCCCTGATCTATTCTAGTTGTTAGATCTTGTGTGAGAACTCCCTTTCAGTAATTTTGAGTCTTGTGTGGATTATTATCTTGTTTGGATTTTACAAGTGATGGTTTTCCCTCGTTTACTACTGCTATGTATGGAAGATACCTTCCTTTGCCTTATCTTACTAGTTTTATGATGTTGTCTTCATGAGCCATGATGATTATTGCCAACCTTAATTTTATGATTATTTATTCTTTATTCATTTTACAAACTAGAAAAAATTTTAAATCACTGGAGCCTAATTCAACACCAAGCATTGTTTCATGATTTAATTTATGTTGAGATAAGTAGAAATTTCTTGTTATGATAAAAACTGAGTGAAATCATTAAAAATGCACTAATAGATATCCTAGTTAGGTTTCAAAATCAAAATTTTTTATTTGATTTCAAATTTTTGTACTTTTTAGGGTTTTTTAGGAATTTCTTCCTTTTTAGGGTTGAAATTATAGATTTTGACTTGGTTTTCAATTGAATTGTATGTGAAAAGAGAAATTGATCATATTTAGAAATTTAGTTCTTAATGAAATTGTCTTCTTTTCAGAAAGGATTTTTTTTACAAATGAGGAAGTTTTGGTTTTAAAATCAATAAATCTCTCAAATTTCTCCTAAATAGAATTCATTAAAAAGAAACAACTGCATTTTTCATATATATGAATTTAGAGTACTTTGTGTCGAGTCACAACATCATAAAAGTTTCAACTCCATACCCTTTGTGTTAGATAACAGCCAAATCAATACAATGCCTAATAAAATCAATCTAGACATTTTAATTTTTATAGGGCTCATTCCACTAATATAGCTTAGGCTAGTGTTTTTTAATATGTTGTAATAAACGATCCAAAGCAGTTAAGACAACCAAGTAGAATCTTGTGGTAGGGAAATCCAATTGTTGCATTTGTATTCTGGGAATCTCTTCTTAAAAGAGTCAAGCATGAGGTCATGTCAAACCTAGTGAGGTAATCATACCTATCTCATTGGCGAAGATAGAATATGTGCACGTAATAAAAATGGTAAACCTCATATTAACCATTTTCGAGGAGCCTGGGGTCAGTTGTTGGCAAACCTTGGATTTACCATGTTGAGGAAACTTCAAAGGGACTGAGCTTAATACTTTTCCCTTACGTGTATCTCAGATCATAGACTATTCCCCCAACTACATTTGTCTCTGTTGGTGACCTTAGTTATCATAAATTTAGGATTTTTTGCAATGTGACGATGGATTTTTTGCTTGGGTCCCACTGTACCTAGATCGGACGTCGGCTAGACTCACTTGGACTTTCTAGAGGGTACTCTTCACTTTGAGATGGCATAAGCAGAGGGACTTGCACCGAACTATTTCATTTAGCATGTTGTTGGGGTAACTGTTCAAACCACCAAGTTTTCCACATTAAACTCTACAACATTGGATTTGATCACCAACTATTGTTTTTAGTGTAGAAACATATTGTTTATGTGTGGTTTTTCTCTTAGATTATGTAGTCATGTGTTCAAATTGCTTGTTTTCTTAGTGGCATTAGGTGTATTTTGTTGAAATATTTTTTGATTTCATGTATTAAACATTAACTGTGGTTGAATTATTATGACACTCTCGTAGAATGCATGGTAAACTCCCTAAATATACACCGAGTCAATTGGAAAATATTAAATTTTAAAGAGGTCAACAATCAGGAACCGAATTTACTAAACAAGAGGAAACATCTGTAATAATACATCCTAGTAACCAGAAATTTCTAAAGTAATCATAGTTGAGTCTTCTACAAGTGAGTTATCAGATACTTAACTTATTGAACCTGAAACATCTCAACGTGAATCTTAATCTACTTATTCTAAGTCAACTTCAGAGTTCATATCTTGAACTCCTCGTCGTCCTCGTTCATCTCGAGTGAAGCTTCACATTATTTAGAATCTGCCTCCTCGCCTGATTAGTATCGAAGAGAATAATAACACAGAAGAAGAGATCACAATTCCTTCACATCAAGAATATTTAGACCCAAGGTATAGTGAAGCTATTTACCCTTGAAATCCTTTTAAACTATACCCTTAGTATCAACAATTTACCGACTTTCTACATAGCACTAGTCGCAATTATTCACCATGACACATTCCTTTATACTCTATACCTAGAGATAGTTACATGTCTTCATCAAGCATGCTAGGCGAGTCATCCATGTTTTCTTCATCGCCAACAACTTTTTTGTATGGTGGTCCATCAGTTCCTGCTGGATGCTAGTCGCTCTCTGGTACTTTTTCAGGAGCATCTCCTTCTTTTTAAAATCGTACACCATCGACTGGTCTTAATGAATCCAATATAGAAAATTTGACAATGGAACAAGTCTATATGATGTTTGGAAATATTCCATAAACTGGTTCTCAAGGGGGTAATTTACCGACTGGGGGGTAGTATACTCCTCAAGGACAGTCTCTTCAAGGGAAATACCCTATACGAGGGCCAAAACCAATTCAAGGGCCATACCCTATGCCAGGGTGACAACCTATTCAAGGATAGCATCCTCCTCAAGGTCAATATTTTTATCAAGAGAAACCATCCATTCAAGGAGGTCAACCTTTTATTGGAACTTATCCAGCAAATTATCAAAATTATGTTATAATACCTCAAACTAGTTATGGTAAACCTTATGCACCACAAACTCTAATGGGAGCTCCTTACCCAGGCATTAACACTATTTGAAACCTGTCTTTGAATCAATAACATTTGAAACCTATTTTAGAAGTACCTTATAATAAACTTTGTCAGCTAGCCAGAAAATTTGGTTATACCCAAGTCGAGTAGCCTATTCAGCCCACATTTCAAATTACTCCCCACGTATCTTTACCTAGTAGTCAGCAAGGTGGTCCAAGTACTCCAAGTACTCTAATCCAATATGTTATGAAAAATTTTGTTCAACAACCAAGTACACCTATCCCTCAAGTTTCTTAAGTCCCTATTGCTACAACCGTTCAAACAACTGCATCAACTATTACACAGGAAATCCCTCAAGTAACTGCTCATAAAACTACTCATTTCATTATGTATACTATTCAAACCTATGTAGGAAAACTTGGCGAAACTACTATTCAAACAATCCAACCTTTTATAGGCTAGTTTGCGAATAATTTTTTTCAAGGGAAATTTCAATATGGACCAACAGGACAAAATCTGGTCTACCAAGGTCAACCATACCCTCGTTATACATATAAAATTCCAATTGAATATCAATTTGGTATGGCTAACCCTGGATACCCCAGAGGTATTCGAATGCCATATACTTAGGCTATTCCAAGTTATCCTAGATATCCTCCTCTAGGTACCGGTATTGTTCCTCAAGGTTATCAGCTTACTCAACAAGACCCTAACCATCGGTTACCATTCATTGCAACTTTAGACTTACCATATTTGTCACGCCTCACGAATGATGCAATTTATTATCTTCCGTTCTAGCCGGTAATGCAAAATAAGTTTCCCAACGATATACATTAGTTTTAAGGAAAATTAGGAGAAGACCCCTCAAATGATGTAATGACTTATCATATTTGGTCTGCATCCAACTCCTTAATTGATGATTTCATTTGATTGTGATTTTTTCAGAGAACATTGATAGGCTTAGCTACAAAGTGGTATATCAAATTACCGCGTGGCTCTTTCAAGAATTTCAAGACTTTACCAACAACTTTCCCAGGTCACTTCGAGTTTCCAGTCCGTTATGACAATGGCACTGAACTTTTAACTTCATTAAAACAAAGTGCGTCTACATACATTTCAGATCACATACACGAATGGCGACGTAGACAACAATTAGTGAAAGTTTTCATTTCGGATCAAATTTTGGCAAAATGGTTCATAAAATAATTACTTCCAAAGATCATTGAAGACATATCTAAGGGGGGTTTTGTTACAAAATAACATGTCATAGCTGAAGCAAAGTACTTATACCTTGTATACACACAATTTGGTACACTATATGAAAAAATCCCTGACCTACCATGCCCAGGTCAAATTATTGCAACTCCTTCTGGTTCTCATGTTGTAGATGGTATAATTGGTACAATTAATACTAAAAAGAGTGAGAGGAAGTAATTTAAACCTACTTCTCCCATAATAGCTTTACCAGATTCACCTAAAGAAGATTATTCCCTTGAAACTTCTGCCGAAATTCATGTTGTAGATTCAACTATGATTAAAACTAAATCCGGTAATAATAAGAAAGGAAATAATAAAAATAAACAAAACAAAACTCCTAAAGAGAAAAAAAAAAAAAAAAAACCATCAGAAAAAAGTGGAAACCTCGTTATCCTTCTCCTATCTATGACGAAGATCACTATACCAAAGAGTGTCCACATTAGGTCGAGGTATCAAAATTTCTCAAAATTTCATCCACACATGTTGTCTTGAAGGATCCTTTTCCATTTGAAGATATTAAAATGACCGAATCTTCTTCCAGTTCGTCGCCAGATATTTTAATGATGTCTCAGGTCATGGTTGCGACACGATCTTAAGGCTATGGATCTAAGAGTACTATAACTAGTAAATAGATTAAATGTTATAGTCAAGCACCAGTAGTAACTCCTTTAGTTTTTGAACCACCTCAAATTCAGAAAAATAACCTTGATTTAGTTATTAAACCACCTGCTAAAGTTGTACCTCTAAAATCGGATTTCAATCCACATGCCAGAGGTGCCCAAAATTACAACTTTGTTTAATATTTGGCCATATGCCCTTTAGTAATGTTGTCCTTAGAAGTGTTTCAATCTTGTCCAACACAAAAAAAAAGAATATTATCATCCAGCGGAGCTATTGATCCTGAGGAATTGAACCTAATGGTATTTGATCTCAAAAATTTTGTACCTAGACTCACACATCAAATGGATTTTCAAATTCCAGTATTAGTAAAATCAAAACGAGTTTCTCATATTGTAATTGATGAGGGGAAATCTACATGTAAAATTTCGTTAAACTGTTGGAAAACCCTTGCTTCTCTAGCACTCAACAAATCAACGACTATCCATAAAGACTTTGATGGAAGAGCTTTCCATCCATATGGAATACTCCAATATTTGCCTATAGAAGTAGAAGTAAAAATCGTAAATCTAGAGGTCGAAGTTGTTGAAGCCCCTCTCGATTACAACCGTCTTCTGGGTCACAGTTGGTCTTATGAAATTACTATTGTTGAAGGGTAATAATGTTTCCTTAGAAAGGAAATATTGTTAAAATCGATCAGTTTCCATACTTTTCTTTAGACCCTAATTCTACTCAGAGCATCCAACATGTCGGAATATCGGTTATCCCATATGAAGATGTTAGTGTAGTACTAATGAAGTATTCCAATATCATGGGATATTTCGTTATTCCATCACCCAACGTACCATAAACAATTACCAATATCAATATGATCACATCAAGCACAATGTCATTTGATGACACATGGACTATGCCTTCAAAATCAGAATTGGACTCTTATAATGGAAATATGCCTTTAAATCTTTTTGAATCAGCATATGTATTAGTACAATCATATTCTTATACCCCATCATCTTCTATTGATCAAGTGAATGTGATCAAATAATAATCATCTTCTATATCAAGCTCAACTTTGACATCATTTCCAGATCCGTTTCAACATGTATTTGCAACTGATGAAAGCATTCGAGAAATTTTGTCATCAGATGAATTACCATGGGATGATATTCATCATCAATTTTTCATTTTTCCTGATCTTGATAAAGTTGAAAATTATTTTTCATATATATTTAAAATTGATTATGTCAAAGAACCTCAGAACCCCACATCAATCACACATTCAAATTTTGAGACAAATTTGGGAAATATTTCTACAACTATTCCTATTGAAAAATCAATTAAATCTGGAATTATTGAAAACATTCATATAGGTTCTTCTTGTTCGATTAATGAGATTAAAACTTACAAATCCCTATTTCAATAATTTTGAGATATTTTTTCCTAGTATGATGAAGATATTTCAGGTATCGATCCTAATATTTTTATTCATGAAATAGAGACATACTTGGATGCTAACCCTATTAGATAGAGATTACGTCAAATACATCCTTGAAAAGTTGCAACAATCAAAGGTTAATTTCAGAAAAGACTACGAGCAGGATTTATTTATCCTATTCCTTTGACAGATTGGGTATCTAACATAGTTATCGTAACAAAAAAACAAGCGACTATCAGAGTATACGTTTATCAGGATATTAACAATGCTTGTCCAAAGACAACTATCCTACACCCTATATCAATTAAATTGTTGATGATTGTGCCAGAAACAAAATATTCTCATTTATGGATGGGTTTTCTGGCTACAATAAAATCAACATACTCTCTGACGATCAACCTAAAACAATGTTTATATATCCTTGGTGCATGTTTTCATATTGTAAGTTAACTTTTGGATTGAAAAATCCTGGTGGAACTTTTCAAAGAGCTATGTCTTATGCATGTCAGAATATCAAACATATTGCACAAACTTACTTGGATGACTTAGCTGCTCATTCTTTACACATAGAATATAATCCTACACACTTATGTGCTCTCTTCATGAGATGTATGCATTACAAAATTCGTTTGAATCCACACAAATTCATTTTTTTTGTACAATTAGGAAGTTTACTTGTATTCGTTGTTTCAAATAAGGGCATTCGTGTCAATCGATTGAAGGTTGAGGCTATCATCAAATTACCTCATCCTTCCTCTCTTTGCCAACTCCAAAGTTTGGAGGTGAAAGGAAAATTTTTATGTAGGTTTATTCCGAATTATGCAGAGTTAACGAAAGGTTTTATCGATTTTTTGAAATAATATGTTCCATTTATTTGGGATGAGATTGCCAATAAATCTTTTGATACACTTAAAAATGTGTTTCCCCATGCACCGTCATTGCATCCACCCAATTACCACCAGGATTACCTTTTATACTTATTTGCCTCTGATTCCATGATTGGAAAGGTTTTAGTTCGGGAAGATGGATCTAACAACGAAAATGTGATATATTACCTAAGTTAGAATCTCAACCCAATCGAAATCAAGTATTCAGATGTGGAAAAATTGGCCTTGGCAGTAGTTCAGGTTGTCCAACAGTTTCGTCACTATATATTATTACGAAGAACCACAGTGATATCTAACTGCAACCTAAGGATGTACATAAATTCTCGAGGGAAAATACTCCAAATGGATTGTTATCCTGCACAAGTTTTATTTGGAGTTCGAGGAGTCTAAGATTAAGAAATCACTAGTGTTTGTCGAACTTATGTGTGACTTTCCAAATACTGAAATTGAAACGGTGGAAGAAAATCCTATCATGGATGAATATATGTTTCTAATCAGTACTTTAGATCCATAGTATGGATATATCATTATATATATTCAGACCCAAATATTTTTCTAAGAGCTTTCACGATAAAATCGATAGAGAATCCGATACCAGTCCCAATAATACAATATTGTTGGGGATACTCTTTATTGTCGTGATGCTGATTCTCTATTTTGACGATGTATAACTCATGAACAGGCTAAAAGAGTTTTGAATTATTGCCACTCTAGAGCGTGTGGTGGTCATGTGTCTAGGTTTGCCACAACCCAAAAGATATTTCACGTTGGTTATTTTTTTCATCTTCATTCAAATATTGTGTTGTCGCAGTCTGAAAATGCCACAATTTCCAGATTTTTGATCGAAATATGTGTGCACCTCCAAATCCTCTTCACCCAATCATTTTTGTTTGTCCTTTTGCCAAATCGGGCATCGATTTCATTACATGTAACCCTCACTCGGTTGGGGGCCATGGGTATATTATTCTTGCCGTACATTAATTTACCAAATGGGCTAAGGCAATGCCTACATTCACATATGATGGAAAAATTGTAGCTACTTTCATATTCAATCATGTGATTGATTAGTTCATTTTCCCTCAAGATATTTTTATGGATCATAGGATCCATTTTCAAAACATTATGATGATCAAAATTTATGATCAACTTGGCCTATGCCATCATAATTCTATACCATATTACCCTGAGGCTAATGATCAATTTGAGGCTGTCAACAAGTTTTTAACCACCATGATTAAAGATATTGTCGCAAATCAGAAATCTAATTGGCATGCCATGCATTTTTCGGCATTATGGGCATACCGTACCTCTGCAAAGACTGCTACAGGGTGCACTCTTTTTCACCTCGTTTACTTTTTAGAAGTTGTGTTACCCATTGAATGTGAAATATCGTCACTCAAATTATCCATTGAGTTGTTACAAGCTACCTCTGAAGAGGAGAAACACTTTCTATACCTGACACAATTAGATGAGACTCATCGCACCACTACATTAGCTGTCTAAGCTCAGAAGAAACGTGTTAAATCTCAGTATGGTCAAAGTGTTAATCCTTGCATTCATTTAGAAGGTGACCTAGATTTATTATATGTTCAAGCTAACGACAAGCTAGGCGCTAGTAAATTCAAAGAGATGTGGCATGGTCCCTATATTGTCAAGATTATGCTTACAAAAGGAGCCTATGAATTAATTGATTATGACGATGTCTCTATTGGCTTGGTATATCCTGACCCAGGTTTAGAGGTTATGGTTTGCCAACAGACCTCTATACTACTGGCCCTTTTGGAAATAACCTACTTTCGCAGGCCAAGGTCTCACCATAAGTAGTATGGGAGGGTGCTAGAACTAGGTTTCTACACCCTGAGAGAGAGAAGGTAAGTAAGGCATATTTGCATTCACAACTTATCAAATACACACACAGCAGCTCTATTCATAGGCTTTCAACAGTATAATTAGTTATTAAACATAACAAAGCTATTACCATTCATAGATCTAGTCAGTACCTTTGCATCAATGTGTGTATCAGCAATTACCAGTGTTAGACTCCTATACGAATAGGTGGCATATATCATGATTGACTCGATAAGATATGTAATATGTTCATACCTTTTCTCATTGCAAAGGTTTTCCATATTGTCAAAAAATAAAGAGAATTTAAAAAATGTAAAGAGGGTATACCATAAAAGAAAAATCAAAGGGTGAAAAGAATGAAATGGCTAAAAAATTGAAAGAAAATGAACCCCACCAAAATAAAGGCCAAGGAAAGTGTGCAAGCCTAAATGCCACTACTTTTTTTCTCTTATGTAATAAATAAAATTGTGTGCAACTTGTATGTTATGCCACAATTTATGAACAGTCAAACAATTTAAGCTTGGCTAGTTCATCTTTCAATTTTATTTTTTGGAGATAGAGAATAAAATCTGACCAAACTGTTTAATCTTGCTAGATAAGTAGATAGGTAGAGTAAATAAAAGGAGCTCAACAGTTTAATCTGAGCCCTTAGATGTAATAAGGTTAGAATTAGATAGATTTTCTGATGTAAAAGAAAAAGTGCGATGAGGGTTGGTCAGTCTAAGTGCACCCTAATAAAGAAGAAAAATGGTAGGGTAAAGTAGGTAGGGTAGGTAGATGTTGTTGCATAATTACATGTGATGGATAATGACTCTAGATGTGTTAAATCATTACTTTCATCACAAGTGCAAAGGCATACACTACATTGGAAGAATTTCAAGCAAAGAAAAGTCATATTATTAACTTCCCTTCTCATTTTTCCCTAAAAATTTCACTAATTTCCCCTAAGTACTAAGGAATTTGAAAATTAAAGGGGCTCAAGGCATTTCCTTGACTTTTGGAGGGACCGGACCCTCGGCCCAATAATTGGAAAACCCTAAGTACTTAAAATCATTCATCATGACATTCACTCACTTCTAAAAAATATTTTCCTAAGTAAAACCCCATTTTACTTAGGAAAATCATGCAATATTTCATAAAAACCCTATTCATAAAAGCATAAGCTAAATACATTACCTTGATGTTTTACACTTAGCACTTCATTCATTTCCATATTAATTTTTAACTTATTATTTAAATCCCTATGCAAATTCCATTTTTCCTCGTATTAATTTAAATAATTCCCATATAATATATATCTCACCCCGTTGGTTGAAAAATAACCATATATTTATTAAAGTTCATTAATTGGTTGAAATTTCCAATTAATAAATAAACCTGACCCTCCGTCGTATAAAGGGATTAGTTAACTCTCCATGTTAATTAATAACCTAATCCACCAATCAAATCGTCCCCGATGTTATTATTTTTAATAAATTGCAGTGGGCCTGCCATTTTAATTCCCCGTCATCTTCCTTTCCCGATGACCGTTCGATCGATCAAATCAAGATCTACGGTTGTCATCCATATCGCTGACCATCCTCATCTGAAAGTTAACACCCGATGGCCAAGAATTTTTCTGAACAGTACGGCGCCATGCATCGTCCATCGTATGGAATCGCTCGCCCTCTGCAGAAAACCACTCTTCCCCAAAAGTTGTGCGATGGAAACTGCTTACCGCATGCCTCTCGCAACGAAGCCTCTGTACTTGCTGATGTCATCCATTAAAAATAAAAATAAAAAAACCGCTAGCCTTTGACTTTGTGAATAAAATAAAAAAAACCCACGTCATTTTCATTATTTCATACAGTGACCAGTGTCCCGTGCAACGAATTTCGAAATCAACTGTCGAAGGTTGCCAACCGTTACCTTGCTGAAGAAAGTTGTAGTTGAGTAATTCAGAGTTCATCTGTCATAACCAGCACCTCTTTTCATCACTGTTTAGTTCCCGGAAAACAAATACCAGGTATTGATTCTTATTTTGTTGGGACTTCTCAACAAAATTTACAAGAAATCAGTGCATTGGCTACGGTAGCATCTAAAGGAAAGGAGAAACAAGCTGATATACAAGTTACAGAGAAATTTACAATGACAGAAGAGCCTGAAACTTCTAAAGAATAGGGTCAAGTACATATTGCTCCTACTCAGACCAATGTGGCAGAAATGTCAATTTTACAAACTTCTCTTAATGTAGAAAAGGGTAAAAAGAGAGATACTGAAGCAGCTACTCCTATCAGTGGATCTTCTGAACGGCCTGATGTTAAAAGACAAAAATTGAATCCTCTTCCAAAAGTCGAATCTGTACATGAAATCCCTAATAGTCAGACGCAAGAAGAATTGGGTAGTCAGCAAACATGTGCAATCAGTGGGACATCCACTACTTTACAAAGAAAAGAGCTGCAAAGGCAGCAAAGTGCAGAAGTATCATCTTTCAAGCCACCAGTGAAAGATGCCTGGGACATTAAAAGAAAATTCATAAATATAAAGGCCAGAAATGATCCACTCAGACTTCAAGTTTACAGCCAATATTTGAATATGGCTCCTAAGAATCAACAAAGATTGATGTCAGCCTATGACATTCAATAGGGTAAAATGGTAATGAGTCACTTCAAACCCAAAGTGCAGTAACCTCAAACAGCTATAGATTATATCAGAACTAATTTTGAAGTCATAGAAATGGATATTCATCCTTTGGATCAAATTGAGCTTCATAAACAGATAGGTGAAATGATTTATTCTATTCTGACAGATAAATCAATGATGACCTAGAAATTGTAGGATTCTTTGCAAAATACTAATGCTCAATTAAATCTTGAAAAAGCCTCTTCTCAGGCTAAGGACAACAGGATAAAGACTTTGGAGGAAATCATTATTGGATTGGGTCATAATCCCAAGGATTTCAAGGGTATATAAGCTTTGATCAAGAAAAAAGATGATGATATTGTAGCCGTGAGAAAACAACTGAAGTTACCAGCCTCAAGACATCCACAGACTGCAGAAATCATAAAGAAGAATTATGAAAAAGAATTGATGGATTTGCTCTTGAAAATGAATGAGAAACTTAATGAAACTAAAAAAGAGCTTGAAAAGGCATTGAAATATAAGCAGCCTAATACTCCAGCATCTACAGCTGAAGTGATTACAGGTACTACAACAATAGGTCAGCCAGCAGAATTATCACGGGGTAATATTTCCAATTTAAGTACCGAAGAGTTAATAAAGTCAATGGAGGAATTGAAACTCCAAGTGACAGAACTTCAAAGAACAAAGGTACAATTCACCACTTTCGAACAAAAATATGATCTCTTGAAGATGAATGTTGTAGATAAAATAAGAGAGGTCAACAGATTAGAAAATTTGGTCAACAAATTGGAGAAGGATCTCACATTGGAGAAGAAGCCTTTAAACGAAATAAATTAAATTCTTAGGGACAACATCATCCAGTCAATAAAAGATGTTTGGCCCTCAATTCAAATAACGTATGAACATAATGATTTAGTCAAATTGGCTCTGGAAGAAGTCCTAAACGCAAAAGAAGAACTGGGAAACATGCCTGAAGAAGCCAATGAACTTATCCATTTTTCAAATACTCAGAACAAGCATCAACTTGAAGAACTTGGAATTCAAGACAGGACAGGAACAATTTTGGAAATAAAAAGAGTTTTTACCAAAAGAACTCTGATGCAGAATCTAGAATGAAGATGCTCTGATATGCAAGAAGAAATCACCGCCTTCATAAAAAGATTTGATATTTTTTTGAATAAAGGATTGCCCAGTCTTTAGTTTTAGAGGATAAATTGATGGACCTTGAAAGTTATGTTGATAAATTGGACAAGCATGCTGACAATCAGGCCAGTTACTCAACTAGTTCATTAGCAGCGGCATTGCCTACAGGAAAAAAATTTCATGATAGATTGGAAAATTTGTTTTATCTCGAGCATGAGGTAAAGCATTTGTTCCCAATTAAACCTACTTTCTTTAGGTATACAGAGACTGATGAAACTCTCAGAAAGTTGCAAAAAACTAGAATACCGGAAGATAAATGGTGGGAAGAAATGTTAGAACTTTTGTAAAAATTATCCTTACATGAATTTTTGATTATGTACTATAGTAAGTCATGATAAAGAAGGATAAAAGGATAAACAGAGGTTAAAGAGTATCAGTAAAACGGAGTAGCCAACACATTCTCAAAAGAAGGGAACAACACAACATCAGTTATCATTTCTCTTATCTATGAGACCATCTGTCTCTAGTTTGTTGTAACATACTTATGAGTCATCCTAGATTATATTTCAATTTGTTATGAGATATTTTTTATAATTTTTTGTATAAATACTCCCTCAATCTAAGTATTGTGGGTGGATTTTTTTTTAAGACTTTGTTGTAACATTGACTATTTTCGAATAAAGTGTTGTTGGAGAAATTTTGTGTGGCCAGCTAGATAAAGAATTGATGCAAAAGACTTTTTACAGGATTCTTGCGTCAAACAACGGATCAATAAGTCATCTATCTCTTATGTTTTTAAGTTTTATACTTGTTTATTATATCATCTATGTTTCATATCTGAATAATTAACGAGAAGGAATAAATCAGAAAAAGCTTAAGTGCAATCTGCTTTTAATCATTGTTATTCTCAATGTTTTCTTCTGAACTGGTTTAAACAGTGAATTCTTAATTGCTCTTGTTTTACTAGTTTATGCATTTTGATGATTTAGTGAAGAATACTTAATTTCTCTTTATTAATAATCACTCAATTTCTCTCTTTCGAATGTGTTGAAGGATTCTTAATTGCCCTTCATCCATTTTGATCCCATTCCATTCACTTTAGATCTATAATTGTTCCCTGTTTGATTACCTTGACCTGTGAAACCATATTTTGTTAAGAGACTTAATCCAGTTAAGCTATCCTCTTTGAGTCCATTAGCTCAATGGCCTAAATTATTCAATCTTACCCTTAGCTATTGAAGTTCATCACCCAAACTCAATCAAAACCCTTAGACTTTATAACTAGCCTGATATCTTCTAAAACAAAGTTAAATTCTACAGAGAGAGCCCTCTCTGGGTACAGATTGGCTAGATTCTGTACCTAAAAGTTGGTTTATGGTTACCTCAGACACCTTTCCTCTTCCCAACAACTTCAAGGAAAATATTAGTGATAACATAGTGGCGACCATACTGGGGACCTGAATAATTTTATTGTTACTATTGTTTACTTTATAAACTACAGACGAAGCTTGAAGTTAGCCAGGTAGCCTTTGAATTTCTTTTGCTCTGCAATTGCATAAGTAAATAAATGCTACTTCAGTCTATCTGCGGTCTAGTTTATGAACTGAACTTTGGTTTCAAACATTTGATCAGTTCCTCTAGTCAAATAAATCTTTAAGAAAATTTAAATCCAATATTATAAAATTCTTAAAAATATTGTTGAAGTTGTATTGTTCATTCCATTTAGACAAAAAACCAAAAAGAAATATCACCTAGAAAACTGGCTTCAGAAAGGACTCGTTACACTAGGGCTAATCCTGATCCAAATCCACCACCTATGTTTGAAAATCTGAATTTGATTCCTAGAATTCTTAGGAGACAAGATAGTCAAGAAAGCTCTAGTAGTTCTCGACCTCTCTATAGATCAATATCATGTCCTGTGAAGTGGATTTATCTTGAGGAGGAACCTTTTGACGAGCAGTTTGAAACATCTCTATTTGTAAATTTTTCTGAATCCGAGTTGTCCAATTTGGTTCCAGACCCAGTATTTCTTGAATATTTACAATTTGAATTTGTTACTTCACATCTTGATAAACATTTGTGAAATTCCATACAATCTGAGTTTACCTCTGAAGGAACTTCAAATATTTCCGTGATCACTTCAGCTTCTCCAAGTTCATCAACATTTCCTCAAACATCTCAACCTCAAACAACCCCTTCTACTCCTCCACCGACCACTCATAGACCAACCTCACCTGTTATTTCATTGCTACCTCCTGCAATGGCAAACAGATATGCTCCTTTGGTATTACCAGCTAATCTAGGGGTTATGCCCCAAGACTATCAAAGTAAAATCACTCCTTTTGATGGTTCTGGTACCTACACTGCACAACAACATACTAAAAATATGACCCATTATTTTGAAATTGATGAAATAGATGCTGCTGATGTAAGAATGAGAATATTTGTCCATAGTCTTACTGGAGAAGTCAGAACCTAGTTTAGAGCCCTTCCTGCAAACAGTGTTACTGACTTACAAGCTCTTTATAGATCATTTTTAAACAGATGGGAAAAGAAGAAAGATCCTCTTCAAATCTTATCAGGTTATGGAAAAATAAAAAGAGGAAAAAATGAGACTGTGCGAGATTACATCACCAGGTTCAATGAGGCTTACAATGCTATTCCCCAAAATCTTAGACCTCCTCCGGATTCAGTATTAATCAAATTCCTTGATGGATTTGATTCTCATATGGCGTATCAGCTTAGGGAAAGATCTCCTCAAACCTTAGAAGAAATGCAAAGTATAGTTGTTAGTGTTGAAGCCAACCTAATAGAGAAACGAGCTAGAGCTAGAGCTAAAAGGAGAATGCCTTTAAACGAAGAACCCACACCTTTTGAAAAAAAACTGGATGCTATTATCAAAGGAATGGAAAGGCTAGGAGATAGAGTAGAAACAATTGAGAAGAAATCTCCTTGGGATGATCAACTGAAAAATACTGTGAGAAATCCAAATTTCAGAAGGAACCAAAATCGAAACACTGGAAAAACTGGTCCTGACCAAAATATTAGGCCCCCATTCCAGGAAAATTATATTGAAGCCTCAACTTCTCATGAACCAACTGAAGATGTTCAAATAAAAAATTTTACTGAACGCGAGAATGAACCAGAAGTTTTCTTGACCCAAGAGGATCAAGAAGCTCATATTCTTAAGCAATTTCAAACCCATTCAGGAGAATCATTTTACTTTAAGGAAGGATATGATACAGCCATTTACGAAGTTCACAAGAAATATAATTTGAGGAGCAGAAGAATTGATGTCCCAGAAACAAGTAAACAGAAAGCTACAAAATATCCCCTCAAAGGTAAAACCAATACTACCCCTGTACATATTCTTTCTAGATCAGATCCTAATCCTGCCAACCCAATAATTGAAGATGTATCCGATACTCAACTGAATAACAGAAAATTTTCAATACTCTTGCTCCAAAAGGAAATGTAGAGGAACCTCCAGAAGTTTATTCTGAAACAACTTTAGCACACAACCCTACTCCTGAAAAGGAGAAAAATACCGAAAACATGGAAGAAAAAGAGAATCCAACTATTTGAAATACAAGAACTCAGACTGAAAAACCTTTTAATCTGGAAGCTGAAGTAGGCAAATTAAAAATAGTTGTTCCATTGTCTGAATTAGCTAAACATGATGTCTACCGAAGTCAAATCAATAGATCACTTAATATTACTAGAAGTGATGACTCAATAAATGTTTTTGATCACCAACCTAGATTATTATTTGGCCCTGAATTAAATGGAAAACCAGGAAGTGGAGGAACTCCTCCATTTTATGTGATTTTGAACATACATGATAAAATACTTCATAATGCCATGCTTGATTCTAGGGAATCTCACAATCTAATGCCAAAGTCTATAATGGAGATATTAAACTTAGACATCACTAGACCATACAAAGATCTCTTTTCTTTTGACTCAAATCAGGTGAGATGTTTAGGATTAATCAAAGACTTGTGTGTTTCATTGTTTCAATACCCTGCAAAAACAATTTTGATGGATATAGTAGTAGCAGACATTCCTCCCAAATATGGTATGATATTGTCCAGATCTTGGAGTGCAAAAATCGGAGGATATCTTCAATTAGATATGTCATATACTACTATTTCAGTGTTCGGCCAACCTAAGAGACTATACAGAGAAACTTTGATGAAATATGTAGTCAGTAGTCAGGAGAAACCTGAAAATTTCCCCATCTACTCAGTACACTCTGATATGGACTCACTTAATCTCTATAATGCTGAATCTGATCTTCCCACTGAATTAGAAGTTCCAGCAATAGAACCAAAAGAAATTGCAAATAAATCTAGTGTTCAAATCCAGGAAATATCTAAGGAAAAAGAAACATCAGATACCCAAGAAAAAACAGAAGAAAGTAAAAAACCAGATCTCACTGTTAAGAAAGTTCCTGAAACGCCTGCTACCAATTATGAACATGAAATTCTTTGGCATTTAGAATTTGATGGTTCAGTTAATAAGTTAGGAGCAGGAGCTAGATTTTGGGTGCATAACCTTGAAAATGATCATGCTGAAGGCCATGTCTACAAATTAAACTTTAAATGCACTAATAATATGGCAGAATATGAACCTCTTTTGTTAGGCCTTAAACTTGTCAAAAGATTAGGGGCAATTAGAGTATCTGTTATAGGAGATTCTAATTTAATCATTCAACAGATCAAAGGTCACCTTTTGAAAAACGATCCCAGACTAAGAGAATATAGAGGAACAGTTGTAGAGATTCTCAATACCTTTTTGCAGACTCAGCTTGCTAAAATCCCAAGAAAACAAAATTTGCATGCTCATAGTCTTGCAAAGTTTGCTAGCACTTGTAAATTTCCATTTGAACCTAATCATCAGTTCACAACTAATATTAGACATAGACCAGCTATACCAGAAAATTTTAAGAATTGGAAAGTGTTTGCAAATGACAATTAGATTAACAATTTTCTGACTCTAGAGAATGAATTTTCTAACAGTAACATAGATGAAAATACAGTCATTGAATCTGATCAAATAAATGAACAAGAAACAGACATTTCAGAAGAAATTGAAATTCAAATGCTTCATCCAACGACGTTCACCAAAACAAAAATGCAGGACCTTAAACAAATGGAGGTTGATGAGAGTATAGAAGATGAATCTGAAATCATTAATTTGAAAGATAATCATTTGCCTAAAGGATTAACTCCTTTGGAAGATCTTTTCGACTCTAATGATATTCCAAAGAAACCCAAAATGGAACCAGTGAAAGCTGATATTGAGGAATATCATCTGGGGACTGAAGAAAATCCTAAAATAATAAAGTTATCTAAATCTTTGCCTCCTGATAAAAAACCAAAATATTTTGAACTAATAAGAGAATTCCAGGATGTCTTTGCCTGGAGTTATGAAGACTTGAAATCATATGATACCTCTATAATTCAACATACAATACCTCTGAAAGAAAATCAGAAACCATTTAAGCAGAAACTCAGAATAATCAACCCTGTACTGTTGCCTTTAATTGAAAAAGAAATCAAACGAATGTATGAAGCAGGGATAATTTCTCCTATTAGATTTTCAGAGTAGGTGTCTAACTTAGTCCCTACTAGGAAGAAAACTGGAGAGATCAGATTATGTGTTGATTTAAGAAATGTAAATAAGGTTTCTTTGAAGGATAATTACCCTTTGCCCAAAATGGATCACATTTTACAAAGGGTATTAGGTGCTTCAAGGATTTCTCTATTAGATGGGTTCTCAGGATACAACCAGATTCTGGTTCATCCTGATGACCAGGAAAAAACAGCTTTTACAACACCATGGGGTACATTCAAGTACGTTAAAATGTCATTCGGACTTAAAAATGCTGGAGAAACCTTACAAAGAGTAATGGAAATTGCATTTGCAAAAGAAATTCATGACTTTCTTGTCATATATCTGGATGATTTAACTGTTTTTTCTAAATCAGATCAGCAAAATTTGGACCATCTCAGACTAGTATTCATAAAATGCAGAAATTATGGTATCTCTTTAAATCCAAAAAAGTCCTTGTTTGTTCTTGAATAAGGTAAACTTTTGGGCCATATCATTTCCAAAGATGGTATTAGAATTGATCCTGCTAGAATAGAAGCTATATTGCAGATACCTCACCCTAGAAATGTTAAAGAACTTCAAGCTTTCATAGGAAAAATCAATTTTTTGAGAAGATTCATTTCTAGCTTAGCTGAACTAATTGGATTGCTTACTAAGATGTTAAGAAAATATTCAAGTATTAAATGGACAGTAGAATCCAAACAAGCATTTGAAGAAATTAAATTGGCTTTGACTAGAACACCAGTTCTTACCAGTCCACAATATGATAGAGACTTCATAATATTTTCATTTGCATCAGAACATACTGTAGCAGCTATTTTATTACAAAAGGATGATCAAGGATGTGAAAAACCTATAGCCTTTTTTAGTAAAGAACTAAGGGATGCATCATTAAAATACAACATCATGGAAAAACAAGCTTTTGCACTCATAAAAGCCATTAAAGATTTTAGAATCTATATATTGTATTCCCATGTGATAGCCTATGTACCAAATGCTGTTGTCAAAGACATCTTAACTCAATATGGAATTGAGGGAAAAATAGGTAAATGGATTGCTACCATACTAGAGTATGATATTGAAATAAAACCTACAAAGCTTATAAAGGGACAGGTATTGGCTCAACTCATGACAGAAACAAATTTCCAAGCCCTGGATATTAATGAACTGGATAACGAAAAGGAGATGGTGACTCCACAAATCAGCCAGGCCTTCTTAGATTCACCTTGGTATGCTAATATAACTTATGTATTGTTACACCTGCAAGCTCCTTCAGGGTTATGCAGAAAAAAGAAAAGGTTTTTAAAGATGACATCTTTAAAGTTTTGTATTTTAGATAATTTTATCTTTTGGAAAAATTATGATGGTATTCTATTGAATTGTTTGTTAAAAGATGAAGCTGACAAGGCTCTCAATGAATTCCATGCAGGAGACTATGGTGGACAAATTTATTGGAAATCAACTGCAGATAAGATTCTAAGAGCTGGATTTTATTGGCCAACCTTGTTCTCTGATGTAAATAAATTTGTCACTGCTTGCCATAAATGTCAAATTTTTGAAGGCAAAAGAAAACTATTACCTTTACCCTTGAAACCAATTTCCACTGAAAAATCTTTCCAATAATGGGGCCTGGATTTCATTAGAGAAATCCATCCTCCTTCTTCTGGCCAACACAAATGGATCCTCACTGCCACAGACTATTTTACTAAATGGATTAAAGCAATTCCTTCCATACAAGCCAATGACACTGTGATCATAGGATTCCTAGAAACCAATATATTATCAAGATTTGGATATCCTGAGAAAATTATAACTGATAATGTTGCTGCATTCAAATCTAAGAAGATGATAAGTTTCTGTAAAAAATATCATATCACCTTAGGCCATTCCATAGCCTATTACCCATAGGGTAATGGACTGGATGAATCTTCCAACAATTGTCTCATTAATATTATTAAGAAATTATTGGAGGAAAACAAGAAAAATTGGCATAAGAAACTTACAAATGCACTATGGGCAGACAGACTCACCACTAAAAAATCTATTGGGACCAGTCCTTATGAGTTAGTCTATGGTATTGAGGTTGTATTTCCTTCATCTTTAGTATTTCCTGTAATGAAATTACTTCAAGAAGCTCAGGTTGAACCTAATGACATTCAAAGAAGAATAAATCAGACTATCAATTTGCAGCAAACGAGAGAGGAAGTTTATCAAAGATCCCAAGTATTGCAGGAGAAACTAAAGAAGATATTTGATAAAACGACCAAGGAAGAAGATTTACAACTTGGAAACAAAGTTTTAAGATGGGATTCCAGAAGAGAGGATAAGGGAAAACATGGGAAGTTTGACTTCCTGTGGAAAGGACCTTAAATTATTCATGCTTTACAAGGAAATAATACATATTTTCTGAAAAATTTGGATGGTACAGAAACTGAAGAAGGACCAGTCAATGGTCAAATGTTGAAACATTACTTTGATCCTATTTATTAGGATATCCCAATTTTTAACCTGTACATAATATATCCTTTATAATGTATCAGTTTGGAGTGGATAGTAACTTACCAGAGTTGAAGCCCGAGGAGAAAGCCCTAAGCTTCAAAAGTATTACTGTCATACATATAATAAAGCAACAAGTAGAAGAACATTCCATGGTTTAGTCAAAATCATTCTGAGGGCAACTGACCTGTTGTTCTTGACTTTTCACCAAGAAAAGAAATCCCCAAGTGGAGCCAGTGTTAGACTCCTATACCAATAGGTGTCATATATCATGATTGACTTGATAAGTTATGTAATATGTTCATACATTTTCTTGTTGCAAAGGTTTTCCACATTGTCAAAAAATAAAAAAGTAAAAAAATGTAAAGAGGGTATACCCTAAAATAAAAATCAAAGGGTGAAAAGAATAAAATGGCTAAAAAAGTGAAAGAAAATGAACCCCACCAAAAGAAAGGCCAAGGAAAGTGTGCAAGCCAAAATGCCACTACTTTTTTGCTCTTGTGTAATAAATAAAATTTTGTGCAACTTGTATGTTATGCCACAATTTATGAACAGTCAAACAGTTTAAGCTTGGCTAGTTCATCTTTCAATTTTATGTTTTTGAGACAGAGAATAAAATGTGACCAAAATGTTTAATCTCGGCAGATAAGTAGATAGGTAGAGTAAATAAAAGGAGCTCAACAGTTTAATCTGAGCCCTTGGATGTAATAAGTTTAGAATTTGATAGATTTTCAGATGTAAAAGAAAAAGTGTGATGAGGGTTTTCCAGTCTAAGTGAACCCTAATAAAGAAGAAAAATGGTAGGGTAAAGTAGGTAGGGTAGGTAGATGTTGTTGCATAATTACATGTGATGGATAATGACTCTAGATGTGTTAAATCTTTAATTTCATCACAAGTGCAAAGGCATACACTACACTGGAAGAATTTCAAGCAAAGCAAAGTTAGATTATTAACTTCCCTTCTCATTTTTCCCTAAAAATTTCACTAATTTCCCCTAAGTACTAAGGAATTTGAAAATTAAAGGGGCTCAAGGCATTTCCTTGAATTTTGGAGGGACCGGACCCTCGGCCCAATAATTGGAAAATCCTAAGTACTTAAAATCATTCATCATGACATTCACTCACTTCTAAAAAATATTTTCCTAAGTAAAATCCCATTTTACGTAGGAAAATCATGCAATATTTCTTAAAAACCCTATTCATAAAAGCATAAGTTAAATACATTACCTTGATGTTTTACACTTAGCGCTTCTTTCATTTCGATTTTAATTTTTAACTTATTATTTAAATCCCTATGCAAATTCCCTTTTTCCCCGTATTAATTTAAATAATTCCCATATAATATATATCCTGCCCCGTTGGTTGAAAAATAACCATATATTTATTAAAATTAATTAATTGGTTGAAATTTCAAATTAATAAATAAACCCGACCCTCCGTCGTATAAAGGGATTAATTAACCCTCCAAGTTAATTAATAACCTAATCCGCCAATCAAATCATCCCTGATGTTATTATTTTTAATAAATTGCATTAGGCCCGCCATTTTAATTCTCCGTCATCTTCCTTTCCTGACAACCGTTCGATCGATCAACTCAAGATCTACGGTTGTCATCCATATCGCTGCCCATCCTCGTCCAAAAGTTAACACGTGATGGCCAAGCGGTTTTCTCAACAGTGTCGTGCCACGCGTCGTCCATCGTATGAAATCGCTCACCCTCTGCTGAAAACAACTCTTCCCCAAATCTGTGCGATGGAAACCGCTTACCGCCTACCTCCGACGACGAAGCCTCCATACTTGCTGACGTCATCCATTAAAAAATAAAAAACCTGCCAACCTTTGACTTTGTGAATAAAATAAAGAACCCCCGTCATTTTCATTATTTCATACAATGACCAACGTCCCATGCAACGAATTTCGAAATCAACTGTCGAATTTTGCCAACCATTACCTTGCCAAAGAAAGTTGTAGTCGAGTAATTCAGAGTTCATCTGTCATAACCAACACCTCTTTTCATCACTATTTATTTCTTGGAAAACAGATACCAGGTATTGATTCTTCTTCTTCTAGGACTTCTTAACCAAATTTATAGGAAATCAGTGAATTGGCTACGGAAGCATCTAAAGGAAAGGAGAAAGAGGCTGATATACAAGTTACAGAGAAATTTACAATGACAGAAAAGCCTGAAACTTCTAAAGAACAGGGTCAAGTACAGATTGCTCCTACTTAGACCAATGTGGCAGAAATTTAAATTTTACAAACTCCTCTTAATGTAGAAAAGCGTAAAAAGAGAGATACTCAAGCAGCTACTCCTATCAGTGGATCTTCTGAATGACCTGATGTTAAAAGACAAAAATTGGATCCTCTTACACAAGTGGAATCTGTACATGAAATCCCTGATAGTCAGACGCAAGAAGAATTGGGTAGTCAGCAAACATGTGCAATCAGTGGGACATCCACTACTTTACAAAGAAAAGAGTTGCAAAGGCAACAAAGTGCAGAAGTATCATCTTTCAAATCACCAGTGAAAGATGTCTGGGACATTAAAAGAATATTCATAAATATAAAGGCCAAAAATGATAAACTCAGACTTCAAGTTTACAATCAATATTTGAAGATGGCTCCTAAGAATCAACAAAGATTGATTTTAGCCTATGATATTCAAGAGGGTAAAATGGTAATGAGTCACTTCAAATCCAAAGTGCAACAACCTCAAACAGCTACAGATTATATCAGAACTAATTTTGAAGTCATAGAAAAGGATATTCATCCTTTGGATCAAATTGAGCTGCATAAACAGATAGGTGAAATGATTTATTCTACTTTGACAGATAAATCAATGATGACCCAGAAATTGCAGGATTCTTTGGAAAATACTAATGCTCAATTAAATCTTGAAAAGCCTCTTCTCAGGCTAAGGACAAGAGGATAAAGACTTTGGAGGAAATCATTATTGGATTAGGTCATAATCCCAAGGATGTCAAGGGTATAGAAGCTTTGATCAAGAAAAAAGATGATGATATTTCAGCCTTGAGAAAACAACCGAAGTTACCAGCCTCAAGACATCCACAGACTGCAGAAATCATAAAGAAAAATTTTAAAGAAGAATTGATGGATTTTCTCTTGAAACTGAATGAGCAACTTAATCAAAATGAAAAAGCACTTGAAAAGGCATTGAAATATAAGAAGCCTAATACTCCAGCATCTACAACTGAAGCGATTACAGGTACTACAACAACAGGTCAGCCAGCAGAATTATCACAGGGTAACATTTCCAATTTAAGTACCAAACAGTTAATAAAGTCAATGGAGGAATTGAAACTCCAAGTGACAGAACTTCAAAGAACAAAGGTACAATTCACCACTTTAGAACAAAAATATGATCTCTCGAAGATGAATGTTGCAGATAAAACAAGAGAGGTCAACAGATTAGAAAATTTGGTCGACAAATTGGATAAGGATCTCACATTGGAGAAGCCTTTAAAGGAAATAAATGAAATTCTTTGGGACAAAAACATCCAGTAAATAAAATATGTCTGGCCCTCAATTCAAATAATGTATGAACAGACTGATTTAGTCAAATTGGCTCTAGAAGAAGTCCTAAAAGCAAGAGAAGAATTGGGAAACATGCCTGAAGAAGCCAATGAACTTATCTGTTTTTTAAATACTCAGAACAAGCATCAACTTGAAGAACTTGGTATTCAAGACAGGACAGGAACAATTTTGGAAATAAAAAGAGTTTTTACCAAAAGAACTCTGATGCAGAATCTAGAACGAAGATGCTCTGATATGCAAGAAGAAATCATTTCCTTCATAAAAATATTTGATATTTTGTTGAATAAAGGATTGCCCAGTCCTTTAGTTTCAGAGGATAAATTGATGGACCTTGAAAGTTATGTTGAGAAATTAGACAAGCATGCTGACAATCAGGGCCAGTTCCTCAACTAGTTCATTAGCATTGCCTACAGGAAAAAATCTTCATGATAGATTGGAAAATTTGTTTTATCTCGAGCATGAGGTAAAGCATTTTTTCCCAATTCAACCTACTTTCTTTAGGTATACAGAGACTGATGAAACTCTTAGAAAGATGCAAAGAACCAGAATACCGGAAGATAAATGGTGCGAAGAAATGTTAGAACTTTTGTAAAAATTATCCTTACATGAATTTTTGATTATGTACTACAGTAAGTCATGATAAATAATGATAAAAGGATAAACATAGGTTAAAGAGTATCAGTGTAGTTAAAGAGTATCAGTAAAATGGAGCAGCCAACACATTCTCAAAAGAAGGAAACAACACAACATCTGTTATCATTTATCTTATCTATGAGACCATCTGTTTCTAGTTTGTTGTAACATACTTATGAGTCATCCTAGATTATATCGCAATATCTTATGAAATATTTTTTATAATTTTTTCTATAAATACTCCGTCAATCGGAGTATTGTGGGTGGATTTTTTTTTTAGAATTTCCTGTAACATTGACTATTTTGGAATAAAGTGTTGTTGGAGAAATTTTGTGTGGCCAGCTGGATAAAGAATTGATGCAAAAGACTTTTTAGAGGATTCTTGGGTCAAACAATGGATCAATAAGTCATCTATCTCTTATGTTTTGAGGTTTTATACTTGTTTATTATATCATCTGTGTTTCATATCTGAATAATTAACGAAAATGAATAAATCATAAAGTGCTTAAGTGCAATCTTCTTTTAATCATTTTTATTCTAAATGTTTTCTTCTGAACTGGTTTAAACAGTGAATTCTTAATTGCTCCTGTTTTACTAGTTTATGCATTTTGATTATTTAGTGAAGAATACTTAATTTATCTTTATTAATAATCACTCAATTTCTCTCTTTCAAATGTGTTGAAGGATTCTTAATTTCCCTTCGTCCATTTTTATCCCATTCCATTCACTTTAGATCTATAATGGTTCCCTGTTTGATTACCTTGCCCTGTGAAACCATCTTTTGTTAAGAGACTTAATCCAGTTAAGCTATCCTCTTTGACTCCATTAGCCCAATGGCCTAAATTACTCAATCTTACCCTTAGCTATTGAAGTTCATCACCCAAACTCAATCAAAACCCTTGGACTTTATAACTGGCCTGATATCTTCTAAAACAAAGCTAAATTCTACATAGAGAGCCCTCTCAAGGCACATATTGGCTAGATTCTGTACCTAAAATTTGGTTTGTGGTTACCTCAGACCCCTTTCCTCTTCCCAACAACTTCAAGGAAAATTTGAGTGATAACAACCAGCACATAATATCATAAACACAGTTATAGATACATTTAAAGCACAAACAGATAGCATAGATATAATCATAGATTAAAAAAATATCATAGATTCGTATTAATAGTAAACACAATAGATCCAAATAACACAAATATACTTCAACTATATTCTGCATACATTAATATCCAAAAACCCAGTTAGAACCAAAACTGGTCCACGCAGATAGCCTAGCGGGGTCAACACATAGCAGGATTGATGATCTCCACACACACAACTAGCAAGAGTCCTTACCCAAACAACCCAAAAGAGATCTAATAGTTCACACATAGCATCAGCATTAATTCATGCCTACCTTTACACTCAAACTATCCATCTAATTATATCGTCATGGCCTAAGCTATACCATGGTCCACAAACCATGGTTTTAGGACCCTAGGGCTACCCTTTGATCCATTACAAAACATTGGGGGATTTGACCTACCCCAAAACCCCTATGTAGGACTAATTAATACCAAAATATACAAAATTCGTAGCTTAGAGAGCCCCACTCTAACACGCCCCTAACACAATATTTTGACTTGTCCCAAGTCACTGTGGCCGTGGGTTCTACATCTTCGCCTGAACCTACTTGATCACATCAAATAGTGGGGGTAGTACTCCTTCACTTTCTGCAGCAACATTTTGGGCTATCTCCACCAAATTCTGTGAAGTTGGGCATTCTTTAGTCGCAGTGACGCTCTCCAACATCTGATTCAGTTGCTTCATTGCGATGTCAACATCCTGAGACAACTTGAGGGCCTCATCAGCCCAAAACTTGAGGTGATCAGTCAAGGTCTTATTTCATTGTCAAAGAGCTTCCATGTCTTCTCCAAGCATATGGATGGTGAGCAGTCAGGCTAAGCGTTGAGTGGGGACGACAATGGTCAGTGTAGCCTCCATTTGATCAAACTCTTCTTCCTTCTGCCACAACTCTTGGTTGAATTCGCGCAAGAGAGGGTGATGTTGTACCTTGGTCCATAGCTGCATAGATGTCTCCAATAGTTTTCCACCCTGAGCAATCTGACCTGGAATGATATTGGTGGCCTCTATAACTAGCGTAACGCACTAGGCCCTTACCTCAGGTGGTGTTTCTAGCTATAACTTGGCTTGCAAGGCCGCAATCTGTTGTTCCATCTCCATCGTGACCTTCTGGATCTTGGTCCATGAGGCTTTTAGTGCTACAACAAACCCCTCAACCTTAGCCTGGGGGGTGGTAGAAGCTAGGATATCTTCGGTGACATCTGTGTAGAGCCTACTAATCAGGTGTTATAGCTCTATCTACTACGTGACGGCGAGGGTACATGCAACCTATGCATGGGACACGTCAAAACTTTTTTCTTCAATTGTCTACTTAGCTATACTGAGCTGTTGGTGCACTTGACGGTCTCTTTGTTGAATCTCTTTGAACAGGGATGCATGAAGGATCTGTAACGGTTCATGTGGCAAGAGGGAAATATCCCACTGTACCTCTGTGGAGGCTTGGACTTGCACTCCTAAGTCGGGTGGACTCAATATGATGGCAGCGCCCGGTAGAGGGTAGAGGAGGCTTTCCGACGTACTGATTACTACTCTTCTTGTGGTTGGGGTCGGCCTTTCCTAAATCATACTTTTATGCCAGGTATCAGTCTTGAGCTGCAAAGCCCGGAGCTCAGCCCGAGGTGTATTGATCGTGGCTTTCTATTGTTCTTCGAGAGCTAGCCATTTGTCTTTTGCAGCTAAGGTGACTGCATCTCCGATCTGCTCAAGGTCCTCTTCTGTCAACGTAACTCCTGTGTCATGTTTCGGCCATTGAGCTCGTTTCTTCTTCCATGGCCCTTTAACAAGGTCACCAGCATTCTTCGTACCTCAAGGCGATTCTGCACCTCCCACATCCAGAGCTTCTATACCCAGATCCTGCTGTGAATCATTTTTTGATGCTGGTTCTACACCCTTCCTGGTGTTCTTACACTATCCTTCGGTTTCTTTGGTGGTATTAGGTGGGGTGACCTTCGTAGTGCTCGTCCCTGTGGTGTCCTTTGTACTAGATTTGAAACCTAGCTTCCAGTGTGGATGTCAAGTCTTAATTAAGAAGTCAATGTCCTCATCAGAAACAATGCATGGGAGTGAGACCCATGCTAGATCCTTGTGGCCTTTGATTTGTACATTATGCATGGTAACTTGAAACACTGCAAAGCTTTTGTACTTATCATAATCTGCTTGCAACAAGTGCAACCGGTAATTGATTGCTGTTGCTAGCCCACTCTGAAAGAGGACCCAAAAGACTTGATTATCCTCAATACATTGCATGTCCTTTGAGTCCCAAAAATTCGTATATCGTGCCCCCTTGCACATATCTGTGGTGAGCTTAGTGGGGAAAAAATCTTCAAGGGCTTCCCATGCGACCGACGTGATGAGAAGTAGTAGCCAGGAGTAGCAGAATGATCGTTCCCGATCCTCGGGTTCGCATACATTTTCCAGAAATTGGTTGCACAGGAACTGGGACCAATTTTAGTAAAATCCTTTTTCGCATCAGCCTTCCAGCTGAATTATGTACGTAGGGAGACTGGAAGCCTAAAATTTTCACACCATATTACATCCCAGCAACAAGGTACCCATCTTCGCACCAGGGTCACTGATGGTGCTAATCATCAACCCCTGAGTGTTCCACTCCACATGGTAATCCTTGCGCACCTTTTCGGTGAACTTTTTCTCATACCTTTTGTCAATGTGCAGCATAGGGTCTGGCCCTTCCATGGGGAGACCAGTAATATATTGAATAAGTATAACATAAATGGGGATTCGATCCTGGAACTAAAAGCTTCCATCGTGTACCAGGGAAAGTAGCTGGCGCACAATTCGATATGTGACATTGTAGTGGCCAAAATGAGGCATCCTCAGCAAGTTTAAGAGCCCGGAACTATCCAATCCTCATACCCATGGCATGGGGACTATATTTATCCCGTCGTCCTCTAATTCCCTTTAGATATATAGCTCTGGTGCCAATTTGGGGAATACCTCCAAATTTTCCAGGTCGTGGTCGTCGAATTTTACCTTGTAGAGTTTTCCAAAGGGTTTTCCAATGATGGGCCCCTCACTTGGAGTCAGTGGCATTTTAAGATAGGTGCGCAGGCCATCAAGATTCTTAGGCATGCGTGTCGACAACCTGCGAGGCCAAACATAGGGTGGTAGCAAGTTGATCGGTTCAACAATCTGAGCCTCTTCTTGAGAAGACATAGGTCTCTTCACTGGGTTAGGTGAACGTGCCTGGGGCACTGCTCGTGGGAACTTCACATTTTGAGGAGAGGTGCGGGGCTTTACCCCAGCCCATTTCTTATGTTTCCCCAACCCTTGTGCCTTTTATTTCCCCTTCTGCTTCCCCTAGCTTGGCGGGGACATAACCTCCTCCACTTTGGGGTCGACTTCCAATATTCCTCAAATTGTTGCTCCGTGGAGGCCCTAATCTCTGAGTATTCAATAGGATTTTTTGTTGTCATTTTGGCGTGAAATATGAACTCAAGGTTGCTACTATCAGAGGGTACAACACACCTAGAAATTACCAAAGTGCAATAGGCACATAATTTCATAAAGCACAAATTGTTCAAAAGATACAAAACCCTCTTCTAATCTATCCCTCTGCTTTTATAGCCGTGGGGGTCACCCGTCAGTTGGGTGAGGCTCATCAGAAACTTACCATCAAGTAAACAGTAAAAAATCTTTGGAAATTGCCTCATTAATTTCCAGTTTCCTGCTCCCTTCAATGGTAAAATCTGTTTTTTACCCAATTTTACTATTCCAACGACTAGTTTTCACACCTCCTATGCGCATAACGGACCCCTGCACTCCTAGCGTACCTCTCTAGGCTTCTAGAAATGTGACTGAATCCTACACATATTCCACTCCATACAGCTACTCTAGCCATATAGTCATTTGATCTGGTATGGTTTGAACCAGCTGCCATTGACATATCCTGGTACCATATCGCCGCGTAGAGTAGCTAACCAAATAACTCCTCCATTAATGACTTATTTTACCATATAAGGACCTAGCCAGTGCTGACGAAACTTTCTCGAGTGTTTCGCAAACTGGCTATCATACAACAGGACCAATTCGCCCTCCGCAAATGTCTTTTGTAGAATATGACAATCATGCCATGCCTTATCCCAAGCCTTCTGAACCTGCTGATGTAAATTAGAAATGAAACAATTTTCCTCCAAAGCCACAAGTTGCGCTAAATGATCCTCCATGATATCTGGCTCCGCCATGTTTGTAAAGTCTACAATGCGTAGGCTAGGAACAATGTACTCCATGGGTATAATGGCTTCCTTGCCATAAACCATCCTAAATGGTGTCTTCCCAGTCAACTTCTTGCAGGTGCTTCGATAGGCCCACAGAACTGACAGGATGCACACGTCCTAGTCACTGCGATCATCATTACAGACCTTGGTCAATGCCTACTCCAATATTTTATTAAAAGCTTCGACCACTCTATTTTCCTGTGGGTGATATGAGGTGATCTTCGTGTGGTGGATCTGAAATTCTTCAGTTAAGGCCTGTATTGTTTCATTAAAAAATTGTGTACCTCTATCTCTCATTAAGATATTCAAGCAGCCAAACTTGGTCAGTATATGCTCAAAAATGAAGTGTGCAATGGTATCTGCTGTGCAATCCTTCATAGCTTGTGCTTCAGCCCATCTGGTTACATAATCAGTTGCAGTGATGATGTAGCACACACGTGTCTTTTTTCCTGGTGGGTTGATGGGCCCAACAAAGTCGATGGCCCCAACAAAGTCGATAACCCATTTCTCAAATGCTTGCAGGGCCATTTGCAGTTGTAGGGGCATTTCGTCTCTACGCGATGGCCTTCCCATCCTTTGGCACATATCGTAGACTTTGAAATAGTTGTGAGAGTCACTATGTAGTGTAGGCCACCATAGCCCAGCTCTCAAGATCATCTGTGTCGTTGCTTTCCCTGCATAGTAACCTCCTGCTATGCCCTCGTGAGCTTATGCTAATATGGCATGTCATTCATGCTCCAAGACATATCTACGCAGCACTTCGTTAGCTCCCATCTTATACAGATGGCCTACGATGATGGTAGAGTCCACTGTGTGGGTTACCAACTCCTTATTTTTTTGTGCCGAAAACTCCGCAGGTGCCATCCCCGTAGTCAAGAAGTGAACGATGTCGGTGAAGTGCGCATTAACTACCTTAATAGTGAAAAACTATGCATCAGACAGTCCTTCTTCTCAGTTGGTCATCTCTTCACCACTTTTCATCCAAGATAAGTTGTCTGGCCAAACACTCAACCTTCCCGAATTTACTATGATCTCAAAGTCGTATTCTTGAAATAGAAGGAGCCATCGACATATTCCCCCCCCAAAATAGGCTTATTCACTAGGTACTTCAAGGCTGAGTGATCTGTAAACATCTTGAACTGCCCACCCAATAGGTAATGTTGTTATTTCTACAGGGTGTACACCATGGCTAACCCTTCGCGCTTAGTAGTGGAGTAGTTGTGCTCCGCACTAGAGAGCTTTATACTGGCAAATGCAACTGGATGGTAGATGTCGCCATCATCCGTCTGTGTAAGGAAAAATCATAGGGAAATCCCTAAAGCATCGACATGAACATGGAAAACCTTTTCCCAATCAGAAAATATGAGGATAGGCATAGAGACCATCTTCTCCTTGAGTAACTCAAAGCTTTTTTGACACTCGCCACCCAATTTTAGCTAACTTAGGCTGCGACTCCCTCCCAATGTTGACTTCTCGCAGCTTCAGAGGCTTAGTGACATTGATGGTCTATATTGGGGGTCCAACAGCTACACGCTTTCCCTCTGACTATGGGATAGAGACATTTCATGGGTTTTCATCGCACCCCTCAATTGATAAATTGCATAAGTAGACAATATCCTGCATCTGTGTTTCCCATATTGGTGCCCCATGTGCTACGCAGGGGCGTGATTCATTGAATACTAATGAATTGATGTCCTGCAGAGCTTCATCAAGTGCCTCCATTCCTCATATCAACTTGAATTTCCTTACAAACTCATCCTTCAGGGTTTCCCAGTGGCGGGTGCAGTGGTGTAATTTTGCGTCTAAATACCATGCAGTCGGGATTGGCCCCAAGGCATGAATGAGCAGATGGAACCATTCCTCTGTAGTTCTTTCACCCCATTCTTCCATCCATGTGGACAAGTGCTCACGTGGGTCCCCTTTCTGCAATAAAGTCTTTACACACAGGTGAGCCTGAGGTTTGAATTGTAATACCATCATGTCGCGAGATTATTCCCAATCCTGGAATGCCCCCTTATGTGTGTCCCACCACCTCGTAGAAGTTTTTCGCATGGCTAGATTAAGGACCCATTTCCTTCATTCCCTTGGGACTTAAGCCTCAAAGGTTCGCAAAAACTCCTTAATGCTACCAAAACCATAAAATTAGGGCAGTTCTCTTACCTTTGAGGAAATACACCAGAATTACTTTGTGATCCTAAGACATCGCAACAGAGCTACATCATGTAGCCAGTTCTGCCAATTTTTGACCTCCCCATAAGAGTCAAAGAAATATTCACTATCCTTTTTCTAGCAAAGTACACAATAAGCCATAGTATTGATCCAATCCTCGTCTTGGGTAGTTAAATTATAGATGTGATCCACATCCTCTTCTTCTCGCACCGGTTCTATATATTGCTCTCCTTCCGCAGGGTCTAGTGGGACTATCACCCTCGTACCCTCATTTTCAAAGACCATGCTTCTTTTATTTATATTTATAATGCCTCCCATATCTATGGCCCAATCCAGCCCGAGGAGTGTAGTGTAAGGGTCTGCATCTTCCACAATCTGAATTACTTCGAAGTCAACTCATACCTTAATTCCTGCGATATCTACCATAATCATTGACAGCCTCCCCAATGGTATGATATTTTGTTGGTTAACCATACGTAGTTGTATAATGGACCATTTCAGTTTAGGCTCTCCCATTCACTTCCAAGTTTTCTTGGGTAGCACATTCACATCTAACCCCAAGTCCAAGATAACATTATCCATTTCATAGTCGCCAATCTGCACTATTTTCCGCATCTCTCGACCAGTACGTTTCTTATTCTTGTATAAATTGTGAATATATTTAACTTCTGTTGGAGGATCAGTTCTTTCTGCACAGCTATCTATTAGTGCCTAAATATTTTCTACTACCTTCTGGTTGCACAAAAACTTTATACATGCTTGCAAGAATGGTTTAACTTCGTCTTCTACTCTTACATGCATTGGAGTCTTGGAAGTATATGCCTCGTCCTTCATAAAGTCATTATGGGATGCGACGAAGGTTTCCTTCTCCTTCTGTAGGTCCAAGCTTTCTTTCTTGACAACTTCATTCCGAATAAGAGATTTAGCCGCATCTTTCTCTTCAACCCCCCAAGTAGCCATGCCGCTGCGCATTATGACATTGATGTTTGGTCCTTCGTCACGCGGTTCAATCTTAACCCTCTGCACACTCTGTGTAGGTGTATGCTTTTTTTCCTGCATTTTTTCTATCAAAATTGGGCAGTATTTAATCACATGGTCCAGCTGACTAAAATACCTACAAGATTTTCGTGCAAGATTCAGACAGTCCCTTGCGAAGTGCCCTACTTCTCCACAGTTATAAAAAATCAGCTACCCTCTTCCTCGACCTGCGCTTCCACCTCTACCCCCTCCCCTACTCCTAGCTGGGGAGCCTCCTCTGCCTGAGGGTGATAGTGATGACGAAGGATCAAACTGTACCCTGTAAAGGTTTCCTCGGTCTATCATTAATAGCCATAGGTCTAATAGTTATGTTCGTCATGTCCCACTAATTGGAAAAATCGGCACCATTGTTGCTTTAATTCTTGAACATACACACCAAGACGAGGGAAGTGGTTTTTTGTGATGTAGTCTAGCTATGAAACTATCAGCACACCATAACATCTGATTAATTGGTCCCACATCCTCCCTAGGGCATAATGGGATGGGTCACCCAGCCTGCATGTAGTTTTCCAATAGTGGGCACTGATCCTTGGTGTGGCAAGATACCCTACATCACAGATTTTGGATTTTAATTTGCATTGCCTCCATTTGTCCCTGGATCTCTTGTACCCAAAACTGAGCATTGTCTCTCAGCGCAACCTCTAGTTTCATAGCAATTTCTAAGGCCTTTTCTTGTGTTGCAATCGACTATTGTCCCATAGTTCCATGCAAGTGAGATAGGAACATAGCGATAAACCATTCCTTATGTTGCCTATCATCATACTAAAATCCCCCATCTCTGGAAACCTTTTTTAACCGTTAATCATCCTCCCATACTAATTTGGTAGGTCCCTGTTTAAAGTCTTTCAAGTCAACCACTATCTGTGGGTAGGAATTAGGCTTCTGAAACTGTTGTTCTAACGATGTCTTAATCTCTTGAATAGTTGGATCTATGTGCTATCCCACATACCCCATATACCAATCCAAGGCCTTTCCTTCAAAGGTGAGTGATAGCTACGCTCCCTTTACAACGTCGACAGCTACATTCTGTGCAGTCCATATGGATTCTGCTACAAACCAAAATCGGTCCATATATTCATCCCCTACACCCTTGAAAGTGGGTAGCTTCATGTGACTATCCATATCTTCTTCCAGTGGTGGTGGAGGTGTGGGTGATTTCTTACATTTATGCTGACTTGAAGGTGGTGTAGCTGGAGGACTACTATGGTGTGTGCAGCCGAATCTCTTAGTGGACTATAGATGGATCTATCTCCTTCTCGATTGGTTTGGTAATACTTACCACTTCGAGTTGTAATTTAGCTCTGATCAAAGTTCATTCATTCGGTGTGGCTGCACATAATTCCTTTTTTGTACAATAATATCTTGATTAATAATGGCAATGTTTTCAAAATCTTACCCTGGAAAGCTTTGAATAACCTCCACTCCACTTCAGAATAGGATATGAACTGATGGATTACGAATTCTGTCACAAATCCTCCCAGCATGCTATCCACCCAGTGATCTACCGTACAGGTGATATTATTGTCAGTCATTTCAACCTGTTGGATCAGCTCTACAGTCCACTGCATGGCCCACTCATCCTTCCAACATGTATGGAAATCTACAAGCCTGACTAGCCACTCTTGTAGCTCGTGTGAAAAATTTACAAAGAAAATGTCATATACTTTACTACAAATGTACTTATTTTTCCACTTCTCAGTTGTCAACTTTCTGCAACGATTCCCTTTTATAGAAAATTTCTTAATCTGTCTTTCGAACCAGTCTTCGATTTCTAGCTTCTTAGGTCTCGAATGTTCCCTTGGCATGACCATATCTCTCTCTCAAAATGCTTTCAGTCCCGAAAATGGAACCATTTGTTGGCTTCGGGGGTCCTGACCCAAGTTTGGAGGTTAAGGTTTTCCAAGAAACCCCTATACTACTGGCCCTTTCAGCAATGACCTACTTTCATAGGCCAACGTCTCATCTGAAGTAGTATGGGAGGGTGTTGGAACCAGGTTTCCACACCCTGAGAGAGAGTAGGTAAGTAAGGAAGATCTGAATTCACAACTTATCAGATAGGCACAAAGCAAGTCTATTCGGAAGATTTTAATAGTATAATTAGTTATTAACCATAGTAGAGCTATTACAATTCATATATTTAGTCAGTACCTTCACATCCATGTGCCTATAAAAAATTACTAGCACATAATATCATAAACATAGCTACAGATACATTCAGAGTAGAAACATATAGCACATATATAATCTCAGCTTAAACAGATATCATAGATTCATATCAACAGTAAACACAATAGATCCAGAAAACAAAAAGATACTTCAACTATATTACACATACATTAATATCAAAAAACCCAGTTACAACCAAAACCATCCTGCACACACAACCTAGAGGAGCTCGCACAGAGCAGGACTGAGGATCTCCGTGCACACAGCCAGTAGGAGTCCTTACCAAAAACAACCAAAAACATATCTAATATTTTACACGTAGCATCAGTCTTAATTCATGCCTACCTTTAGAATCAAACTATCATCATGGCCTAAGCTATCCTATGGTCCACAAATTGTGGTTTGCAGACCCCAGGGCTACCTTTTGACCCATTACAAAACATTGGAGACTTTGACCCACCCCAAAACCCCTATGCAGGACTAATTAATACCAAAATATACAAAATTCGCAGCTTAGGGAACCTCGCTCCAACAGTGTCTTTAGATAAACCCAGAAATGGTATTTATCTAAAGAGATATTATGCATGACTTTTCGTGTGAAGATCTCACTTGTAAATTAGTTACATTGTAGAATAGTGCGCCTTAGACTAGACAAGTGTTCCTACATTATTTATTTTTGTTGTTACTAATTTCACCGCTTGTCTTGATTACTCTTGATATTGCAGATGTCAACATCCCTTCAAACATACATTGGTTTTGTTGATGGCACTTGTCATAGTACAGGGAACATCTCTTCCACATCTTGGGTTATCTATTCACCCACTAATGAGTTATTCTCTATTCATGGGATATGCCTTGGTCAAACAACGAACAATATTGCAGAATATAGCACGGTGATTGAGTTATTATTTGATTCCATCACATTTGGTATTCAACATTAGATCACTAGGTTAGATTCACAACTCATTGTATTGCATTTAAACAGAGTTTATGCTATCATAAATCTAGTTTTGTTAAGATTATTTTTTAAGGTTCATCTCTTGAAAAGATAATTCAATTTAAATCAAATATCAACATATTTCAAGAAACTTAAACACATTGGTTGATGCATTAGCTAATCGAGTTTTCAATAGAATTCTGCAACATTAAAAAATTAAATCAAAAAAAAAATTAATCCATGTTGAACAATATACTCGGAGAATAAAGGTAGTAATATCATTATGATGTATAAGTTTGTGTCAAAAAATATTAAATCGTCTGTGATCATAGGTTCAAAAATCTTATGCTCTAGAAGATATTGATAGAAAAAAAATGCCAATCTACATTAACCATTAGCTATCAATGATGATGGTCATGATAAAAAACTATGGCATGCAACACCTTGCATAGAAATATCCTGAGTGGACTTGGGACACCAGTCACATGTCTATGGAGCTTGAGAGGTATATCATCTGTTCCTCTCTCACGAATATCAATATTCAACCTCTCAAGGTTGTGCTCCATCTCTGCCAGAATCTATATTGCCTCATCCTGTGAGGGTGCTATGGGTTGTTCCTCTCACTTACCGAAGCGACGAAGCACTACTGGTCATGTCAGATTGGCATTTGCATTTAACATTTTTTTCTATATTGGACGATAAAAAATCAAATAAAAATTACATTAAAAACTTCAAAGTGATTCACTAACTTGTCTCGTCCCATTGTGCCCCTAGTAGCAGAGATGTTTTAGGATCACCTCTATCATCAATTCCTACATGAGGAAAATATTCAATCGTGAAGATCTGATTCCTGAGCCATGAGAAATAATTCGGAGTGAACCAAACCATTGCACCACCTTCACCACCATGGCAAGCCATCAATGGAAAAAATCACACCATATGAAGTTCCTGAGGACTTACAGGATCCACTCGAGTCTGTTGAGGCATGAAGAGTGGGATCCTCTCTAGAGAAAATGAGATAATAATATCACCATATCCAAAAAAATTCAACTTTCCATTTTTAGCTCCAGTCAGTTGGCCCTTCATATTGGCCAACACTCCTTCACTCCAGTTGAATATTGTCCCTCTGAAACACTCAAATTCATTCTGCATTTGTGCTTTGGTAGCCACATGAGGATTTTCATTCCCGCATAACTTGGTAAGTGTGAATGCTATGATTTTGAGTTCTAGTAGCAAAATGGTTTTGATGTCTATGCAACCATCCTTTAGCTATAAATTGTTTATACGATACTGGGCCTTGTAGCTATCTGTGGGAAGACTTGTAGGTCTAGTACCAAATAAGGAAATGTTTCTCCCTCTACCAGGAAGCCCAGTTAGGAAGTATATGTCTCCCGGCTCAACCACAAGCCGGTGTTCCCCAATTATGAAACATTGATCTTGCACATTCCATGCATTCACAAGCCAAGTCAGCAACTCAAATTCTGCCTTTATGCCATGAATTTCCAAGGACTTGTATAAGGCACATTTTTTTAAGGCACGCACATTTGTTGTATCATCCATGGCTTTTTTTTCCATGAGCTCATGTTCTCGTTCCCGCCATTCCAACATGATTAAAGACCTGAAAATCAAAAAATTAAACATTAGAAATCAGTTGGAGGAAACTTGAACCATTTTTTATGGATAAATTTAGGTTTTTAAAAAACTCACGGTGCCTGTGTAGGTTCTTTGTTTACACAGTATATTTTTCTGCACGCGTCATACACAGAACTCGCGTCAGCCCGACGATCTTTCTTTTAAAAAAATTTTGAGGTGCATGGTTTTCACACAGAGAAACGATGCACCCCCAAGGGTAGATTTTCAAACATAACTTCTTCCTAAAAAATGCTATGAAAAAATTAAATAAGAAATGAAATGGATGAAAAGAAATATAATGATGACATGGATTACTTGGTTCTGATGGTTCTCGAAATGATTATTCAGTTCTTATGATATCAACTATGGAATTTTTTGGCCAAAAGCTCTCTCTGCTCTATTCTGAAAAGAAAAAGGTGAAAATGACCTGTTTTTACTCCTTTTTGTAGTTTTAAATGAATAAAATATTATCATTTTATTTATTTTTTACTTTTAAAAAGTCAAATCTACATATTTTTACTTTTTGAGAATAGATATTTGTAATTGTTTGAGTTTTTGTTGAGGATATAGGATTTTGGTGAAAATAATTATTCTAACATCGAGTATTCTTTTATCACTTTTTCGAGCTCTGTAAAAGATACGAAAAAGAGAAAACGTGGAGTCCTATTTTATGCCCTTTTCAGACTCTTGAAATATGAAAAGATCGCCAAGTACTTGACTATTCGAACCCATTAAAGTAAACGAAAAAATTTCTATTCAGTATAATTTTACCCCTTTTCCAGACTGAATTGGACTAATTGCGAAAAAGGTATATGTTGAATGATTATAGTCAATAGAGTTCTCTCCTACATTATTTTACCCTTTTTAGGGTTTGAGGGACTAAATTTACGAAAAATAACAACCATGGAGTTTACTTTTGTTTTTCTTCCGACTCCCTAAAACTAAAAAACATCGAATTATTCCTATACTAGACTGGTTAAAATTAAATAGTATAGGACTTGTCAATCACAATAGGATGAACCACTCCTTCTTAGGGTTCGATTTTAATACTAAGATGGATGCGTCTGAAAAATGATCTTACAAAAAAAAGAAAATGTTATCCTCCTTAATATTGACAAAAAATAAAGAGGTACTTTCCAGTAATAGTGTGGGGAAAAGAGAGAAAACTAATCCATTTGTCATCATTATCTTAGAAAGCAACATGTTGCTCTTACACACAACACTTTATCAGAATTGTACCTGGGTTGGGAAATCCTTTTTCTAACAGTTAATCAAACCACATGAAAGTATTTATTTGATTTCTAGGTATTATCTTTAGGTAAAATGCTGCCAATGAATTTATAGTGTCATTATGTGTTGAAGAGAAATTTCAATAAACCATTCATTGCAAACATTTTTCTCCATTCACGTTGACCATCCCTAAGTCAGCCCTTGCAAAAAATTTCTTCAAAACGTGATCTAATGGTTTCGCATCGTAGGCTTTTGTGCAACGGATCAATTGCTATCAACATCAGCTCATTATCTAGAAAGTTGATCTAGAATCCTATAAATACCTTGGGATCCGCTTGCCTTTATGTCAGGCTTCTCACCTTCGACGATAGGCTTTCATCACTAACATTCGATCGAACAATTTTATGAGGGTCAGAATGCAAATCATTCATTCACACTTCATAGATTGTACTGAATTACTTTGAGAGCCATTTTCATTATTGGTGGTTTCTCTCACAATTGTTAACGGTTCTCATCATCGACTAGTAATCAAGTGGTTTCTACCATGTTCGACTTCGACACAATCAATTGCATGGATAGATTCGTACTAGTTCGAGAAGTGAAATTCAAGACCCTGGATCTAGTTTCCACCATCTAGGCTATGAGGAGTTTTCATATTCATAATATAATAGACTACTTATGAAATTTGGTTGTGCCCATGCTGTGTCTAATTTTGATGTAATATTGAATCCATATGTGTACGAGAACATTTAGTTAGTTTTGATCTGAGTATGGTAATGCCTTCCTCGGCGATGATATATATTTGCATTGAATTTTTTAATAGTTTTTTTACTAGCATCTCCAATCCAATCCTTAGAATGATAAAGAACTCCACTCTTAAGAAAAACTCTCAGACTTTTCACTTTAGGGGGAAATCCGTTACATGTCATTTTTTCACCATAAAATTTTATTTCTAATATGGGTCTATTACCATCCATATCATGTTCCCTTATAGGTCAAAAACACTGATGTTCTTGAATCAAGTCTTGGAAATTGGAGAAAATCTCTCTAAAACCCCTAAAAGTCTACCTGCATAGTTTTACTAGCCTTTCCTTGTGCATGCACTGATGATCTTTCCATTTGCCATGGAGCCACTGCACTGTTTGTAATTAAAACCTACACACCCCCATGAAAAGCAAGTAAAAAGAAAAATTAACTTATATAAGCCTAGTTGGTTGAATATTCACCCAACTAGAAGGCTCTAGAGCCATGCCAATTCGAGCTTTATCCCTCCACTCATGGATTTTATCCCGAGTTCCAAGGAACTCAAATCCCTTCATGAGAGGAATCCATCCCTCTCTCTATGGAACTACAACTACTTCAATCTCCCTATAAATTGAGCTCAAGTTTCAAGTTTAGGGATTAGGAGAAGGTAGATTATGAATAATAGAAACTTATCTATACAGTTTCTAATATGAAGATAGTTCATAGAGTGCATAATTTATATACTAGTGAGTTTTTGTTAACACATAGAAAATAACACCATTGTGCCCATCACTTCATGCTTGTTATTATGGAGAGGAAGACTTATCAGACTAAAGAAGAACTGTTGCTTAGACCCTGGGAGGAATCTGTACAACATCAAGGCATTCAGTTGTAAGATTTCTCTTTCTAATTTATGATAATACCTATGGATCTCTTTTTTTCATTGTCTTTTTTATGTATTCATGGGAATAATGTCAATACTTAGACTCCTTGATCAATATGTTGGATTAGTATCTTTTGATTATTATATATATTGCAGGTGCTTTGATTATTTGTCTTTCCTTTGATTGGAGGCTCTACTCATCATTGGAGAACTAATTTGGAGCGATGGGAAAAAGGGCTACATTAGACATTTTGATTTCAAGGTAGGAGTATTTCCTCTATACTTTACTATTATAATGATCTTAAAATACAAATAATCTAGAGAAAGAGGTATTCACATGGATATTTGTTTCGAGTGACTCATTGCAGTACTAGGGAGATTCGTCTTGTCTATAAGAGGGATTAATCCTCGTAACACCAGCCAAGGCGTTTGTCCACCAATATTATGTCCCAAAATAGAATATATTGGATTTGGTTGCGAATAGGTAAAACCCGGTTGTGCTTGCGACATCATATAATAGGCTAATCCAACTTATGAATAAATAATTCTGGATAGAGGTGGTTGTTGTAAACTAGCTCAAGGAGTTGGAGTCTCAGGGTCCAATACTTTAGGGTATTGGGTTGAAGGACCCACCTGAGACAGTTGAGGTACAACACTATCAACCTGTAACATGGGTAATGATGTAATAACAAGTGGGTAGATGTCAGTGCAACAAGTTTAACTGGTTGATATGAATGAAGAATCGTTTGTGTCTGAACAAGCAGGATAGGATGCCACTAACAAACAATCATTCCAACATTGCGATGACCATATAACAATGGATTATTTTCAAAATGGGTGACCATAGGTTTCCCCCCATCATGAGTATAATAATATGGAATATATTATTCTCCAAAAATTGGGAGTCGAGTTGAGATTGTACTGGACGGAATATCCCCAAATGGACCAACTTGATATTGCGCTAAAGATATATATAAAGGATTAAGACATTCAGTAGTCATTAGCTATGTACCAGATAGAACAATAGATGATGAAATGGGAAAATTCCATGGGTTTGAGGATGCACCAGAGAAGGTTCCAAATAAATATTGGTAACCAGGTGGGATGGAAGGACCACCATATATATGTGACTCTTGTGATCTAGTGAACATTGATGGGGTAGCAATAGTAGATGTTGTTGCAACTGTAATAGATGGTAGAACCAAAGATGTTGAATTATCCATGGTCATATGACCCAATGTATACCCTATGGATCTACAGGAACTCAAAATGATATAGGATCAATGAAAACCGTGTGAGGTGATTGAGGAAAAGACTCATAAAGATAAATCTCCTCCCAAAAATGAGTTGGAGTTGAAGGTATTTCGTCTTGTGGTATTTCTTCAATCGAAATAAAACTAGGTGGAAGGATTTTTCCCTCAAGCTCGAGATATATTTTAGGTGGTTGACTTTGTGATATGGGAGACTTAATGGCTACAATCAACTGTGGTGCGAATGATACGGGAACAACTTCTGGTTGTTCGATTTTGGGATCTAGATTTTCTTGTAAAATAATGACAAAATCCATATCGAATTCTAGTTGAACAACGTTGGGTTTGGGAGGTATGGTCTCACTATTTGGATGGATCATGACCACAAGTAGTTGTGAGGACTCTGTCTTGACAACAGTGGATGAACCAGTATTTGTAGAAACAACTTGAGAAGACTCTGGTATATGTGAGGGTGACGTCACACCATAGGTACTGATAGTTTTGGTTTTGGTAGAACGATGTCACCTTCACTAACCAGAAAAGGCTTCGAGTGGTAAAGGTGGTTTAAGTGCTATTATACGTGAACGACAGGAAAAAGGATGTTCTTCTTCCACGATGACTAATTTATTTTATGACAAAAAAATAAACAAAATAAAAGGGTAATTCTAGGCAAAATATTTACCAAGTAATTGTGAATTGTAAAATACCTCTTGGAGAACCAAGAAGTATGGGTGGTAAATCTCCCCAAATGATGTGATCGGTGTATCACAAGTTACAAGGTGACCGATTCATTACCTATGGATGGATAAAAATCTAAAGTTCTCCTCCCAAATATACCGAAGGTACGTGGAGGCTTGAGTCCGTATTAGTGTTGTCTAACGCAAAACCGCACAGTGAGAGCACCCCCTTAAAATTTTCATACTATAACACTACCCTATATACCCGAAGGTCCATGGATGGGCTCTAATATACTTACATATCTGGAGTGAGGTATCACAATAGAAATGTATCGCAGACAAGTTGACGAAAACTGCTATGTGTAACAATGCCGAAACATGCCTCTAGCCTAGACATTCTAAATGTTATCGTTAATGTTCCAATGCTTTCTTAGGTTAATTGATGTAAATTTTATGTTGATCTTGTTTAAAATTTTGTCTTTTAGGTTCACTATGTGATGTAATGGAAATTCTTAAAAATTCAAACTAAATGATAAGCAAACTTTTCAATTTATTTATTTCAATGAAAATCCTAGTTACTAAGGGAAAGAGCAATCAATTTTTGAGAAAAAAAACAAAGAGCGCAAACTAAATGCAGCTTTCCTAACTTGTTCCTATGCAACAAACACAATTCACTATATTCACATGCATGCTTTTCTTTTCAAATCCATTTAATGTGAATGAATGAAAGGAAAAAAGATGCATAAATCAATCAAACAAATGTTTTCTTATGAGAAACGAGGAATGCAATAACAATTTCCCTTAATAAAATGAAGAATGGAACTACAATTTTTCTACAAGAAATGAGGAATGAAATAACAGTTTCCTTTTCGAACACAAAATTGATCTCATGCAGAAATAAATACTTTGAATTTTTCTTTTTTTCCAATGATAATGAAAAACACTAATGAAACATTGATCAAATTACTTTTCAGAGGAAGAACATGAAAGGTTACTGGTCTCTAAGAGGTATGAGACATCTGAGAATACAACAAACATGTGGCTGAGACTGAAAGCAATGAAAAATTATGATGGAATTTGGTTGGCTAAAGGGGTAATGCAGTCTTTAAGGGGAGACAGTGTGTTACAGAGCACCCCTGAGTGGGAGACAATGCACTGCAACACACTGTGTCTTGACCAACAGAGCATTGGGCGTAGCTAAGATTGAACCAGGATGCAATTTCATCATTCAAATGACTAATAACACAAACTAGATGTTATCGATGAAGATAAACAGAGGCAAAAACAGCAGGAATGATAGGATAATTCCTAGTGGAGTCGCCAATTTGTTATATAGAATTATGATCTATGGTTAAACCAAATTCCCTAAGTGTGGTGTTTATCACTTTGAACAATAGAGGACATAATAACTATTATTTTCTGTAAAAAAATTAGATACACAAAATGGGAAAGGAGCCTACTTGGGATTATTTCACTTCTCCTTCTCCTTCTGTCGTTTTTGTCGTCACTCTCAATCCAACTGAAGTATCTGGATCGATTCCTGCAAACGCAAAAAGAGAACAAAAAACAACATGCAATATAAATATATCTACTTATATTACTAAAATAAAACCGATTAGATTTGAAATACATACATCATTCAATAATACATTGCACAAGAAATATATACATATGTATGGGAAAATGAACAACAATATTTATTAAAGAGTAGAAGGGAAAGGTTACAACCAATGGATCGATTTGTTTTCAACCTGCTTGAGCTTCATTCCAGCCTCTTCACATACAACATTATCCCAGAAATATATCAATACTTTCACTCTTATAAAATGAGAATCCAACACCATAACTTTGAACAAAATTCTTCCTCCCTAGAACTAGGATGAGTGCTCAATTTATAGGGAAACTGATGGTAGTTTCTCAATGAATTAATTTCTAATAATAGGAAGGTAAAGTTTCCAAGTTCAGAGGTGTTATATGGAAACTTGGATTTGAGGTTTGACACATATGGACTCTTCTACAAGGAACTCGCCATGTGGATATTCTAGAAACAATCAGAATTTTGCTCCCAAGTGACCAAGGTACTCTTGAATGTGGGGAAGTGCACCCTTTCATGGAGGAATTTGCACTGCAACATAGTTAGTCCCTTTGCAGAGGAGCATTGGTGAGTCAGTGGGTCATATAACATATAATTCAAACCATGGAAATATCGCAATAGAAACCATGAATGAAATTTTGTTCACTTAGGGCACGTAGCAACTGAAATACAAGGGAATGATAGACCCTATTTCATTAGTCCTTGGCATGATGTCCAGTTTGACTAGGTCATGGGGAATAATCCCCAAATTTACCTATAATAGAATTGTTCAATTTTAACATTATGGAAGATAAATATTTGTTATTTGATGCACATTTAGGAGTTCCAACAACAAGATGACCCACTGAATGAAACAACCTAACCACTAAGACAAAGATTGAGGATCCTTGGGTAAATGGTATCATGATGATTACAATAGATTATAGCTAGTTATGTTGCACTTAATATTATTTTTATATGTAATTTTTATGATAATGGTCAAGAGATGGACTCTCTTATAACCATTGAGTGAGGTGTGAAAACCCTCATAAGCATTTAATAATAACATTAAATGTTTGTTGGTTTTGACCCTATAGGGTTTCCAAGGTATATCGGTGTCTAATTATGTAATTGTTCACTGTGTCATTTTCATGATGTTAATTTATTTCATGATGCAATATTTATATTATCAAAAATTTTATTTACTAATCTAGTTAAAATGACCATGGTATCGTTGCATAAATATATCAGGAAATTTAAGTTAGTAAGCTACAACACAGAGAGTTAATGGTTGTGTAACTCACTATTCTTTTTACTATATGTTTCTCTAGGTGATGATTATGGTTATTCTAATAGTTAATGAGGGAATATAGAAATTAATTTAGAAAGTTACACATTGGTAAATGTTGAAAATATTTCCTAACTCCATGCATTTTTCTATGAGGTTATAGGGGTATGTTACAGGAGTTTTCAAAAGCATATCCCCATTTATTGATCTTGAAATCATATCACTTTTATTATTGAAAAAATAATCTGAAAAAACTGAATCAACAACATCAAATTACTCATATGTATCTCTAATACATCTTTTAATTTCCTATAGACATTCAGAATAATGTATATCTCTCTTATGCCTTCGTGCATTATGGAGTTCAAAAACATATTGTAATAACAATACCTTTGACGCAAATATTCGATGCTCTGGAATGAACTTCAAAAATGTTAAACTCGATGATGGCCCCCATTCTACAGAAGTTGAATACTTATTTCCACATAGAAGTTTCATTCCATCAATGTTTTTGATACGAAATTGATGTTGGAAGCGAATTCCATTATGTTGTCCAATTCATTTCTCCTCACCATGCGATCCTTGAATAAACCTTCGTACCTCAAGATTTTCCTCCCACACATGAAAAGTAAGCTCTGGAATGTATGATTTCTTAATAAATTAAATTAATGATGGCGGGCTCCCAACACATTTCCTCCTCAATGTTACTGAAAAACGACTGAACATTGGATCAATATGGTAATGAGTATTCCTAACAAGAAGGGAACCAACCTTTATCCTTTTAAAAATTCCCAATTCAACAAGCATGTTTAGATACCCAAAAAGAATGTGATTTTTGTTTTACGGATTTTGTTGTCTAATTTTACATACATAACTTCAGGAAGAATACCAGACCAATGTGTAGCTACATCATGGATTATAGTTATGGTCAGATTTGCATCATTATGAATATTTAGAGTTGTGAAGAGTACGCTTGGAAACATCTTCTCATTAAATACCTTACAACCAGCTAAGTGAAACTGAATCAAATTTTCCTCCTGTAATTTTTTGGGCATGACGAAAAAATGTGGCAGAAGTGTTTTCCTTTGGTCAATACCATCAATTATCAAACCCCAAATATTTATTTAGATTATAATAACACTTATTTCGATGTTTATACAATTTTTGTCTTTCATTTGTTTTCTAATTGCGATGCCCTTGAAGTGCTTTGACAACTGAATATGCACATAAAATAAAATAACCATATGAATAAATACATTTTCATAGTTGATAACTATCCAATTTTTAAAAATAATGTTAAGAACACATACCTCTTTCTGCCCCTTGAAATTTATCTCATTTTTCTTTAAGAGAAGAACATTTACTGCAAACCCTCATCCTTGTCTTCTTAGGAATATGAACATTGTTGAATTTTTTCTTCCATACTCTTGCAAAATATGAATATGTAATAAAATTACCAACTCATTTAGCACTTTATTCATATTCTTTGTGTAAGTTCTAGATTTCGCATCTCCAAACATTATCTAGAATATGTATTGTGCCTTTATTTGGAATACACCCTCCATTCTTTGAAAATAATATTTCACCCATGACATAGCATTATTTGCTAATGGCCCAACCTCCCATTTATAATGTACTTCTGAATATTATGTGGGATCCTTTTCTAGTCTATCTTGGAATTTTGACAAACTATAATTACCAATTTAATGCAATATTTTGTAAGCCTTTCTATAGAGAAATATATTCCCAATATGATAATCATAACCTACAAGTGTGGATTTCATGCAACCCACTAAATATGAATTTTTCATTCTTTTATTGATTGAAAAATAACCTTTCCTTTTCTCCAAAGCATAGTTTAAATCCATATGTTTGAAGAAATCCTTTCTACAACATTCACTTGGATTCCTATGAACGAAAAATATTCTTCTTATGAGATATGTTGTCCTAACCCTTGTATAATTGGAATATTTTGGATTGATATGAAAAGTTCTACTCCTACTCCTAGTTACAATATTTGCTTGAAACAACTTCATCATTCCATTATCCTTTGTAGAAGAAGTTTCATCACCCTATCCCCACTATCATCGTTCTGAACATAGTTAAGAAATTCATCAACATCATTGCTTGGAAAATATTCATTACCATCCTCAATTGAGGACAAAATTTCACAAGAATCATCTGCGCTTTTGAAACCTTGACTCAAACAAAATTCTTCACCATCTTCATCCATGCTTTCAAAATCTTCCCTTGGAGGATTCAATTCTACATCACCATTAGTGCCTTTGAAACACTCACATATAGAAAATGCATTATTCAGAAATGTGACTCTAAAATTATCATTTGCAAGAAAATATTCATCCTCCCCTTATTTCATGGTACTTTCATAATCCTTAGGATTAGGCCTAAGTGGAAGCTTGAATCTCTATTCACTATAAATTCTTTATCCCAACCCTCCCCTTCCTCACTGGTGGTCTCATAATCCTTAAGATTAGGAATAAGTGGACGCTTTGAATATCTATTTATTGGAAATTATTCATCCCCCACTTCATCAATCGTGCTCTCATAATCCTTAGGATTAAGATGAAGTGAAAAATATGACTCTCGAAATTCTTAAGATGAAGTGGAAAAATTGACTCTCGAAATTATTCACCCCCCCCCCCCCCCCCCCTTCACTAGTGGTGCTATTATAATCCTTAGCATTAGGATGAAGTGGAAATTTTTACTCTCGAAATTAATCCCCCCCTTCAATAGTGGTGCTCGCATAATCCTTACGATCAGGAAAAAGTGGATATTTTGACTCTGGAAATTATTCATTCCCCTCTTCATCAGTGTTTCTTGCATAATCCTTAGGATTAGGATGAAGTGGATATTTTGACTTTGGAATTTAATCATTCCCCTCTTCATATGTGGCGCTCGCATAATTCTTAGGATTAGGATGAAGTGAATATTTTAACATTAGAAAATATTCATTCCCCCCTTCATCCATGGTGCTCGCATAATCCTTAGTATTAGGACGAAGTGGATATTTTGACTCTAGAAATTCTTCATCATGCTCTTCATCACTGGTTCTCTCATAATCCTTAGGATTAAGTCTAAGTTTACTGTCATTACTAGTGCTATCATCGCTGCAATAACTCACTCTCTATTTACAAAAATTCATTTTTGTTGCCCTTCATCAATGTTGTTCTCATCATCCTTAGGACTACGACCAAGTTGAGAATTTGAATATCTATTCATGGTAAACAAACTATTGTTATATTCATCAATCTAAATAGAGTTTTTGTGTGACGAGGATGTTGATGCCATAAAAAAGAAAAACTTCACTATCATAGGAACCCATTTATTTAAACAAGAAGATGTTGAATGATACAAATGAACTCTCTCTCAATAAAAATATATAGCTTAAAGACTGAAATTTTCCCTCTAAAATCAAACCCCCCCCCACCCCCACCCCCCCAAAAAAAAAAATTATCGCTAAAACTTTTCCCTCCAAAGTTCTCTCCCAAAATTTTTCGCTAAAAAAATTCCGTTTGAATTATTTCCCTTGAAAATATTCGTTTAAAATGTATTTCAAAACATTTTACTAACCTACTAATTTTTAAATATTTCACCCTAATTTCTATTCAAAATATACACAAAAATATTCCTTTCATGCATTCCTTCCAAACTAAAATAATTTTTTTTATTTATGTTTTATTTTTTGGTCAACATTGAATACAAGTTAATATAAACCGATAATATTAACTACATACTAATTTTCTTAATTTTAATTTTAATCCCACATTCGGGAAATGATAAAGTAATCACACAATCTTAATTATATAATAACAATCATTTTTTCTATTCCTCTCATCACATACTGTCTTTTGGGTTTTGTTGGTGCGATTTTGTGGAGTTGTTGTGTTTGCATTGGTAACACATTGAACAAGAGTTTTTTGCATTAGAAAGATTATTTTTCCTTCTATTTTGACGATTTAAAGAAGAATTTGCAGAAAATATATTCCTTTAATGGCTTTTATGTTCCAAAACTATTTTTTTTATGGATTTTATGTTCCAAAACCCTATTTATTTTTATATTTATAGCGAAGAAAATGGAAAAAAAAAACTCAAATTTGTAGGGTTTTTAGGACAAAAATTAGAATTTTTTTTCCTTTTTAGGCTTGCCAGGTTCCTCTGCGAAACAAAAAACCCAAAAACAAGCATGCACATTACAAAAAATTTCTATATTTATTTATTTTTTTTTTCTTAAAATTGTAAACAAACAAAATTTTAAATTTTTTTTTTCTTTTAAAAAATTAGTTTTTTTTTTTAATCGCATTTTGTATTCAATTTTATTTTTTTATTTAAACAGATTATATATTTTGTTTTGATAATATATAAATATATGTGTGTGAGTGTGTGTTTTTATTAATAAAAAAAAATAGTAAAATTTAAAATTTATTATAGGTTTTTTCTTTTATTAATATATATTTTTTAATTTTTATTTAATTACATTTTTTTTTTCTAGGAATGGACTGGAGGCGGGCCAGGTGGCCCTTTGGAGAACTACGTGGCTGGCCTCTAAGCCCTAACTAAGTGGAGGTCAATTCCAGGCGGAGGCTAATTTCGAGAATCTGCCTCCGCCCAACTAGGGTCCAAAGGCCAACCTAGCAGCGATCCATAGTGTCACTCAACCGTGTGGCACTGTGAACTGCAACCTAGTTGGCATCCGGCCCCTTGTTGGACAGAGGCATATTCTGGGTATCTACCTCCACCCAGCCAAAGGCCGAGAAGCATTTTGGTGTCAACGTTTTATTTCTATTTTTAATTTTAAAATAAAATGGTTTTAAAAATATTTTTATTTTCTATTTTTTTAAACAAATTAATAATTAATAATTTTAAAATTTTTTTTTTAATTTTTTTTAGATTGTTTAAAAAAAACATATTTATGAAAAATAGTTTAAAATAAAACTTGAATTTTTTAATTTGTTTTTTTAATTTTTTTTTAAAAAAACTTAATATTAGAAAATGTTTACAATTAATTTTGTTTATTTTTAAATTGTTTTGAAAAAAAAATTGATATATATATATATATATATATATATATATATATATATATATATATATATATATATATATATATATATCACAAAGATGCCATCAAAGAAGATTTATGTGAATGTTTCTAGACCACAGGTAGCAATTGAAAAATCTAAAGTTGCAACTCGATGTGATATGGATACTATCATACGCACTATGGATACTCATGGATGCACTAAGAATATTGATGGATTCACTATGGAAATTTTTGAACACACAAAAATTGAAAAAACATAATAAACGTCAAGCAGGTGGCCCCTCCAGTACAATCAATATTTTTTCTAAACAGAAGAACGCAGAGGAAATAAATAAAAAATATTTTCATGGTATGTTGAAGACAATGAAATCGATGATGGTATACATATTTATCTATTTTGTGTTATGGTTCACTTAGGTGAATCATATGAGGTGATGGGAAGAGTACGAGACATGTGTTTGGTGACAAATACAAACACTATTTATGTTCTTGCAAGAATGACTAATAAACGTGAAAAGTTTAGATATTATCTATCAAAGGTCAAGTATGAAAGAAATGAAACATATACAAATTTGCTTGTATAAATCACAAGAAACATTGCAAATTACATTGTAAGTATGCTTATTTACATTTGTGATATGCATTATTTTAAGGGCCATTCAATTTTGTATAAATTGTTGACCATTGACATATTTTATTTTGTTTGGAAGTATTTTGTTGAGCCTATTTCAAACATGATTGAGGGTATTTATTATATGAAGCCAAATGTTATGACTGTGATCAAGACTTTCCAGTGATAAAAATAAGAAGAAAGGAGAATTTGGCAAAGACCAATAGTTCATGATACTTGAGTAGCTCAAAGAGGGGATTAATGAAGACTCACTAAGGTGGGTCAATTTATTAAACCTAAACATGTTGCTTTTGAAGATGAAGAAGATGAATTTGAAAATTTTGTTAGCATTAGTGAGGAGGAGATTAGAACTATTGTGAAAAAAGGAGAAAAAAAAATGAAACAACAGAAATAAAATTGGCAAAATATGTCTCTCTTCTAGTTGATGATGAAGAGCTTACTGATAAAAAAAAAGAAAGATACGTTAACTGGTAAGAAGAAGAAATCAAATGTTGGTGAACCTGTAAAAGTCATGAGAAGCAATGAAGAACAAACTGAAATATCTAAAGGAAGTAAAAAAATCATAAAACTAGGAGTCGAGTTAGAGGATGACATTATTAAAAAACAAGAAAACAAAATGCCATTTGATTTGAGTTGAGGAAGAATAAATTAACTTGTGGTGGGAAAAAATTGAGCTTAATCACTAGTAGAAAATGATGAAATTAATGTCTAGGCGACTAAAAATGTTAGTCACCGCAATTATTTCAAGTGAAATACTACTAAATTTGAGAAATTTTAAGTGACCAAACTAAAAATGACTAACTTAAATGACTAATCTAGTCTAGGGATAAAATATACGACTAGATAATAAGTGATTAAACTAAAAGTGACTAACTTAAAAGACTAATTTACTCTAGGGATAAAATATACAACTACATAATAAATGAATAAAGTAAAAGTGACTAACTTAAATAACTAATTTAGTCTACGATTAAAATATATGACTAGATAATAAGTGAAAAAATTAATAATGATTAATTCAAATGAATATTATAGTCCAAGAATAAAAATATGACCAAATAATAAGTACAAAAAGTATATGAATTAGTAATTTATGTTAGTAATTTTTAATCATATCACTCCATAAATGAAAACTTGCAATTTTGATACTGAAGTGTTGCATTTCACTAAACAAGTCTCTAAATCGATCTGCAATGTTAAGATATAGAGACAAAGGGGTCTTTGAGTCCATCTACATTGTTAAAATTCCGAATACTTTTTTGTCTCTAAAATTTAACACTGTAGATGGATTCATCTATAATTAACATAAATATTTTATATATCATCTATCTACTTTACACTAATGCCTTCATTATAGTTTTAGTAAAGGTAATGTTTATATAGTCAAAATAATATGTATATCTATATTTCTTTGGCCATAAAGTTTAATCTTTAAACTTCATTTATTTATGTTAAAAGTGTGACTCTTGTTTTAGATCCAAGGTCAAATCTTCATATTTACATTTAATGAATAGATAAACATAAAATTTCATTTTTTAAGTTGATATTCATTCATATGGTGAAAAATATGTACAATCAAAAAAGAAAAAAGAAGGTGGTCTCACCCCGACTAGGTTTTTTGACTAGTGCTTTCAACAAGTGAAAAAAATACAAAAATGAGGCTAAGGAAAACATCCATAAATGAGAGGGTCAAAGACACCAAAATACATGTAATACATAAAAAACACATGAGAGCATACTAGTCATCCGATGTAATGGAAGTTGGGTTTTCTAGGGTTGTTCCTAGAGGGGGTGGTGGACAGAAGTTGTAATGGACATGCCCTTCAAAGAGTGTGAGCCAAGTGTCCAAATTTTCCACTTTTTCTATAAGGTGGTTTTGGCCTTTGTTAGTCATCAGTAATTTTTTCCTTCATATATGACTAAATGATTTCCCTATATTTCTAGAAACAAAGTTCATGAACATTGCGAGTTCTACAAATCTCACTGCCTTCATCATCCTTAAAGATAATTTCTCACTATTTCATCTCTCCATCATGTCTAGCTTTGCTTACCAGTACCAGAAAACCAATTAGTGGATTATCTCACTCCTTTTGTCTATATGCTTTCACCTTTGACCCAAGTCCTCTGTTTTGTTTTGCCTAAAAACCCCTCATTGCTACCTAAGCCCATAAATAAAACAGCTTTGTTGTGTCTCCCAAAATATTCTCAAACACTGATAGTCTCAAACTATCTCTGTATGCTATTCAAGATAAATGAAGTTCATTTGATTTTGGATCTTCAATACATTAGTTTATCATAAACTCTATCTTACACTTGATGATCCCAAATTTTAGGTCTCAGTCCAAAAACCAAGTCCAAGAAAGCCTCCACTAGGTCACCTAGGGTTTCACAAAGTAATAACGTGGATTTGGTGCCGTACAAACTCTGTTTTTTCTTGTATGAAGAAACTGCATTCAAAGAAGAATATGAAAGGTGATCTTGTCCAAAATAATCAAAAAGGTTATTCAAGGAAGGTTTTTGGCCTAAAGCATGAACCTTGCAAAGGGAAAGCTACCCTTTGCTCACATTTCTGCAAGAGGATCAAATGACCATCAGCCTGACATAAGGTAAGGTAATGAGAAAATCATCATAAGAAGACCATTCATAGAAAGAAGAAAGCAACAAGCATATGTTTGATGAGAATCGGGGTTTGTGACTGTTTTGACCAAGCAGGAATCAGTATTAGGGTTACAAGGGAAAATGCCGCCTCAACTCCTTCAAGGGAACATTAAAGACTTTTAGAAATGATGAATGAGTTTGACAAGTTTCAGAGAACTTAGAACACAACACTATTTACTTTTTCCTAAGCAGCCCTAAAACCTAGGAATTTGGGAGATGGACAAAAATGGTCACATGATAACAAAGAGCCTCCTTCATAACAGTAGATGGCTTCAAGGGGTTTTAAATTGTCCTCTAGGGTTGGGCAAAGAGACATTGACTCCACATCAACAAAGGGTTGAAAGAGCATAGAGTATTGGCACAAAAAGTATGAGGTTTCAAAAGGTAAAATCAGAGAACTAAAGGGATCAAAGGAGGCATACCTAAACACTAGTACCCCACTTCACCAAAGGGATAGAAAGGGCCAGAAATATCAGTCCAAGGTTTGAATTCTGAAAGGAACAGTCAGAGGCTTTTCCTAATAATCAAAGGAAGCAAGGCATGAGATAAAATTTCGCTAGAAAGTAGTTATGACAAGCATAGGCTCATAGTTGATAAAATGAAATGTCCAACTCCAAAATAGGAACCTGAAAGAATAGAAGTGGCCATCAAAATCAAAAAAATGGTTTAGAAAACTCATCTCCCTCACTGGACATACATCATTTTTGAACTGATCAAAGGAACAAACATGTAGCTAGTTCAAGAGTGGTAAAGCCTCCAAAGTGGTTTCTTTATCAAGGCATATTCTGCAAGAGATAGGTTAGTTATAAATGACACTTTTGTAGGACTGTCAAAATAGCTACCTATAGGAAGATTGATAAAGACAAACAAACAATTTTTTTTCACAATGATGGCACACATGAAGACTAAATGGAATATTGATGCTTGATGCTAGGGTTTTCATACTGAGATATTGTTCATTGTTTTAAAGAGAAAACCTGACAGAGTGACAGTCAAAGGAAAATATGGCAACCAATAAAAAATCTTCTATTTACAAGTGTTAAACATCATAAATAGGTTTCATTTTCCAAAGTGGTTTGAGGGCACCTGCCTGAACTTGATGAAAGTTTTGTGAGCACAAGGAAGACATCAAGAGGATTTCAGCAAAGAAGTGAACCATATTTTTGTCAAACTGCCACCTACAGGACCAAAAGGAGTCGAAAGACAGTGAGAAAAATAAAAAGAGAAATCAACATTAGGAAAGTAGGTCTTGGCATGATTTTTTTTTTCAAAAGGGATATAAAGCCTCCTTTCCCTTTCCCTCGACCTCATTTTCATTGAAAAAAAGGAGAAAAGGCCATTGAAAGCATGTTTTGACGGTTTTTGTGTAATTTTGAAGGAAAATTCTAAGCGCTGCACACCGAGGCCGATGCTACGCACCTGTCCATGGGAGTTACGCATATAGGAGGCAGTAACAGTGTTATTTAACACTCCGCTGTGCACCGGGAGGGTGGTACTACACACCTGTGTGAGCGCTACACACAGACACAGAACAACCCGACTGCTGCCACATTCACCTGGCGCTATGCTCTGACAAGCCCGTCAGACCCATTTCCATCCCAACTTGACCCGGCACTGCGCACAGCCCTCCCAGCCTGACTCGACCTGAACATGCAGTCAGGTTCTGCTACACACTTGGGTAGGCACTACGCACAGATAGAACTTGGCCCAATTTTCTCAAAAAGGGCCAAAAATTCGAGTTTTTACCTTCAAATCTCCTACAATTAGTCAAACAAGGTTGGTGGCTCTTTTCCTGACCATCCAAATATTCATTTTCATAAGCAAGAAGGTGTTTAGAGGCCTAATGTTACCAAACCCTAATCTCCATAAAAATCAATTTAATGACCTATTAGGGTATGGTTTGCAAAATTGAGAATTGTCATAGGGGTAAAGGTACTTAGTGCAAACAAACCTACCTCCCAAAGCTCTGAATTTGTCCTAGACATACTTCATTTCGCCCTCATTTGAAAACATTTTCCCTCACATCACTCATTTTCCCTCTCTAGACCTAAAGGCTCCCAAACAAGTTAAAACCTTTGTTCTAGGCTAGTCACCATGTCTAAAGAAGAAATTCATACCAGCAGTGATGAAGACCAAAGGCCTATCAAGCCAAAGCATAAGGGAGGAAGGGTTAGTAGGTTTGATCCCATAGAAAACATTCAAATTACTTCCTCTCCCATGATCCTAGCATGTTTTCAAGATGTTGGGTGTTATCCGTTTTGTGAGAAGGTTAAACAAGTCCAAAGCCACTCAAACTTGACTAGGCTATTCATCCTCAGATTACAAAACTAGAAAGTCGACCTTGCAAGAGTGAATTTTTAAGTCTCATCTAAATCCGTTGCTAAAGCCATAGGAATACCAGATATTGGTGAGATATGGTTTAAACAAAAGAAATTGGACTTGAGCTATTATGAGCCCTACCTCAAACCTAGATATTAACAAGGCTGCAAGGTTATCATCCCTTTTTCCCACCTGCTAGAGAGGTATACCCTATTGATGAGGCAAATTATCAAGTATTTCAACTATGAGGGGAGGTACTCGAGGGTTTATTCTTATCACATAAGGATTCTGATGCACTTCACCAGTGTTAAATTGTTGAACCTACCATACTATCTATACTGGAGCATTGACAAAATGGCTTCAGTGGTCAAGAAGAGGAGTTATGCCCACCAAATGCAGAGCCTTTTTCACCACTCCTTGGTCAAGATGATTTTTTTACACCAACTTGAGCAAGGAATCCCTTGGGAAGTTTTTATCTCACATTATGTGTTTACAAATCCCAAAGCCTCCATTAAGAAAAAATTACCTTCCACTTCACACCCACCTACCTCCACTCCTCCACCATCTCCACATATGCCTTCTCCACAAGGAAACTCACCTCCCATCTCTTCACCTAATGCATCAAATGAATATGGTGGCAGTAGCAATGAGGATCAAATAGATGACAATGGAGATAAAAAGGACAGTGAGGTAGAAACAGAGGTAGGTGAAGAAAACAATGAAGAGGACAGTAGTGCTAAAGAAAAATACGATGATAGCAAAAATAATGAGAAAGAAGATGATGAGGAAAGTGAAGAAGACAGTGGGGCAGAAAAAGAGCCTAATAATGAAGAATAAGATGATGATGACATGGAGGAGGAGGATGAACATGGAATCCATGAAGGGAAAAAGAATGATGAATTTGAGCAAAACAATGATAGTGATGACACCCATAAAAAAATCTCAGATGCAAAGAAGAGTGTTGATGATGAACAATATGAATACCAAGGAGATTATGGTGAAAACAATGAAGAGGACAATCAGCAAGAGAGTGCATAAGATAGCCAAGAGGAAGATGGGTTTGAGCATGACAATGAGCCCAATCATAGTGAAAAAAGTGCTGAAATGAATGAAGGAAATGAAAATGAAGAGATAGAGGGAGAGGATGAAGAAATTTAAGACCAAGAAAAGACAACTGATGAGGCTAAAATAGAGTTTGAAGATGAAGGTAGTGACCACAGCAGTGGCACAAAGGAGACAGTCAGTGATGAGCAAGAAAATAGTCATGATAGTCATGACAGTTGTTGTTTGGGTTTCAAAATGTCACTCATTACCATACATTTTTCACCTATGCTTCCATTTTATCACCCATTATTCACCACCATGTCACTTAATTTTCCCTATTATTCACCATTAATGGGTCTAATTTATATTTTCCAAATGTTATTTATTTTTAAGCATTTTTGAGAGAAATTCTTGATTAAATATTAGAAAATAATATATTTTACATTATATATGGAAAGTGGGTTGTTTTTGTGACATGTGTAGGTGCCAAGGAAGCTTCCAAGACACCTTTATGTGGCCTTGAAGGATAAAATTCGAATTTGAGAAGATAAACCTCATGGAGAAGATTATGATCTCATGGAGAAGATCAAGGACAAAAGGGGTTATGTGTCTAGATGGTTGAGAGATGTATGGAACTAAAAGAGAGATTAGTGGATGATCATTATGAGTTTTTTACTCATCCCATTGTATAAATAGGAGTAAAATCTCCTCCATTTGTAATGTTGAAGATTTTGTAATATTGTAATCTTGAAGTTTTGTAATCTTAGAATTTTGGAGTATGTAACCATAGAAGCTTAGAGTTGGTTTGTAATGGAGATTTTCAAATAAAGGATTCAAACTTCGATTTTGCCTCTACATATGAGTCTCTATTGAAGTGGTGTGCTTGTGGAGTTATGGAGGGCCCCCATGGCCTCACTTGCATGCTTATTTGCTTATTTTAGGTATAGTTTATTTTATGTTTTTGTTTGATTTCAGTTTTTAAATTTTGTTAAATGTTCTAATATTGGAAGGATCTTATTTGCAAGTGTTTTTGTAAGGAAACCATAAGATCTCATACAATTATTAGATTTAGGTTTATTTCATTTCAGTTTTTAAGCTTTGTTAAATGTTCTAATATTGGAAGAGTCTTATTTGAAAAGTGTTCTTGTAAGAGAACTGTAAGACCTCATACAATTAATAGATCTAGGTTTATTTCATTTCAGCTTTTAAGTTCTTATTAGATGTTCTAATGTTGGAAGAGATCTTGTAGAATATGTTCTTGTAAGAGAACCATAGATCTCAAACAATTATTATAGCTAGGTTTGTTTAGTTATTGAAAGAGATCTTAATGAATATGTTCTTGTAAGGGGACTTTAAGATCTTGGACAAATTAGGAATCTTTCTAGATCTATATATTTTAGATAAGCACTTCTAAGTTTACCTTCTCGGGTTGACATTAAATTAAACTCTGATTGACATCATCAATTGGAACGAAACATTTTGGCGCCGTTGTCGGGGAAGTGCAGCTAGAAGGATTTAGTAATTATTTTATGCATTTGTTTTTAATGGGCTAATTCGTGGAACTTGGTGACAGTAGGTTCATAAAGGATTTCAAAGTTTCGAGCATTTTTATTTTCGCACATAGTTAATTTAAATTCAGTTTTTATTTTAAACCCCCCCATTTCTCACTAATCCATCTACAGATGAGGAATTTGACAATGTTGAACAGGTACTTCTTGGAGAGCAAGGACAATCACCTTGAGCCAACTCTAAGACAGGTTACTCACATACTTGTAAAACACAACATAAAATTTTTTAAATCTTGAGGTGAGCATGTTCGAACTTTTAATCCGTAGATGGCTTCACTGGAAGCATTATTTTACTTAGGAAATAAATAAATCTTTCAAACAAGATAGGTAGAATAGATTAGAAAAATAAAAATGAGATCTCATTAGAAGTCATTAGAATTTGTTAGAAGTCATTCTCGTTAGAATTTTCTTTTAGTCTTATTTTATATCATCATGAATAAATGAATAAATTCGCATTTCTATGTCTTGTTTCTGTATCACGGGTGAGCCAGGAGCCTGATTATCGGAAATCTTTCTCTTCCGAGAGTCTAAACACCCCCGCGACATTGTAGAAAGAGTGTATATAATGCGAGGTTTGATCATAGATCTTGATTGATTTTATTATCCATCCACGCTAACCTGCATAAATAAAAATAAATCAAGAGATTAGTATGCTCTCTTCCTGCGCTTTGTGCGATCAAGAAGATCAGAAAATCTATCGATTTATTCAAGTAAAAAAACTCTTGCTGGAAAATTAATCTGCAATGCAATAATAAAGAATTTTGTGAAAAAAAATATATATATATCTTAAATTTTTTTTAGATAAAATTTAGTTTTCTTCTAACTTTAGATTTAAAAAAAAAAAAAAAAAAAAAATCCCATATAATAATAATATATATCCTATATATATATTATTATTTAAAAAAAAATCATTTTAAAAAATAGTTTTTAGATAGGTTAGATTTCATTTTTTTTTTTAGATTTAAAAAATAAATTAATAAAAATTTTTCACAATAAACTAATCATTAAAAAAAAAAAAAAAAAACAAACAGACAAAACAAAACAATTAAAAATTGTAATAGAAACAACAAAAAATAATAAAACACAACAAAATTAAATTTTAAACAATGCACATCAAAACAATAAAACTTCACCCAAAAGAAAAAGAAAAAGCGCCTGCTGAAGCTCCTATTATAAGTTGCCTCGTTCTCACATGAAGTCCTCAAACGCATGTATCCCCACCATTTGTTGTTGCAGAAGCAATGAAAGTTGTGTTGGAATTGGTTGTTTGCATTACTGAAGACATTACCCAGCATGATATGACAACTTTAAACAAAAAATCTAAGACTCAACTTATTGGTCCAAATTGTCCCTGAATTATTAAGCCTAGCCAGTGCAAAAATTGGTATCATGCCCGGATATATCCACAAGGCTGGCCGTGTTGGGATTGTATCCAGATCTGGCACTTTTACATATAAAGCAACCGTTGTTTTCCTCAGAAAATCAACATGTATGGAAATTAGGGAAGATCCTCAGACAGAAGGTAGTGTTCTGATAAGAGAAATTGGAGAAACCGCAGAGGAGGATGCTGCTGCATTTTAGGAAAGCGGAACACAATAACTTATTGTTTCATTCATTGTTGGACTTACAGCACCACCTGGCCATCGCATGGGTCACACCTGAGAAAGAAAGGTACAGCCCAAGATAAAATTTGGAACTCAATAGAAACAGGAGTCACAGTTGTTGAATCATCAACAAAAATCGGCACAACTATTCTTCCAACAAAACCGTCCTATCTTGCCTCAACGAAAAAAACCTCTAAATCTGGCTACTTCACATATTTTTCCTTTTTGTGCCTTCTGTTTTGCGTTCTTTAGTTTTAATTTGTTTTGTATTTATTTTTGTTATATTTTTGTATATATTTAGTATTAATTTGTTAAGATTTAATTATATATTTTTAGTTAATGTTTGTTATGTAATTACAATTATATTAATATATTAATGTAATTGTAATTTGTTACTATTATATTTTTAATTGTAATTCGTTGTATATGTTTGTTATTTAATGTTTGTTATATTATTTAATTTTTATGTTTGTTATATTTGTATTAATATATTAATATATTAATTGTATTAACATATTAATATATTTATATAATTGTATTAATTGTTATAGTTGTAGTTTGTTATTATTTGTTATATTTAATTGTAATTTGTTATATATAATTGTTGTTATGTTTGTTATGATTGTATTAATATATTGTTTTATATTAGATATGATTGTCATGTTATGATTTAAAAAAAAAAATAAAAAATTGCTATGTGTTTTGTGATTGTTTTGAAGCATTTAAAGGGTGAATGTGAAGGATATTGGCATAAAAAAATTTGGTGATATGCAAATTGAGAGAATAATGGAACTGGATGAAATTGCAACAGTTGGTACAAGGGCAAAATTAAAAAAAAACAAACACACTTTTCACAAAATTCACGCAGGTTTGAAAATAAATAATGGAACACTTGGAAACAAATTTCGAGGATCGATTTATAAAACATTTGGAGGATTCTATGAATGATGATTATCTTGTTTTGATAGCTTCAAGTTGGAATTAAACTCATAATATTTTCTGTTGAATGCTTTTATGTGACATACTAATCTGCAGGACACAATAGAGCTTTCTAATGCCAATCTTTTTGCCGAGCACATTTCATGAGTTATCTGACACAAATAGGGAGTATTACTTTTCATGGTTATTTTTAAGAATGGATTGATATTAATATCATGATTAAGTCAATTTCAACATTTTGATTGTCCTTAATATGTTTTATTTGGTACGAAATTTTTGCATAAGAATCAAGAAGGAAATGGCCATTTCTTCTAGAGCACACTTATGTTTTCTTTTTGCCAAGTTTTTTTTTACAGGTTACAGGATAATCAAGTGATCATTAAGGAGATTACATTGTGACGACAAATGGTCTTCAAAAGACTAAATTCATGAAAATTTCTAAAGATAAATCCATGTCCACGACCACTACCTTGCACCTCCCTTTCTGAAAAATATTTTGAATTCCACCAAATGTAAATCCATAAAGCCTCCCATTTCAGTGTCCATTTTTCACAGCAAGAGTTCTTGTTCATTCACCATGCATTTCCTTTCATCTATTCCTAACCCATCAATAAAAACCATTTTCATTTCCCTTTTCCTACCATTTTTCATTTCCGCTAAATAAAACCCTACTTCTATGTATATCATTGAGTCAAAGTCCTAGAGTCTAATTATCTTTGTAAAAACACCTAGAGGCTTGCATGCCTTAATGGCAAGTACTCTTGCCAATGAACAATGGGAGTACATTAATATCCCTTGTTCGTTGGATATTGTAGGTGACTCGACCACAAAAAACTTATTCGTACCTACAAAGATGTGTTAGGCATCTTGACTCCCATTGGAATCAATGGTAGGAGCTCTCGTGTTGGCTAGTGGCATTCATTAATGGCCACTAAGTCAACAACTTCTTACTATGTTCGACACCAACAAATTTAATCACTTAGTAAGATTTGTGCCATTGACCGTTGAAGACTTGAAGACCCATATTTTGTAGCAGATGAAGCAAATTTCCATTCATTTCTTTTTCAACTTGTCATGACTTGAGGACAAGTCAATAAATAAGGTTGGGGGGAGGAAAATGTAACATGTATATTTTGTATACCTTCCAAGCCTTATAGATTTTCAGCCATATTCAGCAGACTCATCAGATTCATTAGACTATCTAGCAGCAGATACGACAATACAGATCCATCTTTCATCCACAACTTGCATAAGAAGCTTCAGATCAGAATTGCAGCAACTAAACATGCATGATTCATCCACTACTGTAGGTAAGTGAGGTATGATGTTTTCTAACCTTTAATCTTGAAATTCTTTTTAGATGCTAAAATGATGATATTTGGAAAATATTCCACTATTTCATTATTCCCTTTCTCATTAAAAAATTGCCAAAAACCATCAGTTGGGGAGGGGGGAATTTCACACTTCACACTTCATTTTTTTTCCCTCATTCATATTACATCTTAACCCACATAGTTTTCCCACAATAAAACTACTACAAAATGATGAGCATATTAAATGACTTCTTAAATATGATGAGCATATTAAATGACTTCTTAAAATGATCGATCTCAACAAAGTAAATAATGATTGTAAACACAAGAACCAGTCATTAAAAAGAGATCTCAACAAAGTAAATAATGATTGTAACACAAGAACCAATCATTAAAAGATGAAAATGCTTTGCAAAAATAAAAGTTATCCAAAAAAGTGCAAAGTTAAAAAGAAGTCCATGATTGAAAGATGTTTGTTACACAAGAACCAAACATCTTGTAAAAGGAAGCTCATCTAAGAATTAAATCAAATAAGTCATTGTAGTAGCTTGCATGAGGACATGCAAGAGCTTCAGTTGGGGAGTATGTTTGGGTTTCAAAATGTCACTCATTACCATACATTTTTCACATATGCTTCCATTATATCACCCATTATTCACCACCATGTCACTTCATTTTCCCTATTATTCACCATTAATGGGTCTAATTTATATTTTCCAAATATTATTTATTTTTAAGCATTTTTAAGAGAAATTCTTGATTAAATATTAGAAAATAATATATTTTACATTATATATGGAAAGTGGGTTGTTTTGTGACATGTGTAGGTGCCAAGGAAGCTTCCAAGACACCTTTATGTGGCCTTGAATGATCAAATTCGAATTTGAAGAGATAAACCTCATGGAGAAGATCAAGGACAAAAGGGGGTTATGTGTCTAGATGGTTGAGATATGTATGGAACTAAAGAGAGATTAGTGGATGATCATTATGAGTTTTTTACTCATCCCAATGTATAAATAGGAGTACAATCTCCTCCATTTGTAATCTTGAAGTTTTGGAATCTTGAAGTTTTGTAATCTTAGAATTTTGGAGTATGTAATCTTAGAAGCTTAGAGTTGTAACCTTTGAGTTGGTTTGTAATGGAGATTTTGAAATAAAGATTCATACTTCGATTTTGCCTCTACATCTGAGTCTTTATTGAAGTGGTGTGCTTGTGGAGTTATGGAGGGCCCCCATGGCCTCACTTGCATGCTTATTTGCTTATTTTAGGTATAATTTATTTTATGTTTTTGTTTGATTTCAGTTTTTAAATTTTGTTAAATGTTCTAATATTGGAAGGATCTTATTTGAAAGTGTTTTTGTAAGGAAACCATAAGATCTCATACAATTATTAGATTTAGGTTTATTTCATTTCAGTTTTTAAGCTTTGTTAAATGTTCTAATATTGGAAGAGTCTTATTTGAAAAGTGTTCTTGTAAGAGAACTGTAAGACCTCATACAAGTATTAGATCTAGGTTTATTTCATTTCAGCTTTTAAGTTCTTATTAGATGTTCTAATGTTGGAAGAGATCTTGTATAATATGTTCTTGTAAGAGAACCATAGATCTCAAACAATTATTAGAGCTAGGTTTGTTTAGTTATTGAAAGAGATCTTAATGAATATGTTCTTGTAAGGGGACTTTAAGATCTTGGACAAATTAGGAATCTTTCTAGATCTATATATTTTAGATAAGCACTTCTAATTTTACCTTCCCGGGTTGACATTAAATTAAACTCTAATTGACATCATCAATTGGAACTAAACAGCTGTCATGACTGTCATGAAAATAATCAGCCTCCGAATGACCAAGGAACTCAAAGTGACAATGCTGAAAGTGACAGAGAAGAAGACCTTAGTCAAGGACAGAGCCAACATGAGGCAAGTGAGGATGGTAGTGGTTAGTTTGAGAGCCAAGATGACAGTGAAGAAAATAGAGAGGAAAGAAATGATGATGATGAGGCTAAAGGTCAAGAAATCAGTGACCCAATGGAGCATGACGTCACTCATGGAACCCATGACAACGATGAAAAGGTTTGTGAGTTCATCAAGGATCAAGGTACCCTCATCATTCCTCTCACTTGCACCTACCACAAAGGCAAAGGAGATGTGTTTACTTCCTCAAAAAGGCAAAGGGCCATCTGTCCTCCAGCTATCAAGAACAAAGACAAAGGCAAGGAAAATATGGACAAAGGTGAGAAATAGGTAAAGGTAAGGAGAAGCAAAAGGATCAAGAGGACTTCTCAAGGGCCTTAATTCATTGATCTAGATAGTGACAATGAGGAAAAGAAGATGAACACAAGATTGCTTCTCTTGGAGAAAGATGCACAACTTCAGGAGTGGGAAAGAGAATTTGAGATGGCACAATGTTTCATCCACCATTACAAATAGGAGCATAAGAATTTCAAGGAGGTAAAGGGATGCCTTTCGCAAGAAAAGAAAATGACCAAGCGTTACGCAAGGAAAAACATGCTTGCTTGTGTCAAACTGAAAAAGGCCCTCATGGAGCTAGAAGACCTAAAAAGAGAAAATGTATAATAAATCCTTGTAATATTGGCTGAGGCTTCTCAATATGTGTCCAAGACCTCCTGAGGGACTTCTCCACAAATTTTGAGGCAAATTGGACAAATTTTTGTTTTTTCCAAATTTTGACCCCTCTGTGGGCAACACCCTAGCCGATACACACAAATTTTGTGCATCCTAAGCTAAAAATGTTTCCATTTTTGGATTTCTCACATCACCAGTAGTCTTCTCACCAATTTTCAGGTCATTTGGTGCATTTTTACTACCTCAAAAGATCAAAAAACATCAAAACTTTGACCTTTCTGCCTCATTTTAAGACTAGGCGTTGTGCATAGAGCAGTGTTGGGAGATTTCATTTTTGAACTGGTAAATTGAATCCGCTTAGCACAACTCAAGAGTTTCTAGAAATTAGACTCATTATGCTTTCCAACGAGCCATCGCAGAGCCAAATCTGATGTCGGGAAGGGGTCTAAAACTCAGCCGCAAGAGACTCTATTTTCTGCTGAAGTGGCGCTACGCATAGAGGCTGCCTAGTGCGTTTTGGACCAAAAGTCAACAAAACACACTCATTTATTATAAATAGATATTTTTGATTTTTTGACGAAAATTAAGCTAGAATTAGGTGCAAATAGTTGTTTTATAATTTATTTTTTGAGATATTATGTGCCTTGGGCCTTGCATGGTCTCTTGGCCATAAATGATATTTATGGCTATATTTGAAATTTTCCTACCACATTTAGGGTTTTAGTCCTAATTTTCTCCATAAATAGAGCATTATTCCCCTATGTATTTTGTTGGCATTTGATGAGCTTGAAGAGCAATATACATGGTTTCATGAGCTTGGAGAAGAAATTCGTTTTGTGAAGTGGATGAATGGCTTCTTTGGCTTGATGATGGAGAAGCTTGTTTGTAGGATTCCATAGCTTGGTGAATGGTGATGTCTTCCTTATTTGTCTATTGTTTCCTTTGTTATCATTATGTTTCATGTTTCTTGGCTGCTATTAAATAGAAAAGTATAGGTTGAGACATCTTCTTTGAGGCACCTCAGTCCTCTTGTTTGTTATAGCTTTGATGTTTTCTCTTTTGGCCATCTTAAGGAATTCTTGACTGCTCCTTAGGTCCACAATTCTTTTTTTTTGTTTCATGTATGGTTAGTATGCTAGCTTACAAGTATGATTCACGGTATGCCCTGCTTATTTGAAGTTTTCAAAACCCTATCTTGAAGCCTTTCTGTGAAATATTGATTGTTAGGTTAAGTCAAAGAGGTCTCATTCGATCTTGCCCCTTTTCCATTCTTAAAAAATTGTTTCAGAGTTACCAATAACTTGATATATGCTGTTTAGGAGTTCCCTCTCCATAAATTGAGTTATTTGTATTTTCTTATGTGTTTTCCCAAAATTTAAAGGTGAATTTCTAAAGTTAGAAGCTCTTATGCTTTCTATGTTTCACTGGAATGTTTCTCTTGGATGTTTATTAGTTTAGAGTATTTCTTATTGAGCTTAATGGTTTTCCCTACCTCATGAATTGTAACATTTAAACTATATATGTTTAATACCTCTTAGTATTTCCCAAACTTAATGTTCACTACACCTCATACATCAACTTAAGGATCCATTAACCTTGCTAAATCGACCCTACAACACACTCTGTTTCATCATTTAGACACTCTTGAATTTCACTTAACTCCACAGCCCAATAGCTTTGACCAACTCTCACTCCACTTATTCCATTTGACCACCTTACCCAACCAAAATAATCAACAAACCCTACACCTAATAACTAGCCTAAAATCAAAACCCTAGAGAAAAATGCACACATCCTTTTCACCCCATAGAGAGATCCCTCTCTGAGTCTAGGAAGGCTAGGTCCTCAGACTCTAAAGCTTGGTTCCATGTTCCCCTGTCATTTTTTCTGTCGATCTACCAAATCAAGGGACCCTAACATTCTAGTGATCACGGTGGGACTTTCTAAGTTAGTGGAAATTTAAGTATTCCTTAGAACTCCAGAATCCCTTGAAAAAGAGTATCCAATGATCATTTTGCCACCTCATCACCACCCTAACATTTTGGCGATCACGGTGGGACCTTCTGTGTATATAGTTTTCTGAATACCTCTTAAAACTATTTAGACCCTCAATTTGACTTAGAAAATCTAGTGAATCTACCACCTCATCGCCACACTAACATTCTGGCAATTATGGTAGGACATTCTTAATATATAGTTGCCTAGAGAACTCCTATAGACTCATTTAAACTTTCTGTTGAGCTTGGAAAATTGACTGATAGTATCTAGTGGCTTGTCTAATACCCCATCACCACACTAGTATAATGGTGGTCACGATGGACCTTCTGAGTTAGTGACAAAATAAGTAACCCTTAGGACTTCATATACCCTCATCAAATCATTAAGAACACACACTATCAGCCAAAGAGTAGACTCTATTTGTTTTATCATCCCGGAAAAGTGATGACTCAGTTATAGGACACTCTCACAAACTATAAGAGACTCAGAAAAGCCCAAATTTCCTTTATATTTGTTTCTTGTCAGTTATTGGTGGTGGACCATAAACTTACATCCTTAAAATAGCAAAAAACATACACCTGGAAACTCCACTAGTGTCCAGTATGCCTATTACTTCATTAGCACTCATTTGACTTCCTAGATTTGTTTCACACCAACCCTAAGAATCTTATGAACCCATTCATATAATTTAATAAGTACCCAACATTAAGAGAGGACAACCTTAAGAAATAGAACTAAAACTTTTATCCTCTCTGAATTTTGAAATTTGAAATCTGGCTTCACATAGGATCAGTACCAGATCTCATCTGGACCCAAATCCTCCCAACATAGTTGATGACCCAGATAATATTTTGTGGCAAACTTCTAGATATGAAATCTTGACCACTGTTAGGACCATCCATAGAACAAGCTTTGTATCTGAAAACCTTACAGCTTTGCAAGATCCCCAGTTTGACTTGCACCATACAAGGAACCTCTTTAGAAACAGGTCTCAAACTAATATTGACCAAACTGACCTTGAACCCTTAGATTTGCACCAGAGTTTGAGTAGAGAAGCCTCTCCTTCCACACCACCTAAATTTCAGCTTCTCCATCACTTCAACTCTTTCCACACTAAGTCTGCTCAAAATTGATTTTTTGGTCCAAGTACTTCCACCACACCCATCCATACCACCACTGTGAAAACTACTCCACTTCATCATACACCCCATATCACAAAACCACCTCTTATAAATCCTACCTTAGCTCCCATCATGCTAGCTTGGTATGCACCTTTGGCCTTACCTCAACCTCTATAACCTTTTCCAAATGACTATCAGTTTAAGATCCCTCATTTCACATGGGTTGAATACATCACTTCCTAACAGCATGTAGATAGAATCAATGATGATTTTGATTACATGGAGATAGAGGAAGAAACCATTAAGATGAGAATATTTGCACAAAGCCTATGAGGAGAGGCAAAAAAATAGTTCAAATAATTAATTCCTAATTCAATACATGACCTTCCTTGCCTCTACCAAACCTTTATAACAAATGGGAAATCAAGAAAAACCCCCTCCAAATCCTCTCTGAATAAAAAACTATTAAAATGAATGTAGGAGAAAGTGTGCAAGAGTATTGCACTAGGTTCAACAGTGTGTATAATTCTCTCCCTCCTCACATGAAACCTTCACAGGGCCTAGCACTATTAAAATTTCCTGAAGGTTTTGACCCTGACATGACTTGCCAATTGAGAGAAAGAGACCATGAAACTTTAGAAGAAATATAAAAAGTAGCAATTAGTGCAGAGGTAAACTTAATTGAAAAGAGAGCTAGGTTGAAATCAGAAAGGAGAGTAACCTACAAAGATGAAACCATGCCCTCAACCTCCTCCTCTGATTTTAAATTAGACAGCCTAATGAGTACTATGGAGAGAATGATAGAGAAGATAAACTTAAATGAAAGGACATCTCCTAGGGACAATCAAAACAATTCCCAAAACTGAAACATAACTCAAAACTTTAGAAGAGATACTCCCCAAATCAAACAAAGGGAAAATGACCAACAAATCAGACCACCCTTTCAACAAAACTATGTAGATGAAGAAGGAGAAATTATAGAACCTAAATAGAACAATGTAAACCTAATAAGCTCTGATAATGAAAATTAATATTTTCTCACGGAAGAAGAAAAAGGTCTTTTTTATTTTGATCAAATTCAAACAGATGGTGTAAACTCTAAAGATTACCAATCAAGGCTAGAAAATGCCGTTATGGAAGTCCATAGGCAATATGACCTCGGGAATAAAAGAAACCAAGAAACCTCTAAGAAACACCCAATTGATACTGCTGCTAAGAAAACTCTAGAAAACATTCTTAAGGGAACATTAGGCAATAGAAATAGCATAAATAAGAAAAATGACCCAAACAAAGCAAAAATCAACCAGCAAAGTAGTGACACAAGCTTCCGTAGTACCTCTACTAGTGGCACTAAAAAATTTCTGTTATCTAAAACCAATGATCAAAATCAGCAAATCAAACTTATCGATAACGTTATGGCAGACAAACTGATGCAAGCATGCCTAAGACCCAAGTCTCTTTTAGCTTTGAAGGAGATATTTCTAAAATTAATATAACCATGCCTTTGACCGAACTAGTAACCCAAGGAGTGTATAAATCCCAAGTGTTGAAGGTCTTAAACTTAGGAAATGATACTAACACACTAAATTTAACTGATGATGGTCCTGAATTGTTATTTGGACCTAAGGTTGAAGGAAAGTATCAAGAAGTCGTTGTCGCTCCTGTCTATATCAATTTAAACATACACAAAAAAATATTACACAATACTATGCTAGACTCCAGAGTCTCACACAACTTCATGCCTAAAGTTGTGATGGAGAGCTTAGGCCTGGAAATCACTAAACCCTACAAAAACTTGTACTCATTTGATTCAAGTAGAGTTAAGTGTTTGGGCCTAATCAAATATCTTTGTTTTCATTTAGTACAAATTCCCACTAAAATTCTTGTCATGGACATAGTAGTGGCAGACATTCCCCCTATGTATGGCATGCTTTTGTCTAGATCTTGGGGAGCCAAACTTCAGGGAAACCTTCAACTAGATATTTCCTATGTTACTATCCCTTTTTTCAACCAGACAAGAAAACGTCACTGAGAGTCACACATGAATTATACAATGATTAACTTGGATAGGCCAAACAACACCCCTGTCTATTCTATTCATTCAAACTTGGATTCATTCATCTTGTATAATGAAAATGAAATTAATGAACAAGTGAGTGAAAATAACAAAGATATAGTGCCACTAGAACAACCAAGCATACTCTCAACTGAAGAACATTTCATCCCAAAGTCTAGCAGCATCGAACAACAATAATGTGGTGAAATAGAAAAACCATGTAACATGACCTTTAATGGATATTGTAGCAAGGTTGGATCAGGGGCTAGTGTCTAGATACATAACACTAATGAGGGCCATTCTTAAAAACTAGACTTTCAGTGTACTAATAACATTGTAGAGTATTAGGCTCTCCTCCTTATCCTACACCTGCTCAAAGACTTAGGAGCTAAGAAAATATCCACTCAAGGAGATTCCGAAATAATCATTAAACAAATCAAAGGTGAGTATTCAGCTAAGAATCCAAGATTAAGAGAGTACAGAAATGAAGCTTTGGATATCCTCAAAACCTTTGAGAAATATGAACTAGTCTACATTCCTAGAGCTCAAAATAGTCTTGCAAACAAGCTTGCCTTTGCTACTAGCAACTGTCAGATACCACTTGCAAGTGAACAATACACTGTCAAATTCAAACACCAACCTACAGTTCCTGATAAAACTGACCATTGGCAAGTGTTTGAGGGTGATGAATAAATTGATGATTTTTTTGCAATCTAGGAATGAATTTACATTGAAAAAACTAAGTCTAGGGCATAAGGAAGATGTTTCTACAAAAGAAAATATCTCAGAAATAGAGCTGCCACCTTTTGCTGATATAAACCTACTTACACCTGTTCATTAGGCAGAAGTGTTTGAGGATCCAGACCGAAGGGAACTTGAGGTTTTAGATTGCAATGATGATACCTTACCAACAGGACTAACACCATTAGAAGAAATTTTTGACTTTAATGATGTAGCTAAGAAACCAAAAATAGAACCCATAGAAAATGATGTAGAGGAATGTAACATTGGGTGCCTAAAGGAAGAAAAAATGATCAAACTCTCCAGAACTCTTCCTCCCCACATAAAACAAATATATATTGAAATTTTCAAATAATTTAGAGATGTTTTTGCATGGGGATATGAGGATTTAAATCATATGACACAAGCATTATTCAACATAAAATTCCTCTTAAATAAAATCAGAAACCATTCACACAAAAATTGAGAAGAATCAACCTTGTTCTATTACCTTTAGTTGAGAAGAAAATCAGAAATATGTATGATGATGGTATCATAGTTTCCCTTAGATACTTAGAGCGGGCTTCAAACATTGTATCCGTTAGGAAGAAGACCGGGGAGGTTAGGGTTTGCATTGACTTTAGAAATCTGAACAAAGCCTCCTTATAGGATAACTACCTGTTTCCTAAGATGGATCACATTCTTCAAAGGGTGGTTGGTTCTAACGAGATCTCCTTACTTGATGTTTTTTCCGACTACAACCAAGTATTAGTGTTCCCAAGTGATCAACACAAAACTGCTTTCACTACCTCTTGGGGTACATTCATGTATGTTAAAATGCCATTCCAATTAATGAATGCAGGGACCACTTTCCAAAGGGCCATGAATATATATTTTTCCGAAGACATAGGCTACTTCATAGTCATTTACCTTGATGACATCACTATTTATTCTAAGACTGGTGAAGAACACTTAATCGACTTAAGTAAAGTTTTTGAAAAATGTAGAAGTTATGGCCTTTCCTTGAATCCTAAGAAAACATTGTTCAGTCTCCAGGAATGAAAACTCCTAGGTCACATCATATCAGAAGAAAGAATAAAAATAAACCCCAAAAGGATTGAGGGCATATTACAAATCAGCCATCCTAGAAACATTAAAGAGCTACAGTCTTTCATCGGGAAGATAAACTTTGTAAGGAGATTCATCCCTAATCTTTTCAAACCTTTGAGGAATATTAAAAACATGCTTAAAAAAGAGATAGGGGTTAAATGAACCTTAGAAGCCAAACAATCCTTTGATCAGGTCAAATTAGCCCTCACTCAAACACCGGTTTTGATCAGTCCCAGTTTTACCAAAGACTTCTACATTTTCTCATTTTCCTTTGAACATACCATTGTTGTAGTATTACTGCAAAAGAACATGATGGGGAAAGAACAACCCATAGCATTATTTAGCAAGGTCCTTAGAGATTCTCCTTTAAAATAAAACATCATGTAGAAACAAGCCTTTGCCTTGATCAAAGCATTGAAAGACTTTAGAGTATATGTCCTACATTCTCATGTCATTGCTTTTGTCCCACACTCAGTTGTCAAGGACATTTTAAATCAGGACCTTGATGGAAACAGAAGAAAGTGGATTGCCATTATATTAGAATATGACATAAAAATTAGGCCCACAAGACTGGTTAAAGGACAATGACTTGCAAAGCTTATGGCTGAGTCAAATTTCAAGGTTTTAGATATGAACATGGTTGATATTTTAGAAGAACAAGAATAATGCCCTACTCCCCATGTTGAAGAATCCTTTCTAAATTCATCTTCGTATGCTAATATTCTCTATGTTCTTTTCTATCTTAATGCTCCCCCTACATTATCAAAGACAAAAGCTAGATTCTTAAAACAAAAAGTTTTATATTACTAGTACAGTCCCTTATTGTTGTTAGTGTAACCCGCTTATTGTTATTATTGTACCCTTTTAACCCCCATATTTTTATTATTGTGCCCTTAAATTATTATTGTTAGGTCGGCTAGGATTATATTGTGGCCCCACTAGGATTACATTGTGGCCCCATGGACTCCTATATATAGAAAGGAGGTTTTTTCATTTGGATCATCCAAGAATTTTTCATTCATGTAATGTATTGGAGGTTTCCCCCTCGAAGTGGCTTATTTCTAAGGCGTTGATATCTCTTTTATTCTAATTTTGGAGTTGGTTTCTCAACATTTGGTATCAGAGCTTTGGATTCTAGGGTTTTGTTGCTCCAAACAAGTCATCGTGGAATTTTCGCTATAAAATTTTTTCTATGAAGGTTAAAAAGCTGAAATTGTTAGAGTGTAAAGCCGAAATCCTGAGTAACATTATCACAAAATTTCAGAGCTTGGTTCGCAACATTTTCGGAGATATGCTCTGTGGAAGCTAGGGCTTTTTGCAGGCTCCTGAATTTCGCTTTAAAATGTCATCAAGGAATTTTCACCATAACGTTTTTTCTACGAAGGCTCAGAAGATGAATTTTTTAGATTGCAAAGTCGAAATGCTGAGGAACATCATTGCAAAATTTTAGATCTTGGTTCGTAATATTCGTGGAGATATGATATATGGAAGTTAGGTCTTTTTCAGGCTCCCGAATTTCATCTCAAAGAGGTGATCCTGGGAAAATCTTCATAAATCTCTCTTTGAGCATCGGATTGGAATTCTATAAAAAGTGACTAGAAGTACACATTATAGTTTCTTGTTTATAAATTTTAGAGCAAAAGGAGGAAACAGTGACATGTGGAAAGTCATACATGTTCGCTCTACTGAACCAGTCCATAATTAGGTCATTGTAGGAGATTGGACATAACTTTGCCTTGAAGAATCTAAATCAAGTCAGACCCGTTGCATTTGAAAGATGCTTCAGAATACTACTACAAGGCCAAATTTCAAATATTTAGGATCTGAAAGAATAGATATAAGTCAATTTCAATATCGAGCTCCTTAAAAGCAAGTAAAAGGTGTGTATTTTTTTTTCCCGAATTGCATAAGTCTTGCTTGAACAATCAAGTTGAATTGATTCCAAGGGCATATTGTAGAACAGATATCAGTATTGGATTCTAAAATGGCCCCTAAAAATAATTCAACACCCATTAAGCCATTGGAAGGCTCTACTATGACTCATGAAGATGAAGAATGGCAACATGACATATCAAAATTACAAGAGAAAGTGCAACAAATTTTGCTCTCACAAAGAGAAACAAAAAATGACATGGAAGTTTTGAATAAAGGCATGGAAACTAAGATGGATGGTTTGAAGAAAGGCATGGAATCTAAGATGGATGGTTTGAAGAATGGCATGGAAGCTAATATGGATGGCATGGGAGCTAGCATGGAATCTAAGATGGATGAGATGGAAGCTAAGATGGAAAACATGAAGAATGATCTAAAAGCAGACATGGAAGGTTTGACAAAGCTGATACAAGAAATGTTTCCTAGTGGTGAAAAGATAGTAGAGGAAACTCATGATGAGAAGAAAATAAATGTTAATCGTGATTTCATAAACTCTAACGTTGGAGGTAAAAACCACCATATTTCAAAAATGGATATGAGGAAGTTTGATGGAAATGATCCTGTAACATCGATACTACAGATGGAGAAATATTTTGATCTCAATAATGTGCAAAACACACAAAAGGTACGCAATGCAAGTTTACATTTAGAACAAAATACATTTGTATGGTATCGATGGCTTTTCTCCCGTAAAAAAATTGTCACTTGGTCAATTTTTACGGAGGAAATGATAGCACATTATGAGGATACAAAGAGCAACACTTTCCTTAGCCAATTGATAAACCTCAAACAAAAGTGTTCAGTGGGGGAGCACATTGAGGACTTCCAAATATTGAATATAAGGCTAACTGATATTCCAAAGGAACACAGGATTGATCTCTTCATAGGTACTTTAAAGGATAACATCCAAAATGAAGTTCACGTTTTGGAACCTGATTCATTGGAGAAGGCATTCAAGTTGGCAAGAAAAATTGAATGTAAAATTATGGCGACAAGGAAGCCTACCACTCACTTCTATAAAGATGGAAGTGTTGCTACTCCTAGATTTCCACAACCCACAAGGTTGACACCACAAATATTGGAAGAAAAAATAGCAAAAGGGCTTTGCTACAGTTGTGATAGAAAATACACTAAAGGTCATAACTGTGCTGGGAAGAAATTATTTTACATAGATTGTGAAGGGGAAGAAGAAAATGAACAAGAAGAGGATATACACCAGGAGCCCGCCCTAGAAGAGGAAGAAATGAGTCCAACCATATCGGGTAATGCATTGGTAGGAATTACCACTCCTCAAAATCTCAATATAGAAGGACATATCAAGAATAAAAATTTAATAGTGTTGATTGATTTAGATAGCACCCATAATTCTATTCATTGTAAGGTAGCGAAGGAATTGAATTGTTTTCAATACCCAGTACCAAAATTTCAAGTGATGGTTGCAAATGGAGGAACTATAAAATTCTCTGGAAAATGTCATAATATCAAGCTAACCATGGGGGAATATGTATTGAATAGTCCAATGCTTTCCATTCCTATGGGATGTGTTGATGTTGTACTAGGAGTACAATGGTTACAATCTTTAGGGACGATAGCTTTTAATTTTCAAGAACTTTTCTTGAATTTTTTTTCAAAAGGAAAGGAAGTCGAATTACGAGGTATTGCATGGAATCCGGGAAAGATAATAATCTCTAATGTCATGAAAAAGATTCTAAATAAAGAACAATGAGGCATAATTGCACAATTATGGTCACTGGAATTTCCAACATCAAAATCATCTATTTCTGCAAATCTCCAAAAATTCTTGGACAATCATTTCAAGATGTTTGAAACTCCCAAAGGACTCCCACCTATTCTTGATCATGATCATGCTATTCATTTGATTCCAGGAAGTGTTACTCCAAACATCAGGCCTTATAGATATCCTTATGTCCAAAAGAGTGAAATTGAACGTATGATTGCAGAAATATTAGAGGTGGGTATAATTCAATCTAGTTAAATTTATTTCTCTGCTCCTATAGTATTGGTACAGAATAAGTATGGGTCATTGCGCATGTGTCCAGATTATAGGGAGCTCAATAATCTCACCATTAAAGATAAGCTTCCCATTCCCGTGATTGATGAATTATTGGATGAATTACATCGAGAAATTTATTTTTACCAAGTTGGATCTTCGTTCATGATATCATCAAATTGGAATGAAGACTAAAGATATTCTGAAAACAACATTTTGAACTTATGAGGGTCATTATGAATTTTTGGTCATTCCTTTAGGTCAATGGATGCAACCTTCTAAGATTTTATGTTGATATTCACTAAACCTTCCTATATACCAAATAGTATTTTGATGATATACTAATCTATAGCAGGTCTTGGAAGGATCATGTTGAACATGTTGACAGGGTGCTCAAACTATTGCAGAAGAAACAATTATATGCAAAAACATCCAAATGTTTCTTTGGAGTAAAAGAGGTGGAATATCTGGGTCATATTGTATCTCACGAGGGTGTTAAGGTAGACCCTAACAAAATTAAAGCCATTAAGGAATGGAAAGTCCCCACAACCATAAAGAAGTTGCAACGATTTCTCTGGTTAGCAGGGTATTATCGCAAGTTTGTTAAGAATTATGGGAAAATATCAGCACCTCTAAGAACATTATTGAAGAAATATGCATTTTCATGGACTCCTGAAGCAACTAAGGCCTTTGAACATCTTAAAGAGGCAATGTGCCTAGCACCGGTCTTAGCTACGCCAGACTTCAAAAAAACCTTTATTGTGGAATGTGATGGCTCAGGAAAAGGAATTGGTGTTGTTTTAATGCAGGAAGGAAGACCTATTTCTTTTGAATTTCTTCCAATAAAAGGAAATTATTTACAAAAACGTATTTATGAGAAGGAAATGTTAGCAATACTATATGCACTAAAGAAATGGTGACCTTACCTAATGGGAAGACACTTCAAGGTAAAAAATGATCATTGTAGTTCTAAATGGGGCTAAACAAAGAATATCTTCAAGATAAAATGGGTCACATAGATGTTGCTTAATTTGAAATAATATACAATATAGTTAAATGTTTTGGTGATAAAAATCAAGAGAATTTAATATAGAAGCATTTTTTAAGTAATGTTATCCAACCAGATCTGACAACCTAAGCAAGAGATGATTGGAGACAAAGGTGTGTGATACTCATTCAAAAGTTGCAGCAAGATCCTAGCACCTAATATACATACAAAATTAGTCCTTATGGTACAAAGATTGTTACATATTTGCAAGAATTAAAATAAACAAAACATTTTTTAACCTGTACCATTAGGAGTGACAATTTTGATTTTAAAACTTACTACAAGGTGAAGAAAGAATTTTTTTGGGATGGCCTTAAATCTGTTATTCAAACGTTTGTGGAGGAATGTTTGGTTTGCCAACAAAATAAAGTGGATACAATTAAGACCCCGTGTCTTCTACAACCTTTATCCATTCCAAGTCAACGTAGGGAGGAGATTTCAATGGATTTTATCACAAGTTTACCTAAGTCTGAAGAAAGGAGTGTCATCATGGTGGTTGTTGATAGACTTACCAAGTATGCACACTTTTATGCATTATCTCATCCATTTAAATCAAGTACAAACTTTACTTATTTATGGACAATCTGTGTGCTATATAGAAACCTATGTTATTTTGTTTGCTGATCCATTTGACTGGAAATCTTTAATATATTTTCCCGTTTGGGTACTCAATTAGCTCATAGCTCATCTTATCATCCTCAAATTCAATCACAACCGTAGATAGTAACACTTGGGAAGGATATCTTTGTTATTTTGTATCTGATAAACAAACACAATGGGTCAAGTGGTTACCTCTCGCTGAATGGTGGTATAACACTTCCTTCCATACTGCAGGAAAAATGACCCCATTTATGGCACTTTATGGATATCATCCACCATATATCACATCAAATTTAAGAGAAAATTTGAAGGTTCAAGAAGTGGAAGATCACATCGAGCATCAACAAGAAGTTCTCCAACTCTTAAAGGATATCTTGAATTTGGCACAAAATCAAATGAAACAACAGGGAGATCAACATCGCAGCGAGAGAAGTTTTGATGTAGGAGACTATATATTTTTACAACTACAACCATACAAAAAAATGTCCCTCAAGCAAGCTAAGAAGGATAATAAATTATCGCCAAAGTACTATGGTCCTTACAAGGTGTTGCAAAATATTGGTACTATGGAATACGAATTGGAGCTTCTTGCTTCTTCACGAGTGCATCCATTTTTCCATGTTTCAGGCTTAAAGAAGGTTATAGGTGAAAATCTTCCAGTTCAAACAATATTTCCAAAACTTGATGAGGAAGGAAAAATCATGTTGGAACCTAAAGAGGTCATGGAAACAAGAACTCGAGAGCTACAGAATTGATCAATTTCATAGTATCTCATCAAGTGGAAGAACTTACCCACTAAATATTCTACATGGGAGGATGAGAATTTTATACAGAAGCATCTAGATCTACTCAAGCATTGACGACAACACATTTTTGAAGGAGAGGGGCATGTTAGGTCCCTATATTACTAGTATAGTTCCTTATTTTTGTTAGTGTAACCCCCTTATTGTTATTATTGTACACCTGTAACCCCCATATTGTTATTATTGTGCCCTTAAATTATTATTTTTAGGTCGGATAGGATTAAATTATGGCCCCACTAGGATTAAGTTATTGCCCCATGGACTCCTATATATATAAAGGAGGCTTTTTCATTTAGATCATCCAAGAATTGTTCATTCATGTAATGTATTGAAGGTTTCCCCCTCAAAGTGGCTTATTTATAAAGCATTGATATATATTTTCTTCTAATTTTGGAGCTGGTTTCACAATAAAATCCTTGAAGTTCTGCATTTTAGATGGGATATTATATTGGAAGAATCTTGTTGGTATACTACTTAAATGTTTGCTTGAGGATGATGCAAGTAAGATCATGCATGAACTGCATGAAGGAGAGTGTGGAGGCAATCTTTACTGGAAAACCACAACCAACAAAATCCTTAGAGCTGGTTACTATTGGCCCACCTTTTTCCTTGATACCGACAAACTAGTCATGACTTGCCATAAATTCCAAATCTTTGATGGAAAGAGAAAACACTTACCTTTACCTTTACTATTGAAGATCCTTTTCAACAATGGGGTTTAGACTTCATTGTAGAAATTCACCCCACCTCATTTGCACAACACAAGTGGATCCTCACCACCACTGATTAATTTACCAATTGGATAGAAGCCATCCCCTCTAGAAATGCCACTGATTCAGTCATTATCAAATATCTCAAGAAAAACATCCTGTCTATATTTGGTTGCCCCAGAAAGATCATCACCGATAATGCTCCTGCCTTTTCATCCAAAGAAATGATTGACTTTTGTCATAAATACCACATCACACTAGGACATTCCACAGCTTATTACCCTCAGGGTAATGGGTTAGCTGATTCTTCTAACAAAATATTAGTCAATATCATCAAGAAGTTCCTAGAACAAAATCAAAAGGCATGGCATGGCAAGCTTATACATGCACTATGGGTTGATAGACTAATCGCCGAGAAATCAATCGATATATCTCCCTATCAACTGGTGTATGGAATGGATTCCATTTTTCCAACATCTTTGGGTGTTCCGGTGGTAAGACTTCTCCAAGAGTACAATAAGAAGAAAATGACATGCAAAGAAGGTTGAACCAAACCATTCAATTACAGAATACAAGGGAAGAAGTGTGTAACAAAACTCAAACAATGCAGGAAAGCATAAAGAAAATCTTTGATAGAAGAACCAAAGCCAATAATTTCCACATTGGAGACATTGTACTAAAGTGGGATTCTAGGAGGGAAGAAAAAGGTAAAAATGGTGAATTTGAAAATTTGTGGAAGGGATCTCACCTTATTCAGTCAGTTAGAGGTCATAATGCTTTCTTTTTACAAGGGCTAAATGGAGAAGAACTTTTTGGAGGTACTGTAAATGGCAGGATGCTCAAGCATTTTTTCTGTCAAGAGTCCTAAGTCTTAGCTGGAATTTCTCATTACATATCACTGTTTGATGAAAAGATATTGAGAGAAACAACAAAAAAATACAAAACAGAAAAATGGAAAAGAGGGCAGTTTTGAAAAGAGGTAAAGCCCCATACAAAAAAATATAACTACTGAAAGTGTGTAAGTCTAAATACCACTACTAGTGCATAAAGGAGTCTTGTTTCAGTCATCTAGCCTAATCATGGCTGAAGCATGTTTTAAATTTATTGTTGATAAGTTAGTGAAAGATAGTGGGTCAAATTATTCAAGCTTGACTTGTCAAAAGATAGATTAGGGAAGAAAGATACTGGTTCCACATGCTTAAAACAGAACCAAAGAGGAAAATAGGGATGAGTAGAAAACAATGTATCCTAGCCCTAATTTTTCTAGTCTTACTTTGTACAAAAACAAAATTTGTGTGCAGCATGTTTTTATGCCACAAATCCATGGTATGTCAGATTGTCTAATCCCGATTTAGCCATGTTTTCAATTTCATGTTTATAGCATAGTGAATGAATCCTGTCAAACAGTTTAACCTTGGCAGTTGAATAGTATAGGTAGAGAATCAAAGGAGTTCATTAGCCTAATCTGAGCTCCAAGAAGAAATAAGGTAGAAGTAGATAGTTTATTTTTCTTTCAAAAAACAAAAAAATGTCAAGGTTTCTAGTCCAAGTGCACCTAAAGAGGAAAACTTTTTAGGCAAGTAGGTTGGGTAGGTAGATATGGATTTGAGCTAATCATGTCTTTCAGATTATTGAGATCATAATCTTTAAGCAAGTATCTACAAGAGAAAGAGGTAAAAAAATTGCCCATTTGATGAGGAACTAGTCTCCATAAAGCCAAAAATCTGAAGTTCTTGACACCTCCTGAAAAGAAGCTTCCCTCCCGAAGTGAAGCCACTGTTAGTCATCAATAATTTTTTCCTTCATAGATGACTAACTATTTTCCCTAGATTTGTAGAAATAAATTTCATGAACATTTTGAGTTCTAGAAATCTCGTTACCTTCATCATCCTTAAAGATAATTTATCACTATTTCATCTCTCCATCATGTCTAACTTTTCTTACTAGTCCCAGAAAACCCATTAGTGGATTATCTCACTCTTTCTGTCTATATTCTTTCACCTTTTGTTGTGTAACCAGCTCCAAAAATAGAAGAAATGAGATATCAACGCCTTATAAATCAGCCACTTCAAGGGGGAAACCTCCAATACATTACATAAATGAACAATTTACAAAACCTCCTTTCTATATATAGGGGTCCATGTGGCCATAATGTAATCCTAGTGGGCCACAATGTAATCCTAGCTGACCTAACAATAATAATTTAAGGGCACAATAATAACAAAATGGGGGTTACAAGGGTACAATAATAACAATAAGGGGGTTACACTAATAATAATAAGGGACTATACTAGTGATATAGGGACCTAACATGCCCCTCTCCTTCAAAAAAGTGTTGTCCTCAACGCTTGAGTAGCTCCGGGTGCTTCTGTATAAAATTCTCATCCTCCCATGTAGAATCTTCAGTGGGTAAGTTCTTCCACTTGATGAGATACTCCGAAATTGATCGATTCCGTAGCTGTCGAGTTCTTGTTTCCGTGACCGCTTCAGGTTTCAATATGATTTTTCCTTCCTCATCAAGTTCTGGCAATATTGTTTGAACTGGAAGATTTTCACCTATAACCTTCTTTAAGCATGAAACATGGAAAACTGGATGCACTCGTGAAGAAGCAGGAAGCTCCAATTTGTATGCCATAGTACCAATTTTTTGCAACACCTTGTAAGGACCATAGTACTTTGGCGATAATTTATTATCCTTCTTAACTTTCTTGAGGGACATTTGTTTGTATGGTTGTAGCCGTAAAAATACCCAATATCCTACATCAAAACTTCTCTCGCTGCAATGTTGATTTTCTTGTTGTTTCATTCGATTTTGTGTTGAATATTGAAACAAGAAATAGTGAAGGAGGCATCCTGAAACATCTTTCCTAATCCTAGTTGGAAAGTGATCACCAAAACTAGGTGGGGGCCACACAGGTGATTTTTGTCGCAAAGTCTATTTTTAGACTATGTCTATTTTTAGACATATAGATCATGGTCTATGAGTTGCAGGATGCTATTTATGGATGATTTGTCGAGTTGGTAAAAATATATGGACCTCTATTTTTAGACATTGGGCGGTTTCTATTTTTAGACTGCTGGGCTAAAAATAGAACAGTCAAATATTATTAACCCTTAATAATATTTAGACTATAAACATTATCTTATCCTCTTGGAGCACTTCAATTTGATGCTTGGATGTGGCACATGCAGCTGATAGAAGGAAATACGCTTTTCCTATGGGTTAGTTGAGCTATTGCATGGTTGACTTCAGTTAGAACTCATGTGGTAGAGTTTGGTGGAGTTGATGAGACAGTTGGTGGAGTTGTGTTCGGTTTAACTTAGTTGAACTAGTTGTATTTAGTCTAACTGAAAAATACACTATTGATGAGTGGTGTGAATTAATTATTAATTAATTCACTAATTATTAACTCATAAATCAACTAAAGAACACATCAGTTAACTGCAATGCATGGATAGTTCAGTGGAGACCAGTGTTAGAGGTGGGTGAAAGGGTGAGTGTGGCTATCGGTTGTGACTATACTTGTGCATGAGATTTGCACACACATTGATGGAGATTGCCAATGAGGATTGCGCAGTACAAGCCAAGGGGATTCAAACTTGGATCTCATTCATTCTCATCTTGGATTGCGTAGTAGAGGCAGGCAAACAGTGGAGGAGATTTGAACCTGTGACTTGTTCAGATCTGAGCTAGTTTGTGTGTAACTATTGGAGATAGTATTGAGTACTTGTGAGGAGTATTGTACTATGATTGTTACATGATTCTCTATCATTATAATATACATATAGTTGGGGGTTTTCAGCTGTAAGCTTTCCCCATTACATACTGTGTTATATGTGTGCTTGATTATGTTTTAATGTGCGCATGTGACTGCTTCTATTTCCACAAATTGATGATCAATTGTAGAAGAGTTTATGTATTATGCATGAAGCTTAAACAGTGTGTAATCAGGATAATATCAGTGAATAATTCAGCTATTATTCAAATTTATACATGGTATCAGAGCGAAATTGATCATCGGATCTATTAGAGTGATTACAATTTATTTCGGTAGACAGAGTCTGTAAGCGGGTCAGGTAGCCTCTGGATCCATCCTTTCCTTGAAAGGTGATATATCCAGTAAATTCCCCTATAGTCAATCTCTGTGCTAGAAATACTTTTTTCTCATAGATCAGAAGCGGTTGAGTTTTGAGCTGGTGGAATTCGAATTTGCAGCAGTGTTTTCTTGGTGTCGAAGTCAAAATGTCTTATCAAGGATTGCGATTGGAGTATGCTCTTGAAGGTAGCTCGAATTATATTTCATGGAGAGATAGGATGGAGGCGGTGCTCGATGACAATGGGTTGAAGGAGTTCATAGATGCTGAAGTTCCAAAGCCTAGCGATGCAGCCTTGGTTGAGGCTTGGCAAAAGAAGACAGCAAGGTGTCGAAGGATTCTGTTGGAGGGCGTGAAGGATCACATAGTGTCCAGCATGCATGGAAAAGCTTCTCCATACTTGATGTGGAAAGCGTTGACAGATTTATTCCAAAGCAAGAGTGACCAAAGGAAGTTGGCGCTCAAGGATAAACTCAGGAAAATAAAGATGGAGAAGAATGACACTATTCCGGTATACTTGACAAAGTTTGTCCACTGCGGGGATGAGCTTGGGAGTGTAGGAGTTAGTGTGGATGAAGAAGACTTGGTGAGCTTGACTCTCCTTGGGCTTCCGAAGAGTTGCAATAGCTACGAGGACTCTGTCAATGGTCGGGAGAAATTTCCAGGATGGGAGCGACTTTGGTCAGATCTTGTGCAAGAGGAGATAAGGCGGAGTACCAGGGATGGATCTTCATCAAAGGCATCTGATGAAGAAGATTGCGCTTCGGCTGCCAAAGCAAGGAAGGGGAAGGGCAAGAAGAATGCTTCTCAATCTGGTGCGGATGGTAAAGAGCGTGACATGTCCAAAGTGAAGTGTTTTCACTGTCACGAGCATGGGCATTACGCCACGAATTGTCCATAGAAGAAGAAGAACAAGCAGGCTGCTGGAGATGCAGCTGGTGAGGCTCTTGCCTCGCAATTTGAGCTGGACTTCTCATTGATCACATGCATGGTGTCTAGTGCATTGGGATCGGGGTGGTATTTTGATAGTGGTGCTTCCTTTCACATGACGAGAGATGTGAATCTTTTCAATGACTTGGTGGAGAAATATCTCCAGTTGCATGTTGAGTTGGGCGACAATGGACGATACAATGCGACCGGCATTGGTACCATAACCTTTCAGAGGGAGTCAGGTAAACTCATTCTTTTACAAGATGTAGTGCATGTTCCAGGTTTGAAGAAGAATTTGATCTCAGTTGCAATGTTAGAGGATAAAGGGTATGAATTTGTCTTCAGTGAAGGAAAATTTTTCCTTCGGCACAAGGAAACAGGACAAGTCAAGAAGGTTGGGATTCGAGCAAAGAATCTCTACAAACTTGAAGTAGATGGGATGTCTACGGAGCTTCCTACTGTTGGGAAGTGCAAGAAAGCCATGCAATTAAAGCTTGAGAGGGAACAAGATTTGCATGCAGGTAATAGTGAACCTCGGGATGTGGAGCAGCCACAAGATGAGATCATGGAGTGGAAGAAACCACTCATGCAGAGAAATTTCGTGCCAGATGGGCAGAGGGAGTGCATGCAGCTATACCACCAGGTGAGAGGTGGGGCGACATGCATGAATAATCCCAAGAGGAGATTTCTGGGCAGGATTCATGAGATGGTGTGGATCTCATGAATTGAACTTGGCTACGAGGTGCCCACAGCGCAGCAGTAGCATGATCAGTTGGATTGATGCAGGCAGATCAAAGTGACAGTGTCGGATACTGGAGCGCGGATCAGAGTTGACAGCAAGTGCAGAGTGCATGGGTGCAAGAGTTCAACAACGCAGTGGTTCCTGATGACATGTGCAATTGGGCCCAGCAGAAGTCGAAGACTTTGATGATAGATGCATCAGACTGATTGAGTTGTTTGGAGCCTATTCAGTTTCAGAGGAGTTGCAGAGCAGATGCATGGAGTTGCATGGCGCTTGTGAAGGTTGCAGGGCGAATGCATGGAGTTGCATGTCGCATGAAAAGACAATCCTTTCTTGTTGAGAGGGAGTGTTGAAGATTGCAACAAGAAATAGTGAAGGAGGCATCCTGAAACATCTTTCCTGATCCTAGTTGGAAAGTGATCACCTAAACTAGGTGGGGGCCACACAAGTGATTTTTGTCGCAAAGTCTATTTTTAGACTATGTCTATTTTTAGACATATGGATCATGGTCTATGAGTTGCGGGATGCTATTTATGGATGATTGGTCAAGTTGGTAAAAATAGATGGACCTCTATTTTTAGACATTGGGTGGAATCTATTTTTAGACTGCCAGTCTAAAAATAGATCAGTCGAATATTATTAGCTCTTAATAATATTTGGACTATAAACATTATCTTATCCTCTTGCAGCACTTCAGTTCGAGCTACGAATGTGGCACATGCAACTGACAGAAGGAATTACGCTATTCCTAGGGTTTAGTTGAGCTATTGCATGGTTGACTTCAGTTAGAACTCATGTGGCAGAGTTTGGTGGAGTTGATGAGACAGTTGATGGAGTTGTGTTCGGTTTAACTTAGTTGAACTAGTCGTATTTAGTCTAACTGATAAATACACTAGTGATGAGTGGTGTGAATTAATTATTAATTAATTCACTAATTATTAACTCATAAATCAACTAAAGAATACATCAGTTAACTGCAGTGCATGGACAGTTCAGTGGAGACCAGTGTTAGAGGTGGGTGAAAGGGTGAGTCTACTATCAGTTGTGACTATAGCTATGCATGAGATTTGCACACACATTGATTGAGATTGCCAATGAGGATTGCGCAGTACAAGCCAGTGGGATTCGAACTTGGATCTCATCATTATTCATCTTGGATTGCGCAGTAGAGGCAGGCAAACAGTGGAGGAGATTTGAACTTGTGACTTGTTCAGATCTGAGCTAGTTTGTGTGTAACAATTGGAGATAGTGCTGAGAGCTTGTGAGGAGTTTGTACTATGTATTGTTACATGTTCTCTATCATTATAATATACAGATAGTTGGGGGTTTTCAGCTGTAAGCTTTCCCCATTACATACTGTGTTATATGTGTGCTTGATTATGTTTTAATGTGCGCATGCGACTGCTTCTATTTTCCACAAATTGATGATCAATTGTAGAAGAGGTTATGTATTATGCATGAAGCTTAAATAGTGTGTAATCAGGATAATCTCGGTGAATAATTCAGATATTATTCAAATTTCTACACTGCAAAACTGAGGTATATATAGAGGAAGTTATACTGTCTTTAGGCCGACCTGCCAGCTGGCTTGTAGACTGACATGTTCAGCTGATGAAGGCTGACTTTACCACATCAATATAGCTACTCTTCCAAATTTTGCGTGAGGGCTCATTAGAGCCATTCTTCCATGGTTTCTGGAGTTGGTCTTGGAGCATTTCTTTAGACAAGATCCTTCATGTATCTATGACACTTATCACATTTATATCTAGAAGAAAAAACCCTAGATAGACATCAAGAAGAAGTTTATTAACCTATAATAAAATCTTACTCATGAAATCCATGAAACAAGTACAAAATACATTTTATTATCTTTGTCTTCTTCTTTACATAAATCCATAATTACATAGTCAATATGAAGACCGATCCTAGTTACACTTTTCAACAATATTCACCTTCAGCACTACCCTCAAATGATCTCCAACGCAATCAGCTCATAAATGACAACTTTGTCTTCTCATGAAGGTGTCTCCTCAGCTCTTCATGTTACCCAAACAATTTATCCAAGGTCACCTCATGATGGCTTCAATGCATCATGGTCTCCAATATTATCCCCAAGACAACTTTTAAAAGGATTTTCAACAATACTTGTGTAACCTCCTATTTTTATTCTTTTACATTTTACTTATTGTTACATGAGTTGTTATGACACATTTAGAATGAGTAACGAATGAAGCATTTGTTAATGACATTAATACATGACTTTTATTTAAAATATTCAATTAAATGATAATTTTATTTGAGTAAAAGGTTAAAGTAACTGTGTGGTAAAATATTCCAAGAAACCTGGGAAGAGGTTGAGATAGTTCTGACAGTTGCCTTCCCAAAAAGGATTTAAGGAAAAATCCTAGGAGGGAATGGGGTTTTGTGCAGAATGGGTAGAGGGTTAAGCAGTGGATGCTTGTTTTGAGTTGTCTAGAGCTAGTGGGAGTACCAGTGGAACTCAGGAATTTACCCTATAGAAGAAAGACTAGATTTTCCAATCCTGAGGTCAGAGTTCTTGTCTCAGAAATTTACTTCCGACAAGGTTAGGAGCAAGGGGGGAGTAGAGGACGTAATCACCTCAACTCAAGGTTGGGTGGACCGAAAGTTACTGAAGAAAAACCTATACTCTGAAGTAGGTACAAAATGCACTTAAGTTTACTGTTTTAATGTTTTGCATTTAGTGTTGCAAATTTTATAGCAGAGTAAAGAAATGCGATTATATGAATATACATCTAAATTTCTATTTACCTGAACAAGAACATAAAATGAACCTAGCAAATCATTCTAGGAAACAGTTGAAAATGCATGATATATTTACATAGAAAAAGAAAGTTATAGGAAGGAATTAAACATTGTTGTTATTCTCTGTGTGGTAATTAGAAGATGAAGCGACAACTTTCTTCCCTTAAATTTCCTACTATCTGTGAACAATTACTAATAAACACATGCTATAGCAGTAATAATGTAAAGCCCAGATATTTGTGCTAAATATGTACAAAATTACATTTTACTAGAACGAATCTGTAGAATATATGTGGTTATAATGAATATGAGGAAAACATACATGATACTATAATGAATATGTAGATTATATACTATTTTATGAAATATGTGAACAAAACACATGTTATGGCAGTGTACAATGCAGAACATAAGCTACCATATCGAAAATGAGAAATACGACCTCTGTAATTGGAATTGATGTAAAGTACCAGAAATTGTAGAAGCTAGTTAATTTTCCAAGAGAGAAAGCACACAAGGTCAGGGAAAATTTTAAGAACCCTCCTAAATTTATATATATAATAAATTGGAAAATCCCCATGATACATAGGAAAAATGGAAGGTGATTTTATTAATAATATAATATGTATATATAATTTTTTGGCGAATCTCTCACGAGATTATATTATCTTATAAAATCATGGCGAATCACTAGTACAAAATGGTGAATCGTTGTCTAGTGGAGTTCA